>JAOTQR010000086.1:17586462-17607439 GCA_025774065.1 Solanum ossicruentum | reverse complement strand
CCTTTTATTTATTAAGCCTTTATATTTTTTAAGAGATAAATTATATTACGTATTTTTTTATTTTATAATGCAATAATTAAAATTATAGTGTAAATTTTATTTTTAAATATTTTTTTTAATATATGTAATTTCAATTGAAAGGCGATAGAGAAAGTAATCCACTAATAAGAGAAACAGCTCTTGATTTGTTGTCATTTATTTTTAGATAATAAATAAATACAGCTCTTATTTTGCTCATGTGCCATGTGGACAAATTATTGTGTATATATATTTGGTCAACTGTGTATATAGTACACTACTTTTAATGGAAGCGTCTCCATGTTCATGGACCGTACATTACTGCACATCCTTTCCTAATTCGACCAATTTTTTAAATATAATTTCATTTATTTTTACAGGTCGAAGAGAGTAATATGAGATGTGTTGTATGATTGTATACACGTGACGGGATTTTCTAGGTATAAAACTTGGGAGGCGTGCAGGAAGACGGGAACATGGGGCCTGCCTTTCACAGTTTGACTAACTAACTACTACTAACCGAATTTCTCCCGCTTAATATATTTCTTTCGTTTTAATTTATCATGAATGTGATTGATATGAGATATTTTTCAAATAAATATGATTTTTGACTTTTCACGTATGCCATACTAAAAACTTCTTTTTATCACTTGTTTGAATCATCGTAACTTATAGAAGAATGACTTTTATTATTGTTAATATACGTTGAATGTGAAGATGTTTAGTAATTATAAAACTCAAAACGATTTAGAGTCCAAAAACATCAAGCCAAAGTGTTTAAAGTCATCAAGTCAATGCGTGCTGTATAATTAATTAACAACAAAGCAGCGAGAATTTGATGAAATGTGTGTGTATTAAAGTAAAATTGAATTCATTAAATTCGATTCATTTACATAAAAAATTATTTATTTTATCTCTATTAAATCTATCAACATATTATTTTCAAATAAGTTAGTATCATTTTGTTTTTGTAATTAGGATGTTCAATTAGCATAGCTAGATGTCACGGCTACTATCAGATGGTAAAACAGCCATATTAGAGTTCGTTAAAAAAAATATTCTTTCTCGTCTTTCTCCTCTCTCTTCCTTCATCTCTCTCGCGTGCATGTCTCTTTCTCTCTCTCTCGATGCAAATACAAATACAAATAATACAATCAACATGCAAAATACAAATAATAATTATCAGCTACACAAATTCCTTTTTAGTGATACAATATATATATATATGACAACAGATAAATACAAATATACATAAAGACAACAAATACAAATGGAAACACACATGGCAACTTATAAATACTCTCTTTTAGTGATACATAATCCAAGCACACAGGGCAATAGATGTAAATAAATACACATGAATATGAATGCAAGTTATTATGAAATATAATATTGATACAATTTTATTTGTTGATACACATTGTATTTGATTAATAGACTTAGACTTGATACAACAGTGATACAAATTTGTATTTGCTAAATACAATTGTATTTATTGGTATAATTTATATTCATTGACACAATTGTATTTACTAATACAAATTATATTCAAATTTAAATTATATTTATTAATACAAATGAATCCACTGATACATATACATACTAGTTACATATATATAATTAGAATTCTCCTGTCTTTCGTCTTTCAATCTCACTTGCCTCTCTTCTCCTTTTAACATGTATGTACAAATCATAATTAAATAGAATATAATTACAAAGCCTAATTCTATTTCTAATCTTAGTTATTTTTTTAAATTTCTTCTAAAATTTAGTACACTTTCTTCAACAATCCACATTCTTTTTCTCCCTAATAAAAGGGAAAAGATTAGTGTACTTTATTCCACATTTCTTTTTTCCATTAAATTATAATGGAAAATATAGAGTATTAGGGACAAATAAAGGAAAAAATAATTTAGTAATACTTCATTCCACATACTTCCAAACTTATAACAAAAGGAAAAAATATTTAGTACACTTAATATTACTAGTTTTTATGGAATGTTACTAATTTTTGTTTGTTATCTAAAAGTCAATTTTATATATATATATATATATATATATATATATATATATATTTAAAAAAGAGATCCATTTAATCTATATATTTAACCTCTAATAATCCAAAGGAAAAAACTCATTAAAATGAGAACTCCAAAATAAAAAATGTTACATCTTTAACATTGTAAAATTTAATCCTTAAATTCCCGATACTATGATCGAATAATATTGTGCACATGTGCAGAAATTTTAATAGAATTCAAATTTTTAACAATGTTAAAAAATTATAATATAAATGCTTAATATTAGACAATTTTAAGGAAAAAAAAAACATATCTATTTTTCGCTTCTCCTACTTCAACATTCAGACACATATGATTGAAATTTTAAGAAAACTTAACATGTATGAATGTCAATTACATATGATCGAACACAAACATATATAATTAAAAGGATGTCAAGTAAATTTATTAAAAGCACAATACATAAATTGAACCTTTAACTTGGAGCGAAACTTTAAGTTGGAATTCAAACTTTTAACATGCACAAATAGACACTCCAACTTGCCTGTTCTTTATTCATGTCATAGAGAGTGTATCTCACACATGGGCTGCTGCACAACTGTGCCTACTTGATAGAAAAGCGGCACGTTGGAGTGCTTATTTGTCCACTGAAAGTTTGAGTTCCAACTTAAGATTTCGCTCTAAATTAAGGGGTCAGTTTATGTATTGTGCCTTTATTAAACTTGTTATTATATTGAGAAATTTATGATTAAATTTTATTTTTTATATATATAAAACTTATATTTCAAATTTGAACTAATTTGAACTAGATTTTGGTGTTAAAATTTAAAATATAATTATTAGTTTTGGCAAAAATATTTAGACTTCCATGATATTAGTCCATTTTTACATGTAATTCAGTCATGGGTGCATGACTAGTGCAAAACTTGAAAAAAAATGAGTTTTTTAGATTTATTTTATTTTTGCGTTGCATTTTATTTTTTTATAATACATGAAACTTATACTTTGAATTTGAACTTGTTTAGAATATATTTGAGTATTGAACTGACAAAATTTGAAGAATAAATTTTTGTTTAAAAAATAAATTAATTAAATCTAGTATATAAATTATTTTATGTGATAAAATTAAAAAAAATAATATTATTTTAAAGATAATACTAAGATGAGGAATCACGAAATTATCTCGACATTTTCTGTGAGATATGAGATACCCTAGCCAGTACCACTCCACGCCCGCTCTTCTAGTCTTTAACTGCTCCTTCTCCTATAAATTCTCCCGTAAACAAACCAACAAGAAGCCCCCCTCTCCCTCTCTCTCAACCCTCGCACGCATCCCCAGAAGCGTAGCAGCAACAATGGCTTCTTCGTGCTCCATCAAAAAGGTTCACATGATTACCAAAATCGTTCGACTCAAGCAGGTAGTCAAGCGTTGGAAGGACAACTCCCTCCGTCCTCGTTCCGTTCTCTCTTATTCCTCCTCCGATTCCGACGAACCGGCGAAGACCGATTCGAGCAGCCGCCGTCGCACACCTTCCGGTACATTAGCGGTCTACGTGGGCGTCAATGAGCATGAGCGCCGCCGGTTCGTGATTCCGACCCGATTCCTGAATCTACCCGTGTTCATTGCCCTCCTTGACAAAGCGGAGGAGGAGTTCGGGTTTCAACCCAGCGGAGGATTGGTTTTGCCATGTGAGGTTGAGCTGTTCTCGGAAATATTGAGGCTGCTTGAAATCGACGAACAGAGATTCGGCGCTTTAGGGATGGATGAGATTTTGATGGTGATTTCTGATGTGGGTTTTGAATCTGCTTTAGATCAGTCTTGTAAAGAAGCTGCTTCCCATGGATTTGCTCCTCTGCTTCAGAAGGCTAGGGTTTGACCCGACCCGACCCGGTTCAGTTCTGGAGGAGGAAGATTTAGGTTTTAGGGTTTTTATTTTTTTACCTTTGGCCTAACCTGTTGATTGTGGAGATTTCTAGGAAGCATTTTATTTTTTTTCCTTCCATTTGTGAACCCAGAAATTTGGTTTTATGAAGGTTTGCTGGGTTCCTTAGAGAGGTTGGTGAATTTTTCTTCCTTCAACTATAAGGGCATGACAAGCTTGAAAATTAATGAAATATTCTAGTAATTGACTTTTGAAATTTAAAAATTATTTATGCATAGTCTTTCGTGTTTTGATTATCATACTATTTCATGTTCTCGTTATTTACTCGTTATTTATATTGTTTTTCTGATTAGTTATTATATTTTCTATATTCGAGTAGGATTTCATTGGTACGTTGGTTATCATCTGTCAAGTAAGAATTTCATTGATACGTTGATTGTTGATTATCAAAATAAGGAAGATTTAATAGTCTTTACTTGGCTAGAAGTCTTCCGTTAGAATCACTGTTATGAATTATTTCTTTTACTAAACATTTGGGTGTTTTTGTTTCTGCTCTTAGTTTTTATTCTTACAATAAATAGAATAAAAAAATAAACAAAGGAGGAAGTTTGATCTGTAGTAGAGTTAGACTTCATATGTGATACCTATTGTTTGTATGACAAAACATAAAGATAAAAATTAGTATTAGATAAAACAAAGTATCACACTTTTTATTCAAATTGAAATTCCACAACTTTTTTTTTTAAATAAAATATTTTCAAATAGAAATTAAAAAAATGCGAGGAAGTTAGCCTTCAAAAATTTATTTTCTTTACTAAAAATATGCTCCTAATATATCAAAAATCATTCATTATTACCCCAAAATATTCACATTTCATTCAATGAGTGTAATTCTGGTTATGAACAATCCAATTAGCTGTAAACATGATACGCCCTACTCGTAAGTGAGACATAAACCAACCACCAAATCTACGATGCACTGAATGAGATTATTTCTTTCTTAATCAGACGTTTCGAATTTAAAATTTGGATATAAAATATATTTTGGTATGGAGTGTCCCCTCCCCCATCAAATAGGGTTCTATACAATACGAATCTAGAAAAATCGAGCTCTAATATCAATATTAAATAACTACGAAGAGATAATTAGCAAATTAAGTAAAGGTTTCATGTTACTAAAAGTATCTGGCCGCCCCTATTAAACAGTAAGATATGCAAAGTTGAAATTAGAATAGTAAAGTTATTTATAGACAAAACTGACAACTGACAAATGAAAAGTAAAAAAATAAAAAAACAAGATATTTATGTTTTCTTCGTACCAAAAAGTCACCACATGCATTGCTTTCTTTTTTCAGTTGAAATTTCTATTACAGGCTCAAGTATATCATGGGATTCCATAAGCCTTGTCTGCCCATAAACTCATAATAATACATTTATGTACTGTACTTTGCATTTGCTTTATTTTAGAATATACCAATTTGTAAAACAATTTCATGCCTAATTATCTTGCCTTCTTTTGTTCAAGACAACTTTATGATACAAGTCAGAACAGTACAAACCAAATGCTGGTGTTGATGAGATTCTTCCCTATGAGCGTAAAATTATGGAATCGAGCTTGACTTAACCCCAAAAGCTAGTTTAAGATGTGTTTGTTATTGTTAGTTGTTACTAAAAGAAGGGTTGTTAGCTGTAGAGTTTTTGTTGTTCCATTTAATTTAATTGATTAATGATATCATGATTTTGCTTTGTTTAAAATAGTTGTAAATCCACAAAGCATGACTCATCATGCTTTTATTAGAGAGGGATCTTCCATGCAATTATGGTAGTAGGGAAGTAGTGCTCCTCAACTATATATAATTTTAAAGAAAAATAATTTATGTTGTTGATAGGGGCAAATGTGTGATTTCAAGTTTATTAATTTTTATAATAATTAATTGAGTTTATATTAAATATTTATAATACATGTAAACTATCAATATCAAATTTTATATGATTATATATAATCTGAAAATAGGAGTTATCCAAGTATAAAGTTTGAAATTAACATTTTCTAGTACTATTTGATTTTGATTATTATAAGTCAAAATCAGGATGAAATTTACTCAAAAGAATAAAAGAAAATTTTTAATCTGTCTAAAATTTTGAATTAAAATATTATATTTTAATAAATTTGATTAAAAAATCACTATTTTGATCTAATTTAATTTTAAATTCATATAAATGATACATAAAATACACATATAACGACAGTATACAATTGCATATCGACTATATGTTTTTATCATACTATATATATTTTGTTAATTTTAAAAACCAGATTATTCCACTAAATTGAGTAATTTTGCCCCTAGTTTTATATCTCTAGATAAAAAATGTATTTTGTGTGTATTTTTATGTGATGCTTGTTCATTTAACGTATGCAACGACTTCTATATTTCATTGTTAATTTTATATGTAAAGATATTACACATGGTTACCAGTAAGAAAAATAATGAATACTGAATTTTTTATTATATTCATCATTAAAGTTATATGTACGAAAAATCATAAAGTTTAATTTTTTCCCCCTTCTAATATATATATATATATATACATACACAGAGCAATCAATACATGTCACAACTTGTATGCTTTAGCCCAGAAGAAACAACTACCATAATCATGAAGCATTGAGACAGAAATTTCTCACTATTTTACTTATCGAGGTTTAATTATATGAACTTGATTGATAGTTTAAGATGTATTTTTTTTATCATATTAACTATCTAAATTTTAAATTTTAAATATTAAATTTAGCTACTTTAATATAGATTTAAAATTTAGTCAAATTAAAATGTCTCCTTTTATTTATATTTGTAAGAGAATATTATTCTGTGTCCTAAATTATTTTTTACTTCATAAATAGCCAATTCAATGATATCCTTTTTAATATCTGTCATCATTATCGATTGTGTAAGACAATTGATTCTTGATTTATTTCCACTTAAAATAGTCTTAAATGATTTTGATAAATCTTGATTAGCATTTTCACTTTAAAAACGTCTGGAAATTGTCGATTGGATTGACAACAAATCCTTCGTAAATAGCCATTATGGTTTTCAATTATGCGGTCATTTTGAACATTAATCCTTTATTTATTTTAACACGTCTCAAACTATGAGAATCACTTACAATAAAATAAAATATTTATAATAAAATATTAGAGTTCATGATAATAAAATATTTTTTATAAAATTTTAAAAAAAATCATCAAGAACATTGAGATGACTAACTAGATCTATAAAAGCGTTTGCACGCTTAGAGGAAGCTATAAAATTACATAAAAAGATAAGTTCTATTAAGTAATAAACAGAATATTGAATAAATTAAACATCATTAAAGTCCAACTTGCGTGTCTATGGATCTTGGGTAGTGAGATCCTCTTAAGGGAAACAGTCTCAACCACAAATGTCGAAAGAAACGGATTCTTCTCTCGGAAGATTTTTTCGTGATTTGAGGACTGTTGGTGTATTTCTTAAACTAGAATAATTTGGATTTGATCTCTATGAAGAGTGAGTTTAGATAGAGTAGTCTCCAAGTGAGTTTAGAACTTTGAATGAAATAAGACTCATAAGAAACTTTAAATGAAATAAGACTCATCTTGTACAGTTCTACAAAATTTTGATGTTTATACCTGCAAAATTTTGATGTCTACATCTGTTTTTAAAACATCTACCGTTTAGCCTATTATTATTGAATGGATAAAGGAGAAAGGAAGATTTTGTACTATGATTGACAATAGCAATCTACAAACTATTATCGAATGGACATTCAATCATCTTCTTCAATGAGATATAAATTTTAATATCCTTTATTGGGACAAATGAAGAATCCTTCTTCTTATCCCCCATCCCCTCTTCTTTCCTCTTCTTCTTCTTCTTTCTTGTTACGTTATATTTTATTAAATTTATGGTGGAGCTAGCAAAAGTGGTAACAATGGTGATCTTTCATTTATGGGAAATGGTGAAATTACTAAGAATGCTTCTTTGTGAGAAGAGTGTGTGACAAAAAGTGTAATATATGCATATCGCCAATGCAAATTTTTAGGATCTATACATAATGTATATACATGTAAACAGTAAAACTGATGTATTGTGTATAAATAGCGTGTATGTATGCCAATTTCTTCCTCCTCCTACTCTTCTAAGAATGAAATACAATGTTCTTGCATAGTGTAAACACATTATAAAATATTTATATACATATTATTCAATATTGTATACGAGGTAAATAAACACCTTTTGCATATCTCAGAGATTTTCTTTTTTCATATTTTGACATGTCTCTCAATGTTTTAACTAACCATATAGTTATATGTAGTTGGTTGAAGATATTGAATTTTTCTTAAAACTAGCCTCCGTTTTGTTCTTCTTTAGTCTCTGCGGGAAAGGCGACTTAGAAATGATGTTGGTATGTATATAATGTATATTCCTCCTCACTTCTCTTTGATGATCAACTTCTGTCTTTTAAGCTTTCTTACTTTTACCATTACTTAAGAAACTGATCATAATTATTCAAAAAAATTAAGCTCATAGAATACTAATGAAAAGGAAGAAAATTCACACAAATTTGGGTCAAATGTGAATTTAATATGTAGAGAAGTAATTTGTTTCGTTTATAAAAAATTCTTACCTTTTGAGATGATAATATTCGAGTGGATGCATCTTTGAATGAGCCTTGCGATATAGTAGATTAGTAAGATTGAACATATTTTTATATTTTGTATTGGTTTTATCTAGCTTATATTGATTATTTTTATTTTATTTATATTATTATTAGTTTTCCACTTTAATCAATTTTCTTTTTTCATATCTAGTATCTTCTGTATTTGGGATTTAATATTTAAGACGAAATTCTTCCGAAATAGTCTCTCTGTTCCTTGGCCCAACTTATGATTCCACGGGATATCTTATTATCATATGCTTCTTTGAATGATACATAATAACTAAATCGCCGTTGCATCTAAACCTTACGTACAAATGCGAACGTTCCTTATATATTCTATTAAATATTATTTTTATTTATTTTTTCCATCAATTTTGGATGGAGTCAAATATTCACTATTTTTTGATTTCGGGGGTATGATGAAATAAAATAAAATGACTCTTTAAACTGTCTATACTTCTTTCAATTATGAAGTAGCAGTTAGTCAATGCAACTTTTGACGCTCATCATGGGTCATCTAGAAACAGTCGCGCTATATTTTTAAACATATGAGTCAAGTTACATATATTCGTCTCTTTCTTACCCTACAATGGACGAGAGCATTTGAGGCGTTGGGGGTAATGCTGTTGCAATATTGTTTTTATACATAGCATCCATAATTTCAAGGAGTATTTGAGGTTCTTCTGTGGGACCCGACCCGAAGTAAGGGAGGCCCACAGTTTTTCTCTCTCTATGTAGACCAAAGTTCCGGAAAAATCTAGACTCGGGAAGAAGAAGCTACAAGCTTCCATTATTTTCCCTATAACTCAAATTCCCTCACTTAATTTTTCTTTCATTCATTACTTACATACACGACCTCTCCAATTTTCTACCGTTTGGATCACTTGTGAAGGAGGTAGCACTGATTAATCTTAGAGACTTTTAGGGTTTTGTTTGGTCGTTGTTGTTAAAAAGAGGAATATGGATACATACTATTCATTGAAGATGAAGAGAAAGGATTTGGAAGATGTTTATGATGAATTCTCTGATTTTTCACTTTCATCACCCGCCAGAAAAATGCGTCGACTGGTAAAAACCTCTTTGCCTTTGACATATTATTCTGTTTTGTTTGTTTTTTTCAGCAAGTATATGAAATTCTGTCTGTTGAAGGTAGTGATTAGTATGATGGTTTTTGTATCAAGTGTTGTAGCTTTTTGGTTTAACTAATGGAAGGTTCAACTTAATTTATTATTGAGGCGGATTTTCGGGAAGTTCCTAGCGGTGATCAGGAGGTGTAAACAACAGGTTAAACTGTGTATAATAAATCCTTAATAGTCTTAGCTTAATAAATCCTTATAGTCTTAGCTTAGTGCACCGGCTGCCCTCTTTAACTATATGAGTTCGAGATTTTACCCTAACTGCGTTGATTTACTGGGTTCAAAATCAGTTATCTGTTCTTATTTAGTAACCTTTTTAACACACAGATGATAAATCAAAGCTACACGAAAATAGCGCTGTACATCAGCGCCGGGATGTAGATGTTATGCAGTGAAGCATAGTTATTGGTGAATTATTATTTTTTTCCTGTTGTTTCAACTTGAGAGTAGTATGGATATAGAGGATTCCTATAGGTGGCTACAGCTAGTTTGGGAGGTAGCAGTTTCATTTCAATTTAATTGATATCCCTGTTTGTTGGCAGAACTGAGGATGAAATGAAGGATGTTCTAAAATTGCTATTGCCAATTTCAGGTTGTTTTTGAAGAAATTGCTTGTGTAAGTGATTTTTGTTTTTCTACTTAATGTTTAGGATGCAGAGTTGCCTCCCATAATAGAGGAGGTTGAAGAACCAGAGGTTCCAATAGCTTTTGAGCAACCAGCTATTCATCCAAGCTTCGGAAACAATGCTGTAAATAGGGGTCTAGTAATTGAAGAACTGCCAAGTGTGCCTGAGAATGAAGAGAGGGCACTTGTTCTTTTCAAGCCCATGAACACATCACCTATGCATTCCCCTTTTAATTTCTCTGTTAAAGTGGATCCCCAGTTTATGAATGGTTTCAGAAGTAAGTTTCCGATCCCTGTGTTTTTAGTTGTTAATTTAGTTTATACAAGGTTATTTTGTACTTTTGTTGGAAAACATTGAATGCTGTCAATGAAGGCAAAGCTTTATTAAATAGGTGTATTTAGGTTATATTAATATGGTTTAAATCACCTTGAGATCAACAGTATGTATGTAATCGAATTGGTGGTGGTGGGTCTTGTTTAGAGAACTTGTTGCGTTCCACAGCTTGAAGTGTAATAGTGAAGCTCTGTACAAATTTGGGAGAAAGGTCATAAGAGGGAAAATTCGCACTGAATCTCTCAGTTCTGTTGATGTGTAAACCTTTTAAGGATAAATTGACAATATAGAGGAGCTGTGGAGTTACAGTCGATACATAAGCGAGCTTGGAATGCTAAGGCAAACTTTAGGTACTTTCTTGGGATGATGTCTGTCAATGCAAATGTGGGTCAAGTGGCTTAGTCTGTCTTTTGACTAATTTACTGGTGAAAGAATATAGAAATCCCTGTTCTCTTGTATAACTTGTTTTCTTAGTGAACTGATCATGGAACTGAGCCAAGGAACATTCAGAGTCCTGTATGTATTGAGTATTTTTTGAGGAAGGTGTCAATGGAAACAAGCTTGATGAGAAATGCTGTTAATTCATTAGAAAGAAAAAAATCGTTTTGGGTTTTCTACAGATCCAGTTATTGGTTTATCTTTAGAGAAAATGAATGTCATCTTGATATTCTTTAAGTTAGAATTTGATTGAGAACTTTTTGACCGAGTCTATAATATAATCCATGTGCAGAACCACAGAAGCTGGTTGCCATTGTCTTTTCATTGGTTTGATTAGATGGTGGTGTTTTTAGTATATTGCCTAAATGATAAATATACTTTAGGCCAGAAAAGGTAGCTTTGCTCTAGTTTTTCTTGTTGATATTATTTGCTCATCTATTTTTAACCAAGTTACTGTTATTTAGCTGAGAAAAATAAGTCCTGCTGGATCCTGATTGATTTGCTCAGCGATCAGTTTTTGTTTGTTGTGCAGGTCAAGTCTTCTGGGATAACAGAGTAAATGCATTTAGACTAGCTGACAATGAAGCAACGCAACAGGAGGACTCTAGTTCTGCCAAACAGTGTCTAGCAGTTGTTCCCTGGGTTCCATCTCAACATCCTTCTGCAGAAGAAGCTGGAGTCCATAGTCAACCTGACATTCCAGATATGATGGATGCTGAAGATATAGAGGGAGTAGCTATGGATGTTGAAGATAGCAGTGTGAATGCTGAACCAAGAGCTGGAGTCGAGGCTGGTGCAGTTATTGCGAATGAAGGTTTCCATCACTGGCAACAACAGCATTGTATGATGGCTCCTCAACTGCCTCAGAACACATCGACCCCTGTTTCTTGGTACCAGTAATTGGCAGAAGGATTAGGATGTGATAATATTGGATATTATGAGAACTCTCCATGGGTCTCTTCTTGCAAGTAAGCATCGACTGCGTTAAAGAGGGTGAAGTAAATAGGTAGATAAATGTAGTAGAATGTGGATTGAATTTTTTTGTCAAGTTTGAGAGAATCTTGTTTTAAAGTCAGGTATCGTGGCCTCTCATATGTCGAGCTAAGCGCTGCTTGTAGTTTTCTAATATCTCAGCTCGAGATGATAATGAATCATTCTCCATGTCAATGGAGTTATGATTTACTGTGCTATTTTCCTTTCACTGATTGAGATTCTGGAATGAAAGTCGAAATTTGGCTATCGGAAAAGGAAATTAGTTACCACTTATTATTATCTTGGCTAGCGGACTTTTATAGATGGTACTCTCTGCGTTTGTCCCTTATTGACTTGAAAATTAGAAACAATGGGAAAGGCAAAATTATGCAATGTGATAAAACTGAAACTGGAACTGATCAACTATAGAATAAGAATAGAACAGTTGGCTTACAAGAATAACTCATAATTGGCAAATTCGTATATGGGATGTGAGATTGGGAAATAGGCTACAAACCAACAAATGAAAAAATAAATAAAAATCTACATCTTTCGACTCTGAATTCTCTTGTTATATCTTGCAAATACAAAAACAGGACGAGCTACCTTGAAAAAGAGCAGCTCCGTCAAAGTTACAAGAGGCATATTGGAGGCTGTAACATAAAACTTAATCGCCTGAAACATACTGCTTCTCTGCGTAGTACTTCTTCTCGCTTGCAACTTTTTTCGTGTTCCTTTCCTGCACAAGTCAACAACGCGCATTAGTGCCAAACTATATTGTACCATGATAGAGCAGAACTAAAGAACAGTAAAATCTTCCCACAAATATGATATAACACGTGACGTGCTTCTTCATAACAGAACAGACAAGTTGATGCAAACGGATAGAAAAGGGAGAAAATTCAATGTCCATGGATCATATTTCAAGCATAAATTCCAACAGAGAGTTTAATCTGATGAGAGGAGATTGACAATATGGCGTGGTATATCTTTCCAATTCATATCGAGATGTGAGCATTTCATGCGAATGCAAATCGGTCTATGAGGCAAATGGAGTCATGGGCTTCTAAACCTAAATATAAGCTAGAGACACAAAAGAATATGCAACAATTGGGTGAGTGCCACTTACCACATATATCTCATGGTTGGCAATGATCCTTTGAGCAACTGAAGTGGTCGTAATATCTTTAGGGCTCTCAATTACTCGGAAGATTCCCATGCTTTTAGGAACTGCATAGGGGTCATGTGGTTCCTGCAACAGCCAAGATTTTCCTCAGGAACACGCTTCTACTATTTGCTCTTTTTTTTGGTGATAACAGAAAATTCATTGTGCAACAACCAAATGTGCAAATACTTACTCCTGTAGAAGAGTTCCTTTCAGACACTGTCCCATGAACAACCACAGAAATATTGAAAGTTGTTACCTAGTCCATGCCAAATAGAAAAAAAAATTAGTGAATACGAAACACAGAGCACTTTCATTCTCATTTGCAGGTTTAAGAGAAGGATGAGAGAAAAATGAACAATTGATTTCTCAGCACAAGGAGTAGCTTGTTATAACAAAATGCTCATGTGGAAGAATGGTAAGAAGCCACTTATCTTGATGAATTTTTAAGTGTTTTAGTGAATGTTTCAAGTACTATTAACCTACAAATCGTAGCGCACATTTTTCATGGTGATGAATTGTGAATCTTGGGCTGATCAATAGTTCTATAAAGTACATATGATTCCACAAGATATTGAAGAATTTGCTAGTATACAGTTAAAAAGGGGAGAGTATGTTGGGAATTTTAACAAATAGCTGAAGTATCAATAGTTTCCATAGTCCTTAAACAACCTTCTGAAACCTTAGCCTTTTTCCGTTTCTGTCAATTTGCGACAAAATCCTAAGTGTGTAACATTTCATACCCTGGCACAGAAATTTATTTGCCAAAATGTCTGCTTTGCCTTCCAAAAGAGCCCCTTTTCCACGGAGAACTATACAAGTTGTATAGCAGGGACAAGGGTGAAGGATACAAGGTAAATGATTCTTCTTTTTCTACAATATGAAATCAACAGTTGGATATACAATAAATACAATGAAGTAGACAAATCTAACACATATAAAACGTCGAAGCAAGCTTACCATATCCTTGGTCACTTCCCAAGGGGCACCAATAATGACCTCATCAACATAGCGGCAGGCAAGTACACTAAGACTGCGCTCATGCAGATTCATCAGTGGATACTGTTGTCCACGAAGTTCACTGCAAGAAATAAAATTAGTTAATTCTGTATCTTCGTACTCATAAAAAGTTTGTTAAGTGAGTTGATGATAGGTTCTGAAGGAGTAATGTGAGAAAATTTTAGAAAGTCATCACTAAACCACGGTATCTCAACATGCAAGTGAAACTACAGAGACATTCACACATTCAGTGTATCTTGACAGCATGAAAATGAGAATAATTTTGTAATTCTAATTTTAATTACTAATTAAGGGTTCATTAAAATCAGGGTTGTCACTTGAAGAATATTATCGGAAAGCAACATCGCATAGGATGTTACCAATCTACAATATATATTAAAAAAAAACATAGGCAAGTAATACTACCATAAATATACCTGATAGTCTCGTCAGTGTAAACTCCAACTAAAAGAAAATCTCCAAGCTGTCTGGCACTTCGAAGAATCTGAGATGGGAAAAAAATAGTATTTCACATGTAAAATTGTATATTGATGTTGAATCAGAAGACACTATCGACGGAGCACAATAAAAAAAAATATGAGAGACACTAAAATCAAGTAAAAGACTAGAATTGAAGATTTAAGTATATCTGTATAAAAAGGCAAAATAAAGACATCCAAAAGTTTGGATATCAAGTCTACCATTAAACATCATCTACTATTATAAGTTCAAATTCAAGAGTATTTATTGCAATTAATCTAAATTACTACTCGATTCACAACATCATTAAAGATAATGACTTCACAGCAAGTTTATAAATCATCCAGATTAACAATATCAGACATATTGATATAGGTGAAAGTCACACATGATTGCACTATATATACATAATAAAGCTTGACTAATTCCAAAATCACAAACTAGAGATTTACCTCCACATGGCCAGCATGAAAAAGATCGAAAGCACCATCAATATACACAACTCGAGCATTTGGCGCAGGCCCCTAAGAATTAAAAAAGAGAGAATATTTACTTTTTAAGGTTCTAGGAGAGGCAAAATAAAGCTCAAAAAGAAATGATTGCAATGATAAAACAGAAGTGAAACTTAGGTTTTCTGTAAATCACCAGGAGCTAATGAGAAGTAACTTTATCACCATTTTTGTTGTTTCAACTTCAAAAGCGTCATTTCATTTACTCAAGCATGGTTCAATCATAGGATACCACATATCAATGAGGTACATCGTTAAGTTATTAATACAGGAGGAGTATAGGTTCACATGAATACATGCTCCTCTGCCTAGATCATGCATAGAAATGTTATGGTTCTACAAGATTAGCTTAAAATATATGTGTGCACCCAAGCTCAAAGTGTCCTATGGTCAATAATTATGGGGTTCAATTCTACAAATGTAATCAGTGGTTCAAATTCCAGGTCTGTCTTTTTATTTTTCCTTTCCTTTTCCAGAATTGAGCCGGGGTGCTTTTTCTTTTTCTTTCTTTCTTCATTTGTCTTTTTTTTTTAAAAAAAACAAAATCCTAAAGTTCTGACAGATTGAAATCCCTCGTCTACTTTTATTACATTAAATTTATATAATTAAACCAAATGTCTATGTTTAAACAGCCGGATGGAGCCAAAGATTTATTATTTTTTGGCTTTGGGCTATGATGGAATACAACAAAATGGCTCTTTAAACTGTCTGCGCTTCTTTCAATTGTGAAGTAGTAGTTAGTCAATGCAACTTTCGACGATCATGAGTCATCCGGAAACAGTCGATCTATGTTTTAAACATAGGGATCAGGCTGTGTACATCCGACCCCCCTTTACCTCGCAATGGGCGGGAGCCTTTGAGATAATGGGGTAATGTTGTTGTTGTCTATGTTTAAAATAGTAGCAGTGGATGACGTAGCATACTGTCAACTGGCTTTAACTTATACCAACATTTTCGGGTTTAGACACAGTAAGATATACATATATATATATATATGTGATAATCACTAATTTGTAAGAAAAATTAATTTTGAACCTATAATTTCAAGTGGAATGTAAATTCTAGATCTGCCTCTTCATAATAGTGTAACCATCCTTTTGTAGGCCTGGATCTGCCTCAGAGAATCACCATAACTGGGTATGATCTGGGTAGAAGCACCCGCCTCAGGTGTGAACTGTAGATTAAGGCATAACGGCTCCAACAAAATTCTAATTCTACAGTTGAGTAGTCTTCAATCATGATGTTCACATTGACAATTCAAATAGAAAAAGGAACAATATGCATCTGGCACAAGGCCTCACAAATAAGTAGGGAAAACAGTTGTAGTACCTTTCCATTTGAAAATTGCACAATCCGTCTAGATGTGGGCAGAAAACTAGATATGTGATCAATCTTCGTCATTTTTTCCTCGGCATGTACATGGTTCATATTATCATCTTTGGCAGGGAGAGACGAATTGGAGCATTCTTGAGAAAAACTTTTAGCAGATGAAAGAATCCTTCCTACAAAACATGATTGTAAAATCCATGAGAAAACAAGAACATAATCATCGCTCTTCGTATGTGGTTCCATGAAACATTTCCTTTTCTTCATTTTTTCCAAGATGCTTACTGAACAATCTCTTTAATTTCATTTCATTTCTGGTCTGGGGAAAATAATTTGATTATAGAAAGTTCTCTCCTTTCTGGAAAAAACACTATACACATGTCTTCTGATATTATCAGCTTTATACACAACTTTGGCACATGACAAACAGTCTAATATATAGCAGGATGATGGATAGCTAATAAACCCATCAAAAGAGGCCAGGGGAAGAAGAAGAGGGAAGAAAATGGAAGAATAGTGGCCTCTCTACATTATTAATTACATATGTATGCATAAAGTAAAGTTAGAGGCAGAACGCAGAAGTGGCGTGCGTTTGCAGTCAACCAATCTGAGGTGGGGTTGGGTTCACTTTATACAAAACACAATCTTATTAAATATTAGTTCAACCACAAACACGAGGCATATTTCTGGAAAATTTTAGCTATTATTAGCATAATAGATTGCTTGATGTGCTTATACACCAAATCTTATAACTAAACCAGAATGAAAGAGATCTAGTACCTACAATATCTGTGCTGGAGACACCTTCAGTGCGTTTAATCTGCTTGTAACGACCAACTTGCTTTGCAAGGGCATAAGCATCAGTTCCATCAGGAAGTAGACAAGGATCATCACCGTGTATAATATAATCAATCTTATGCTCGGTAAACAGACGCTTCATGAAATCTTCAGTAATTGCATAAGGAGCATTGGCAATTACTCCATCCACCCACTTCAACCCACTAATAAGGGCGAGTCTGTAAAGCATCTTAAATTAGATGGCATGTGGGTCGGGAAAAACTGAAACAGTTGAATTGATGAAACAAAATGGTATCGCATAACACAGACATAAAATAACTCGTGGTAAATTCTTTGCCAAGTAATTAAGGGAATGCTGATATATATTTGAACTTCCAAGAACTTAAAGACATTCACATTTACACAGAGAGAACATGCAAGAGCCAATAGGCATAAATTGAAGGGAGAAATTTCATTTAAGAAGTTTCTTCTCCATAATCCACTTTATGTCAAAAACTTTCTTAGGCTTATCAAGATACAAGGTCAAACTTTGAAGGACAATGCTAATAATAAGTCATTGATCAACTTATGTCCTGAAGTTTTCCACAGTTACCCCTCCAGCCCAGAGATGGTGGTGGGATAAACTGCACATGTGATGGATCTCAAAGAGGATTTGCTGCTACTTTTTATGAAGAAAGATTCATTTTTAATATCAAACAGGATTTGCTACTCATAGGCAAAGACTATCTCAGTTGCTGCCTTGGCCAAAGGACCAGTAGCCAAGGCAAATTAGCCACTGGAGAAATGCAGGAAACAACGTCACTATTGTTAGTTATGATATTATTTCACGATTTCTAGCTATCATTTCCTCTCAAGTGAGTGGAATCTTGCAAAAAAAGTTATTTATAATCAAGATACTTTACATGGATAGTTAACGGGGACTTGAATAAGTGGATCTGGTTAATACATCTTAATCTTGATAACAAATTATTATCAACATGGCTATAGGATGTCTCTACATAAATTATGGATCGCCCCCAAAATAATACTATCTTAACTATGATCCCTCCTAAGAAATGTATTGGCTCGCGCATTTAAAATTTTCAGTCTGGGTACAATACATACCACCAAAGTTATCGCATTTTATCAAAACAATTTTAGCAGCCAAACCCAACCTTCCTGTTTCAGGCTGGATTTATTCTTCACCGATCCTACTCAGGCAGGGTGGAGAAGGAAGAAGAAGACTAGAGTGTATCTTCTCTAGTCCACTGTGTCATTAGATTTTAAAGCTTCATGTAACACATATAGGTGAAGCTAACATTCCTAACACAGACAAGGAAAAGCATAGCTTTCAGTGGCACCACTCAAGGAAATAAGGCATCAAGCAGAATGTAATGCATTAAACTACTTTACTATATACAAAATATTTTGCAGATAAGAGAAACAAATATAAAAATCTAACCAATGAAGGATGGAGCAACTAATCAAACTCATACCTTTCTTCCATGCATAAAACCGGTGGACCCTTATTAGCTACAATTTCTTCATCACTAACAACTCCAACTATTAACTCATCTCCTAATTCTTTTGCTTGTCTTATCGCATTTGCATGACCATAATGCATCAAGTCAAAACACCCATCCATATAAACACGAATACGCTTCTTCCCACGCTTCTTTTTACGGAAGATACTTAGATTGGGTAAGAGGTGGGGTAGCGTAGGAACACTATTCCCTGTTAAATAGCTAGTAGACACCCCAAGCAATGCCGCAGTTAGCATGACTCCACCAAAAAGCCTAGGGAAGTCCCCAATCCAGCTATTGCTTTCAAAATCCATTGGCCTCCCTCCTCCTTCTTTAACTTGTCAGGGTCCTTGTGGACCTCTTCTATGAAAGAGGAAAAGAGGCCCTGCAGTAAAGAGCAACAACTGTATACCCAAACGAACAAATGTAAGTTGTAGAAATAAAGCCTGATTACAATAATCCCCAGTTCAATCCGAAATCATAAAAATAACATCTAACAACAGTAGGATATGCTGATTAGAGGATCAAATGAGATGGAATGGCCAATTAAAGAAAAGGACCAAATCTCATATGCTGGGGACTAAGTACCAAAAAGACAAAGAAAGCTCTATTGCTATAACAGTCCAAATTGAATATAAATAAGAACATCAACACCAAACAAAAGCGAGTTACAAGAAGTCGATTTGCTCAATATAATCCCCATTTCAATCTGAATACAGAAAACCAACACCTTAACTACAGTAGGTTATGCAGGTAAAAGTGGTAAATCAATATACAATTCCAGAAAGGACCAAATCACACAAGTGGGGTTCTTCAGTATGCAAAAGATGGCAACTTTATTGCTAACACGATCCAAAATGAAACAAAAATCAAGAACATGAATAAGCAGATACAGCAAGCAGAGGTGGATCTAGCCCTTTTTCGATCAGACCATGTATACACAGTATATTTTTCTTACAAATAATGTATCATAGACTGTACATACACCGAATTCACGGTCTCAAATCTTAGTAGTGCCATAAAAAACAATTCTTTTTTGAGTTTCAATATGCAGAAACACTAATCCAAAACATGAAACAGAAGAAAATTTCTG
Source organism: Solanum ossicruentum (assembly GCA_025774065.1). NCBI lineage: Eukaryota > Viridiplantae > Streptophyta > Magnoliopsida > Solanales > Solanaceae > Solanum > Solanum ossicruentum. The sequence continues at coordinate 17,587,436 of JAOTQR010000086.1, read as the reverse complement.
ATAAACAAGAAATAAGATCTGGGTATTGCATGAAGATCAATAATATATTGAATTTAAAACAATAAACACAAATCACAGAGACGTGGAAACCAGGAAATGAACCATGCAAATCATAGAGCTAAATCCAGCTCAAGAATTTCTAAGAAAACAAGAAAAAAACAATCTTTTTAATTAAACAAAAATGGTGGGGCTGAAAATAAAGAAAAACCTGAAGATTGGAGAATGGAGAAGTTGATGAAAAGTGAGGAAATCGATTTGGGTATGGTGCAATTCTAACAGAAATCTAAAATTCTGCAGAAGAAAAAGGGGGGAATTTGTCAGGTAGAATCTTCACTTTTTTCACTTTTTATTTATTCTGGAACCTCATTCACAAATTTCACCAAATCTTTTTACTTTTTCCTCTGGCTTTTCCACAGGTGTAAGATTATTCAAATCGAAAAATATCATTTTGACAATGTCAATAACAATAATACAGTCAATAAAATTTCAGGAAACTATAATTTTAATATGTCCTTTTTTAATATATAATTTAGAGATGTTAAATAGACGAATTGGTTTAACATTAAGAATATTAAAATAGAAATTGGATTAGATTATAATACGCCTATATTTACTTTGTGCTCAAATAAATTGAATTCAAATAGATTAAAAATAGGGTTGAATTATGACCCCCTCAATCTCAATAATTTTAATATATGATTATTTATTTTTTATAACCACAAATTAAATTTCAACTCAAGAAAATAAAAATAAAAAGTTACAAAGAGATAGATATATTATAGAAAATTAAAAGAGCAAATTATACCGAGAGACACTAAACTTAAAAATTACAAAAAAAAAAACTTGTTATATAGGCATGTATAGTAAATATATACTCGTGTATCATAATATATATATATATATATATATATATATATATATATATATATAAACTATAGCTGTTGTATAAGTAAGATATAGTTGACATTATGTAG
>JAOTQR010000086.1:17558751-17568818 GCA_025774065.1 Solanum ossicruentum | reverse complement strand
ACTCACAACTTGAGAAGGCATATTACAATTGCAAGAAAGCTCAAAGAATTTCACTAAAAAAATATTTCATATTAATTCATCCATCTTTATCATTACAACATTTTTTTGTCTTTTTCTGTAGAGATAACATAAGTTTGGAAAAAACGACTATAGCAATGGCATTTTCAAGATTGTAGGGACCTCTTTCTTTATTTTCCATCAATCTCATATGGAGCCAAAAATTCACTATTTTTTGGCTTTGGGATATGATCGAATAAAACAAAATGACTCTTTAAACTGTCTGCGTTTTTTTCAATTGTGAATTAGCAGTTAGTCAATGCAACTTTCGACGCTCATGGGTCATCCGGAAACAGTCACGCTATATTTTTAAACATAGGATCAAGCTGCGTACATTCGATCCTCCCTTATCCCGCAATGGGCGAGAGCTTTTGAGACATTGAGGTAATGTTGTTGTTGTTGTAGGGACCTCTTTCTTTAAAATATCATCAATGATGAACTCTTTAACAATATCAATCTATTGGAATTTGGAGTTAGTACGGTAGGGACTTTAAGATTTTTGACTTGTAAGCGGGAGTTTCATTATATACACCCCTTTAAAATGATTGGACCTACAAGTCAAAATCTTATCATTAGAAATTTGATTTCATAAAATCAAATATAAAGGCATTAATAATTATACATAAATCTTATTTCATTAGTATTTATGTCTTTCAATTTTGACTGTACACAAATAGATACTCAAAATTTATATAAAGTTGAACAAATAAACACATATATATGCTAATGGCATAAATCAGCTCTCAAGCTCCGATTCCATATCAGAATGAATGAAGTTAACAATACTGGATTCACAAAAGCACATGATATTAAAAGAGTGACTGAATTTTTGCTCAACTATATTAATAACATCATGCCAATAGGGTAAGCCCACATAGGGTTGATGCAAGCTCCTCATATTTCATGTTTTGATATGATCGAGCCTTGGAAACAACCCCTGGCAGAAATGATTAGTGAGTGATTTAATGCACTGGGCTGCCCATATTTTGGAATTGGAAAAAATGAAGCAAGGTAACTACACCTTCATGGAACAGCAAGAAATGCAACACTCGCTAAAGCTGAAGCGAGGGCAACATGTTGATCAAGAAAACCAGCATATATACATGTTGGTTCCTTACTATCTGCAATATCTTTTCTGCTCTATCATATGAAGCAAAATTCAATTTTTTTCTTCACTAGAGAAGTGATTAAAAGGAGAATCACTTATTTTTGTTAATTACATAATACTTTTCCAAAAAAATTATGGAGTCATCAACATGACCATTTAATCAAAAACATAAAAGTTGTCACAGATATATCATTCTGAACACGTACCTTTTGATGGATCAATCGTCCTTTGGTATGGCAATCACATCTCAGTTCAAGTAGTTTCACAGAGTGCTAACCACACCGCAGATATTTACTTAAAGTTCGTCAAAGAAAATGGTTTCAGTCAATAAGCTATTCCCCAACGAGTCAGGGGAAGGAAGCAGAGGAAAGAGATCGCTGGTAGAGTGGGCTAGGGATTCATTGGCACTTGGGAAGAATGTAGCACGCGTGGGGCTGACAACTGAGGTTGGAGATGTAGGACTAAGACTACCTTCTACCCTAAGACCTGCAGGCATGGATCAGAAAGTTGCATTCACATTGCTAGTCTAAAGCTTTAAGACTTAGTGCGTTTCCTCTGCCATGAGCAATCTCCTGTTTGATATATAAGGTTGAGCGTTGAAACCAATCACATCTAGCACTAATGAAATGAGAGTTAAGATCCTATCCAACTGCTTCCTGGTTGCTTTAACACTCCACATTTATTCATCAATCTCCTCACTTTAGCAGAGTCTTCCCAGTTCTCTGCGCTGGCATAAATATTCGATAAAAGCACATAAACTGAGGGGTTATTCTTCTCAGTCTCAAGCAGAAATCCGGCAGCAATTCTGCCTAGTCTAACATTGCCATATGCAGCACATGAACTGAATAATGTCCACCAAACAATGGAATCTACATTAACATGTCTATCTTTTACCAGTTTTTCTGCCTCATCAAGATACCCAGCCCGACCTAGAAGATCGACAATGCTAGAGAAGTGATCTGCTGTAGGCTCTATACCGCAGGTATGAACCATAGAGGTAAAAACTTCAATGCCTTTATTGATTAAGCCAGAATGGCTGCAAGCCGATAGAACTGCATTAAAGGTGGTGTTATCTGGTTTGACCCCTCCTAATCTCTGCATCATCTCAAAGCAATGTACAGCTTCCTTGCCTTTCCCATGCTGTGCATAGGCAGTAATAATTGAATTCCAAGAAACTATGTCTTTTTGTGTCATTATCTGGAACACCTTTAGAGACCAATGCAACAATCCACATCTTGCATACAATGTGATGAGGGCATTTCCTAGAGATACTTCTGAAATGAATCCAGATTTGAGAATGTAAGTGTGAATCTCCTTCCCTTGTTGTAGAGCTGAAATGCTGGCACAAACACTCAAAATGATGCTGAAAGTAAAAGGATTAGGCATCACACCTTCACTAACAATCTCATAGAAGAGGCGCAAGCACTCCATGGGTAGTCCGTTGAGATGACAACCAGAAAGCAATGTATTCCAAGAGATCATGTTTCTAGGAAACATGTCATGAAAAACTTGATAAGCCTGCTTTATTTCCCCATGCCTACAGAAGGCAGAGAGCAGTGCATTAGATACTTCAGTCTTCAAGATAAGGGCCTGCTTTAAAACAACAGCCAAAATTATTTCAACAACTACTAGAGACTGTGAGCTTGAGAGTATGCTTCCTATTGTAAACTCGTCTGGCTCAAACCCTTCCTTCTGCATCTGAATGTATGCTGCAATTGCTGCTCTGTCCAAACAATTTTGGGCATAGCTCGTAATCATAGCATTCCACGACACGTTATCCTTCACCATTAGTCTTTCAAAAACTAAAAAGGCTGCATTCAAGTTCCCGCAACTGGCATACATGGTTATTGTTGCATTAGCGATAGACGTATAGTTTTCTAAACCTATTCTAGCAACTTGAGCATGCAGCTGAGAAGCAATTCTAATACATGAACATGAACTCATCATGCTCACAAAAGTGAGCTCGGTAGGTCTCAAAGAAAACTTTTGCATATCCTTAAATATTATTAAGGCCTCCTCAGCTCTTTCCATACTCACTAAACCTGCAATCATTGCATTATAAGTTACTGGATCAGGCACTTCATCCCCAGCCTCTTCAAATACTCTAAAAGCATCAATATCATTCTTACAGTTAAAATACATCGTAACCAAAGCATTAATCACCGAGGCTCTCGCCAAAATTCCCGTCTTGATGGTCATTGAATGCACTTGTCTTCCGAAATCCAATAGCTCCATGTTACACAAACTTAAAACACTAGCAAAGGCATAATTATCATATCTAACACCTAAACGATGCATTCTTTGAAACAAATCCAAAGCAATCCCGTCATATCCACTTTCAGCACACCCAGTAATCATTGCATTCCAAACAGCCGAATCCCTCTGTGGGATTTCATCAAACACCTTACAAGCATACCTAACTTCCCCCAACTTAGTACAAGCAGACAACAGGGTAGTCCAAGAATAAACATCTGGGGTTTCAATTTCTTTAAAGACCTTTTTAACTGAACCCAAATCTTTAGATTTGGCATAGAATGAAAGGAGAGAATTTGATACGTGAGGGTATTCTTTAAGCTCTGTTTTAATGGCGAAGGCGTGGAGTTGATTGCCGAAGCTAGTGCTGTGTAGGATGTTTACACAGGCAGCGAGAGTGGTTGAGAGGGTGTAATGATCTGGTCGGAGATGAAGGGAAGAGTGAATTTGGTTGAAGAGACGAAGAGCATTAGAGAATTGGTGGGAACGTGTAAAGTTTGAAAGAAGGCAATTGAGTTTGATGAGTTGTTTTGTGGAGCTTTCAGTCAAGTTCATTTCTGAATAACTAATGTTTCATCAACCAGGCAGGACGTAAACATGTGTTAAAAGTTTATTTTCTCTGAAAAGCTTGGCGAAATATCTTATTTTTAAAAATATAATATAAACATTTCTTTTAAGAAATACTAAGCACCTTTGAGCAAAATAAAGCTTGAAAAAAGGCTATAAATATATCATTTATTTTAGTTTAAAAATGTAAATTATGTTGAATAAGAATCCTAACGCAATCATTTAAAATTAGAAATTCAATTATATAATCTTCAAAAATGAAGTTTTTTCCTTTTTTATCATTGTCCTCCTTATTCTACAAATAATGACTATACCATAAGAAATCATAATTGAAATGAATTATAAGTACTGTTGATGTGATAAAGAGTGTTCAAACAGAAACAAAAAAAGCATATTAGAAATGGCATTTTCTTTTAACAAAGTTTTATTATTAACATTTCTAATTCTATCAGGCATGTTCAACGCCAATGCAAAAAGCAAATATTCAATTTTTTTTATTTGTTCAAAGGCACCTAATCCTTCTTTATGTCTACAAGCTTATTACTCTGATGCGCGTTCTGTGAACGCGGATCTAAGTGGTCTATGCCAAATTGCGATAGACTTTTCAGAGAAAAGCGCGAGGCAGACATTGAATTTGGTTAATCAGCTTCAACAAAATGCCAAAGGGGTTTATAAGACTAGACTACAAGATTGCGCGTTCCACTATTTGAACTGCGCAAATCTGTTCAATCAGACTGGGAAATTCTTGCAGTCTGGAGACTTTCAAAAGACAGTGGATGGTGGAAATGGAGCATTGGCGGAAAGTGCTAATTGTGACGCGGAGTTTGCTAAGTCCCCACCTAAGGAACCATACGAACTTCGACAGTCTAGTGTGTTAGTGCAACAATTGGGTGCTGTTGCCGTGCTTACTGCTACATGGTTAGCCCACTCTGCTCCATTTGCGTAAATCGATCATGTTGAGATGAATTAAAATGTTTTAGATTGCTGCTACTGATGTTCGTTTGTTGTTATAAATTTAAATGATTGATAACGATATAAATATATAAATGATTTCTGAATAAGTCTGCAATGACTTATACAAATGTTGTAATGAGAGAATGTAAGCTCAAAACTTGTTAGCCAACTTCTCCATGTGTTTCATTTCGGATGGGGTGACTCGAATTTAACCTTATACAAATAGTCCTTATTTTTGTATTAAGAATGTTCAACAATTGATATATATCAAAATATCTATATTTAACCCATATATTCAAAAAAAATTTCGATGAAGGATGTTCGTCTGCCCAGTATATTTAACCTATATAGTCACCATGGAGATTATTCAAACTCCTATTGCTGATATCCCTGTTAGAACTCTCATCACTATCATTGATGGTTGTGGTGCTGAGGTTATAATAATTTAAATTTGAATTTGGCGTTGTTAGGAGTGAAATAATTAAGTGCATGTGGAAGTTAACAGAACAAATCTTAGAAGACCATGAGTAAGAAGACAAACGAGAATATACCTAAAAGTGACAAAATAATTTAATATGATTCAATCAATGGAACTACGTATATATATAAGAGAAATGAGTAATTCACTGTATAAAAGAGAGATTTTTTTAAAAGAAATCATTTTATTGATATCAAAACATTACAAACGGAATTGAGCCACCCCAATTCATTGTCCCACAGAGCACATAGCTTTGCCCAAACCCGGACCAATCCCAAAATACATATGTTATATAAACACACATCTAGGCTGTAGAGTTTTCTATTTTCGCCTCTTTCTTTCCTTTTCACTTTGTCCCTTCTATCTCGCGGATATTTACTCCGTGGGTAAGTGCCACCTTCTTTCATAAACTGTTGTGGGTCCGCAATATCAAGGCACCAAGCATCTGACTTCCGTTTTCAGCTATCGAAAGGAAGGAAATACTCTTATGTAAGGGTTCTGTAATTTATCACTGTTTTCTCCTAGCTTGACTATCCAAAGTCTGTGGATGTGACATTTCCTTTATTTAATGGCTTTGTTGACTAGATAGTTTACTAATTGGTTCCCTCCCTCAGTATATGTTGAAACTTGTGCGCTCTCTTCTGCATACATTATTTAATATTCTGAACAATATCAACTATCATCCATGGAATAGACCATATACCTGTCAGTATTTTTCATAGAAGTACAAAATCTGTTGGAATAATAACTTGGTTATGATTGTTATTACGGTATAAAAAAGAGTACGTAATATTGAGAGAAATAATCTCACATATTCACTCAAAATAAAAAAAAAATTCACATAAATAATAACTATTAGAATATTCAATGAATGGATCACATGCTTACATATTACAGAAGACATTAACATATTGAAAATTCCACAAAATTTGTTTAGACTTGATGAATCCAGAACTTCGACTTTCTACTACTTTTCACTAATCTTTGTAATAAGGAACTAGTGTGGGCAAGAGTAATTATTTTCTTAAAAGGATGATCTCCTCTTTGTCCCGATCAACAATTAGGAGCCATCAATCGCCAGAAGGGACAATCAATAGTAAATAAAATCAGACATTTTTTAATTTCTTCCAAAGGCTATATTAGGCAATAATATTGTTCTAAGAGACTAGTAAAAAATTTTCTCTTTTGTTTCTCAAAATAATAACAAATTTTAATGTAAATTTGTCAGTATTGTGACAAAGGCCGGTAACTAAATGCAGAAGAGAAATAATTACCATTAAATATAATTAATATTTCCTTTTGTTTCTATTTTCAAAAGAATATGTATTTTCTATATTATGTCATGTCACTATTTTGATCATGATATTGTAGGATTTAAAAGGAATAAATATTATTTTTTAGAGTGTCAAAAATAAAATTTAGGAATTTGTACATGTATTTGGCCTAAAAATTGATAGAAAATTCAAAAAATAATTTCCCTTTTTAAGGAGTGTCACCATTATCATTAAGTTATTTATTTATATGTTATCCTGAAAAATCTTTAACACTGTAATTATTACCCATTATATTTTAGCTTTATCCATAAATATATTAAATGCAAATCCAAATTGAAAAAGTAACGTCGGCCTTATCCTTTATCCTGTTTACATTATCCTCCCCTTCCCTGTATAATTATCCCTCAATTTTAAAAAAATTCACAAAGTATGAAGTTTCTATCGGAATTGAGGACGTGCTGTGGTGGTGCCGCCATCAAGACGGTGGGGGATGGATTACCGTCGGAGGAGAAACAGGAGGAGTCTGAATTAATAAATTTATTCGAGAATAGACGGATAACTATTATTCAAGGAAGAAAATTAAGGAAGACGGAGAATTGGAAACCAACGCTCCACGTCATCTCCGAGGATAAATTGATCGCCGACGTTGATCTTTCCGGCAAAAAAAGAGCATCAAAAGACGGCATCAAATCTGGTCGACCACCCAAGAGATTTGGCGATGGTTACTGGTAACAAATTGCTCCACTTTCTCTTTTTTTTCCTTCTAAAATTTTTTCAGCATTTATGGATCGACGGATGATATTTTAAAATCAAATTATTAATCGACGATATTTTTATTTAATGCTTATGTAATTTGCGACACTCGATCTAATGCAAATAGGAAGGAGTGAACATGTAGTAACTTAATAGGTTAGTAGGGATAAATTTGTAGGATTAGTGGGTCTTTATATTTTGTGATGTTATTATCGATCTTATATTTGTTAATTTTATTATATTTACTTTCTATCGTTATTTTTGTTATTAGTTATTTTTCTTTTTTCTGTAATTGCTTATGAGTGTTTTAGAGTGTTCCTTAGAAATATAGTAGTGAAAACATAGTAAGATGTTGTATATTTTACTCTTTTTATTTTACCCTTTTCTTCAAATTTTCTTGCTAAATTTCATCGGATATATTATTTTATTATTGCACACATACTTATATATGTTTGATCTTTTTCTATTATTATTGTTACTGTTACTGTTATTTTCTTCCTTTTATATCTAAGAGATATATATTTTTGTCTCCATATGCAGGAAAACGTCTTACGCGATTGCCATGCCTGCTTTTTCAGGAATGCCTTTTTAGTCTTGAATTTGGTTGTCTTGTCCTTGTAAATAATTGTTCTTTTTCTTTCTTTGTTTACCTCCTTGAAAATTAACAAAAGCAAATATATATGCTTTTTGATTTTTATTGTATATATTGTTAAAATGATCTCAAGTTATGTTACATTGAGATTTCATTTTTTTAGTTTTTTCTTTTATAAATTTATTATTATAAAAGATTATTATTTTTATGGATAAGGGGTCTGAAATGATCATTTCATTATATTCAATCTGTGAGTGATTATACGAGTTTATTTTTTCTCCATTTTATAGCTTGGAGATAAAAAATATATATGCTTTGGCCAGAAGCAAGCCGGATGTTGCATTGCTAAATTACATCGAGAGACATTTATATCGGAAAAAAATAATGTATATTTAATGTATCTATCATGTATAAGTAATATATATTGTTTAGTAGTATATATTTTCTATAATTTTTGATAAATTATATTTCATAATCATGTATAGTTTACTGATTTTGATTATTTTTTATGTGAATAAAACATGAGCTACTTTTTGATAATTTTTTTGGTATATTTATGTAATTTCCCCTTTAATTTTTTTAAGCTTCAAAATCCGTTAAATAGTTACATTGTTAATCCTTTTTGATAACTAAATTATATAAATCACCAAGTGTAAACATTGCATGCAATATCATAGTTGAGTACTCTCTAGCTTTTTTCTCAAACATCCTTTGATTTGCGCTCCATCCATATGGCATAATTACATTCATCATGGACTGCTTTGAAGATATGAAGCACTCATAGTTTTTCCTTTTGCATGCTGGATTACTCATGTCAATAGTAATTTGTCCTTGTTATTATAGATAGGTCAATGTGGAAGAAAATTGAACAAAAAAATTTTATATAGTAAATTAAAAAATTTTGAGCCTAGAATAAAATTGGCGGAAATTTGAGTCATGTAAGGTCAAGAAAAATCTGATAATGGAGTAGGAGTTAATTTATAAGTTTGATATTTTGATTGATATCCAAGATAATAAGGAGTTTGTATGGCTTTACAAAAATGAATTTGTGGGAATAGAACGCTCAAAATTGATCTTGTTGCAAAGGGTATATTGTTGAACGTCATGGTTTAAGAGTGTATTGTGAAATGAGAACTTGGGGTATGAGTATCAAAGTTTCTACCTCCGTGCAACTGGCCACAACGGAACGATTCCTGCTATGACCGTATACCGTCATGGAAAGATAAGTGATCGTTATGGTAGGATAGTCACGAATTTTAAGTCTGTAAAGCTCTAAATTTATTTTTATTTCTTCCATTTCGTCCTTGAGAGACCAAAAGTGACCTACAATAGTTTTTCATCAGTTTTTCACTTATTTCAACGAAGATGGTAAGTTAATTATTGCTCTCACTTGTAATTTAATTTCTAAACCTTAGAATCTTGGAGAATCCTCATAGGGAAAGACTGTGACTTCCAAGTAATAGTGAAAAAACCCCTAGTTGGGGAAGATGATCATGAAAGTGGACAAAAGATATAGATTTTGATATAATTTGGGTAATTTAGGCCATTAATATTGTTGACTATCGTGTTTCTTGATTGTTATAGACCAAGAACGAGCCAAGACTTTGAATAAGGGAAAACCTTCGACTGCTTAGAGTTTTCAAGTTGGATTTTGAAAACCTCCGTTTACTTATATATATGGCCCTTTAGTCTAGATTGAGTCATTTTAGATAAGTTTATAAAGATAGGTTAAAAAAGTGGTAAACAAATGATATGAGACTATCTTATGTAACGTTTCAAATAAACAATATATAAAAAAAAATAATGTCCACACAACTAATACACTTCATTCAATATTATTCTTATACAATTTATCAAACGATCCCTAAGAGCTTTGGGATAAGACTTATAAGTAATAACTTTTCCCAGCAAACATAAAAGGGCCTGCACACAAGAAGATATTGGATGTCTTATTGTTGCTCAACTCTCTCAACTTCACAAAAAATAAAATAAAATAAAGTTCCACAGAAGCTTTTTTTAATTCATAACATA
>JAOTQR010000086.1:17498037-17550397 GCA_025774065.1 Solanum ossicruentum | reverse complement strand
AAACAGAGGAAACTCTGCCGAAATTTCGGTAGAATTCTAGGCTATGATTATAAAGGAATTCGACTTAGTATGTGATTGCGTGCTCCTATCGGGCACTGGTCACGACCCCAGGGAGGGGTGTGACATATGTGGTGTTGAACCATTGAGTCCCTCCACCCATGGTGGCTAAGCCTCCTTTTTACTAATATTGCATGATTTAAAGTTGATTTTACAAGTGGTCTTGTATATTGAGAAATTTACTGCACAATGATTTTAGTTCATGAAAGTACGGTTGTTTTAGCAAGTTTTGAGCTCTAAATCTTGGATCTAATTTAGATTTAATGAGGGGTTTTGATGTGAATGTCTTGGGAGTGTTGCAAGGTGTTGATTGATAGTTTTACTACAATTTTCCTTGCATGATTTGATGTCTAAATTGACTCATCTTTTCCCCCTATTACATACCCCCAAGGTGTTTGATAAAATGTCTAGTTATGTTTTCTTGAGGAATTGAAGGTCCGAACCATGAGATATGATATGATTGATGTTATGATGATGAAATGAGCTTATGTACATGATATATGTTCTATATAATGTGTTGCATTAGACCATGCCCGATCCATGGGGTATAGGAGCCCGGATATAACTATGTGAGGTGTATGTACCTTACCACCAGGGTGTCCAGGTGTGAATGGCATCAACCATGTGAGGAGTGTTGTACCTTGCCACCAGGGTGTCCAGGTGTGAATGGCACATCCCAATCATAGTTGGAATTCTAGCTTGGTCTCTTCTACACATATGATATCTTATATGAGCATGATTATTGAAAACATGTTTTACTTATGCATTGATCATACATGTCATATTGTTATACTATGCCCATGTCTATGTTTATGCATTTTGCCTATAATGTCTATCTCTTGTTGCATTACATCTCATATACTTAGTATATTCAAACGTACTAACGCATACTCTTGCTTACATGATATAACCATGTAGGGACCGGCGCTCAAGTTGATCCTCCTCTTCCACGTGGCTACTCGGTGCTATTCTAAGCTTGTTGGTGAGTCCTCCATTTCGGGGGCCTTATTCTATGTTGCTATTATCCATGTATTGAGACATTTTTTTATGTTCTATTTTGACCATGAGGGTGAGCCCAGTTACCTTGTCTTGGTCCCCGCTCTATCTATGTATTTAGAGGTGTTTTTTGGACAAATTGTGAAATTATGATATGAGTTATGACTCTTTGTCTTGATATTGATGTTTTGGCAAGCTATCCCTTAGCCCCTTTGCTCCTTTACGCTTGTTTTATATCTTTTACATACTTTCGCGACCAGTGATATGTAATGATAAGTTGAGAGGGTTGTTTGGGGTTCCTTCGGGTTCCCTATTCACCGTGTCACGTCTAGACCCTAGGTTTGGGCCGTAACAAACTTAGTATCAGAGCACTAGGTCAAGAGATCCTCGGAGTCCAACACACCGCATCGAATAGAGTCCTATTCATGGTTGTGAAGCGCGCCATGACTATAAGTAGGAGGTTATGAGGCATTTTAGATAATGCTTCCCTTCTTCATGTTCTATGTCGTGCTATATAGTTGTAGTGAGTTTTCCCCCCTAATGATTGTTCTTTGCTATTTTAGATCATGCCAAACACTAGAGGAAGACAAGCCCAAACTCCCGAAGAGCAACCTAACAATGGTGAGCTTCGAGATGTTCTTACTATGCTTGCCCAAGTGGTGGCCAACCAAGTCTAACAAGGGGCCCAAACCCCTCATGCTAATACCCGGGGACTAGGGTAAGGGGCTTTATGAGGATGAATCCTCTGGTTTTCCATGGGTCAATGGTGGATGAAGACCCACAAGAGTTCATTAATGAGGTCTACAAAATCTTGAATATCATGGGTGTTGGTTGGGCCAAATGAAAAGGCGGAGTTGGCGGGGTACCAACTCAAAGGAGTAGCCCAAATTTGGTATGAGCAATGGAAGAGTGAGATGGAGGTTGGTATGTGGTGCTTTGGGAGGAGTTCAAATTGGCCTCCTTAATCGATTTTCCCTCTTGAGCTTAGGGAGGCAAAGTTGGTAGAGTTTATGAACTTGAAAAAAGGTGCTTTGAATGTGTGGGAGTATGCCCTCAAATTTAATCAACTTTCAAAGTATGCTCCTCACTTGGTGGCCAATCTTAGGTTGAGGATGAAAAAGTTTGTTATGGGGGTTTCTGACTTGGTAAATGAAGAATGCCGATCTGCCTTGCTAATCAGTGATATGGACTTGTCTCGATTGATGACTTATGCTGAACAAATGGAGGAAGAAAAGTTGAGAAAAAGGAAGTGTCATGAGGCCAAAGGGCTCGTTTTGAAGATAGGCTTCAAAAGGGTGCTGACATCATCAAGGCCAAGGGCCTCCTCATGCTACTAATAGAAGGTTTGCCAATGACTTCCTTAGGCCTCAAGGTGTGGGTGGAAAGGCTCCTAATGATGTGTGTCGTAGATGTGGAAAGAATCACAAGAGACCATGTTTGAAGGGTTCCAAATGTTTTGAAATGTTTTGAATGTGGGGAGCTTGGTCACAAGAGGGTGGATTGTCCAGGAAACCGTACAAGGTCCAGGGTGAAATGCGGTTCCACTGGGTAGAGCTGGTCCTCAAGATGGTGCCCCAAGGCACAACCAATTTTATGCTCTACATAGGAAGCAAGGGGTCGGGGAGGTTCCCTTATGTTGTTACCAGTATGTTGAAAATCTTTGACTTTGATGTGTATGCTTTAATTGATATGGTTGCCACTCTTTCCTTTGTTATTCCCAAGTTGTTGAAAATCTTGTTGCTAAAAAGTTCCATGTTATTCCCAAGTTGTTGCATGAGTCATATGAAGTGTCTACTCCTATTGGTGCCTCTATTGTTGCTAGAAAAGTTTATAGGAGTTGTCCTATTTGCATCTTGATCAAGTTGTTGTCTTGTGATCTTGTTGAATTGGTAGACTTTGATGTCGTTCTTGGGATGGATTGGTTGCATGCATACTATGCTTCCATTGATTGTAGAAAAAGTAGGGTCAAGTTTCATTTTCCAAATGAACCCATCCTTGAGTGGGAAAGTCAAGATGTGTTGGTCAAGGGTAGATTTGTTTCATGCATTAAAGCCCATAAGTTGATTTCTCGAGGGTGTTTGTATATCTTGTGAGGTTTAAAGATGTGGAGTCTAAGGTCCCTTCCATTGAGTCGGTCCTCAATGTAATGAGTTTCTTGATGTCTTCCCAAATGACCTTCCCAGTGTCCCTCAAGAAAGGGAGATAGATTTTGGCATAGATCTCCTTCCCGACACTTAACCTATCTTCATTCCCCCTTACTGTATGGCCCTGGCGGAGTTGAAGGAGTTAAAAGAGCAATTGAAAGATTTGTTGGAAAAGGGATTTATTAGACCTAGTCAATCACCTTGGGGTGCTCCGGTGTTGTTTATGAAAAAAAAGGATAGGTCACTTAGAATATGCATTGATTACCTACAACTCAATAGGGGTCACTATAAAGAATAGGAAAGACCTAGAGCTCCAAGTCAGTGATTGGGTCTATTTCAAGGTTTCTCCAATGAAAGGTGTGGTTCGTTTTGGTAAAAAGGGGAAGTTGAGTCCAAGGTATGTACCTGATAGAGAGGGTTGGCAAAGTATCCTATGAGTTGAAGTTGCCTAAGAAATGAACTTGGCTCATCCGGTGTTCTATGTCTTTATGTTGAGAAAGTGCATTGGTGATCCTAATGCCATTATGCCTCTTGATGTTGTGGGTGTTGTTGAGGATAACTTGACTTATGAGGAGGTTCCAGTTCAGATCTTTGATAGAAAAGTAAAGAGATTGAGGAACAAGGAGGTGGCATCCATTAAGGTCCTTTGGAGGAACCAACAAGTCGAAGGTGCTACTTGGGAGGCCGAAGCGGATATGCAAAAGTGGTATCCTTATCTTTTCCACTCCACTCAAGCCTAAGGTACTAATCCTAAGTCTCATATGTGATTTCAAGTCTTACATTTCAGCCCTTATGTCATTCATATGTATTCATTTTTAAGTTGGTAAACTTATGATGATTTTACACTTATGTGAGAATTTGAAAATGGTGTTTTACATGTTGAGTTATATTCATGTTGGGGCTGATTTGCTCATGATCACTCTTGTCTTGTACGCCTCTTTTACATTAGGGGACGAACGTTCCTAAGGAGGAGATATTGTAACGACCCCAAAAAAGTGCCCCAAAATGTGCCTCAGGATGCTCGAAATGTTAATTTTCATATATCTTAAATCTGTTTGTTATTTCGAAAATTTGACTTCATATTTGTGGTCAGGGGACAAAATTAGGTGAAAAAAGGTCTAACCCCGATTTAAGAGTGAAGGATTAGTAATTATAAATTTTTAAGTGACGAATTCTAGTGAAGTTTATGCGTTCCCTCCGTGATGCACCAAGGGCATGTTTTGGTGTAAGTCCTTCTCCTCGTCCCCTCCACGACGCAGAGAGGTACATTTTGCCTGGCAGTGTTTCCCTGTGCGGCCGAAAATATTCTAAGTTTTGGGACCAAGTTTCTCAAACATGATTTTATCTATACTTAGCCAAATTTCACCCTTATACCATCCTAAACATTTCCAAATACTCCCCAAAACACTTGGTCATATTTTCACTCCAAAATTCAAGACTCAAAACCCTCATCCGGATGAACCAATTCCATCTCACTAGGTAACTTCAACTCATAAGCTACCTTGCCAACCCTCTTTATCACCTTATAAAGACCAACATATCTTGGACTCAACTTCCCCTTTTTACCAAAACGGACCACACCTTTCATTGGAGAAACTTTCAACTAGACCCAATCACCTACTTTGAATTCAAGGTCTCTTCTTCTCACATCGACATAGGATTTTTGATGACTTTGGACTGTTTTCAACCTTTCCCTAATCATCCTAACCTTCTCAAGAGCCTCTATAACCAGATTCAGTCCCAATAAAGCCACCTCTCCAACTCAAACCAACCAACCGATGATCTACAATGTCTCCCATAAAGAGCCTCAAAAGGAGTCGTACCGATGCTAGAGTGATAGCTATTGTTGTAGGAAAACTCAATCAATGGAAGATGATCATCCCAACTACCCGTAATCTCCAAGACACAAGCCCTAAGCATATCCTCTGTTTGAATGGTTCTTTCGGTTTGGCTATCCGTTTGAGGATGGAAGATCGTACTAAGTTTAACCCTTGTACCAAAACCCTTTTGGAAAGACCTCCAAAAATGAGAAGTAAATTGAGCATCACGATCAGATGTGATGGATAAGGGAACCCCATGCAACCTCACTAACTCAACCTTGCATACTCTTTAGCCCTATATGTAGTCTTAACCGGTAGAAAGTGCATCGATTTTGTCGTCCTATCAACCACCACCCATGTGGAATCAAAAACCTTCCTAGTCTTGGGCAACGCAACCACAAAATCCATATTAATCACCTCCCACTTCCAAGTAGGAATCTCTAAGTCTTGGGTTAGGCCACCCGACCTTTGATGTTCAGCTTTGACTTGTTGATAACTATGGAAACCGGAAACAAATTTGGCAATGTCCCTCTTCATGCCTCCCCACCAATACACATCCCTCAATTCCCTATACATTTGGGTGGAACCGGGGTGGATAGAATAAGAAGAATTATGGGCTTCATCAAGGATTTTCTCCCTCAAACCATCAACACAAGGCACAAACAACCTACCTTGGTATCTAAGGGCACCATCTCTCCCTTGGGAGAAAACCTCCACTTTGCCCTCTTTCACCAAGGCCTTCAATTCAAGCAAGGAGGAGTCAAGATCTTATTTTGTTATCACTTCATCAACCAAAGAAGATTTGGAACCATCAACAACAACCACACTATTATCTACTTCTTCCAACCTTAGCCCCAATCTAGCTAATCGGTGCACCTCCCTAGCCATCTCCTTATCACCACCATCAACATGAGCTAGGCTACCCATAGACACCCTACTCAAAGCATCCGCCACAATATTTGCCTTACCGGGATAGTAATGCACACTTATGTCATAGTCCTTTAGAAGTTCTAGCCACCTTCTCAGTCTCAAGATGAGATCTTTTTGAGTGTAGACATACTGGAGGCTCTTATGATCAGTGAACACATCAACATGCACCCCATACAAATAATGACACCAAATCTTTATTGCAAACACCATGGCGGCCAATTCAAGATCATAGGTAGGGTAGTTCCTTTCACGCACTTTGAGTTTCCTAAAAGCATAGGCTATCACCTTACCATTTTACATTAGCACACATCCCAACCCAACTCTAGAAGCATTACAATATATAACAAATCCCTCAAGCCCATCCACTAGTGACAATATAGGAGCGGACACAAGCTTATCTATCAATGTTTAGAAGCTCCTCTCACATTCATCAGTCCACAAAGACTTAACCTTCTTTTGAGTCAATTTTTTTATAGGGGAAGCAATGGAAGAGAGCGCATTCACAAATCTTCTATAGTAACCCGCTAGGGCCAAGAAGCTCCTAATATCCGACGGGGTCAATGGTCTAGGCCAATTTCTGATCACATCCGTCTTCTTAGGATCCACCTTAATACCACTCCCCGACATCATAGACCCAAAAACGCAACCTCCTTCAACCAATATTCACACTTTTCATACTTGGCATACAATTTCTCCTCCCTCAATCTTTGCAAAACAAGCCTCAATGACCCATATTCTCCTCCCTACTATGTGAGTAGATCAAAATATCATCAATGAAGACTACAACAAAGGAGTCAAGGTAGGGTTTGAAGACCCTATTCATTAGGTCAATGAAGATAGCTGGTGTATTGGTCAACCCAAAAGACATGACCACAAATTCATAATGCCCATATCTATTCTAGAAGGTTGTCTTGGGAATATCACAGTCCCTTAACCTCACTTGATAATACCCGGACCGAAGATCAATCTTAGATAAAAAACTAGCCCCTTGTAATTGGTCAAATAAGTCATCAATCCTTGGCAGAGGATACCTATTCTTTATAGTGACCCTATTGAGTTGCCGGTAGTCAATACACATTCTAAGGGACCCATCCTTCTTTTTCACAAACAACACCAGTGCACCCCAAGGTGATTGACTAGGCCTAATAAATCCCTTCTCCCACAAGTTCATCAATTGTTCCTTCAACTCCTTCAACTCCGTCGGGCCATATGGTAAGGGGGAATATAAATAGGTTGAGTATCGGGAAGGAGGTCTATACTAAAATCCATTTTCCTTTGGGTGGGAACACCGATAAGGTCATTTAGAAAGACATCAAGGAACTCATTAACAATCGGAACCAACTCTATGGGAAGGACTTTGGACTCCACATCCCTAACACTCACAAGATGATGAAGACATACCTTAGAGATCAACTTACGGGCCTTAATGGAAGAGATGAACCTACCCTTGACCACCACATCATGACTCTCCCACTCTACGACGGGTTGATTTGGGAATTGAAATTTGATCCTATGGGTTCTACAAACAACAGAAGCATAATATACATTCAACCAATTCATCCCGAGAATGACATCTAAATTAACCATATCAAACTCAAAAAAATCACAAGGCAACATTTTATGCAATATGCAAATAGGACAACTTCTATAGACTTTTCTAGCAACAATAGTTGAACCAATAGGAATAGACAGCTTATATGACTCATGCAATAATTCGTATTCAATATGGATCTTTTTGGCAATAAGGGGGGTAACAAAAGAAAGAGTAACACCCAGATCACTCAATCCATACACATCAAAGTCCAAGATTTTCAACATATCGGTAACAACCTCGGGGACCTCATCAACCCCTAGCTTCCCATGCAAAGCATAAAACTAATTGTGCCTTGGGGCACCATTTTGTTGGCCACCTCTCCCCAGAGGAACCGCCATTAGCACCTTATGGACGAACCTCCTTACCTTTGTAGTGATTTTGAAGGAAACTATTGCCTTATACCCCATCTCCCCACAACCATAACAAGCATAAGTATTCCTCAAGCATGGGCCACCGTGACCCTTACCACACTTCGGAAACACATCATTAGGAGCAACAACCCCAACACCTTGGGACCTTAGAAAGTTATTGGACACCCTTCTTTGTAATGCATGAGAAGACCCTAGGCCTCGATGGAATTGACCACTTTTTTGGAACTTAACCTCAAAATAGGCCCTCTTGGCCTCTTGACCCTTTCTCTTCCTCAATTTCTCCTCTTCCATTTGTTTGGCATAGGTCATCAAACATGACAAGTCCATGTCACTAATCAACATGGCGGACCAGCATTTTTCACTCACTAAGACAGACACACCCATCACAAACTAGTTCATTCTCTACCTTTGGTAGGCAACCAAGTGAGGAGCAAACTTTGAAAGTTGGTTGAACTTGAGGGCATACTCCTTGACACTCATAGACCCTTGTCTAAAATAAATAAGTTCCACCAATTTGGCTTCCCTAAGATCAAGAGGGAAAAATCGATTAAGAAAGGACGCCTTGAACTCCTCCCGTAGAACCACATTGTTGACTCCCTTTTCCTCCTTCCTTTGATTTTACCATATTTCTGCTACCCCTTTGAGTTGGTAAGCCACCAACTCCACCTTATCCTCCGGCCTCATACCCATGATAGGAAAATCTTTTAGACCTCATCAATGAACTCTTGATGGTCCTCATTCACCTTTGACGCATGGAATTCCGGGCGATTCATCCTCATAAAGTCTCTCACCTGAGAAGCCAGTATAGGAGAATGATGGGCTTTTGGCCCCTTGATTGTCTTGATTAGCCACAACTTGTGCAAGCGAGGTGAGAGCATCCCTAATCTCTCCATTAGTCAGTTGTTGCTCGGGTGTGTGTGCTCGTCTTCTTCTCGTGTTAGGCATGATCTAGCATAGCAAAGGACAATCGTTAGAGGGAAAAAACTTACTACAACTCTATAGCACACCATAGAATATGAAGAAGGAAACATTTCCTAAACATCTCATAGCTTCATACTCATAGTTGTGGTGTACAACACAACCATGAATAAGATTCTAATCAATGCAGTATGTTGGACTCTGAGGATCTAACAACCTAGTGGTCGGATACAATCTTTTTCATGACCTAAGCCTAGGGCCTAGACGTGACTGGCGAATGTGGAACCCGAAGGAACCCAAACACGCCTCATAGTATATCATTAAACATCCTCGGTCGTGGAAGCAATTAAAGTGACAAAGAGAGATAAGCATAAATAAGGGAATTGGGGCTAAGGGTAAACTTCCATATCATAGTATCAATAAACAAGAAAGTCAAGGCTCATAGAATAGATATATAACATGTTCAACAGCACCTCTAGGACATAGATAAGAGGGGGGGCCACGACAAAACACCGGTCTCACCCTCATAGTCAATACATAAATAAAGGTAAGATAGTATTAGTACATAGCAAGTCATCATAAGCAACATCCCCGGAATGGAGGACTTACCAACAAGCTTGAGAGACAATTGTACTAGCCACGTGGAGGAGGAAGATGATCAAATAGTTCACCAGTTCCTACATGGTGACATCATGCAGGTATAGAGTATGAGTTAGTACATTATAATGTACAAAGTATGTAGGATGCAATGCAACAAATGATGGTAGCATAATTAAAATGCATAAACATAGGCAATGAGTACATATAGCAAGATGGCATACATGGAAAATGCTCATAGTAAATCATGTTTATATGGATCATAAAATAAGTGTAAGAAGTGACCATTCTTAGTGCAATCCAAGGCCTTCCACCTCCTAGGAGAAGCGCATGAGGTACAAACCCCTTTATGAGGTTGATGGACTATAAACCACCCAATGAGGTTGATGGAGTACAAACCCCCCAACAAGGTTGACGGGTACAAACCCCCAACAAGTTTACCAAAGCCTTCCTCACCCCAAGCTAGACGATCGAGGTACCAACCCCTCAGTAAGGTTACCCGGGCCTACGACCCCCCGAGCTAGGCTTGGTCATCCCCAACACTATAGATATAATATCATATATATACACTCCTTTCATCATATATACATATATATATATATACACATTCCTTTTCATCATCATACCATCATCCTAAATTTATTCAATTCAAAAGACATGCATTGGACCTTCAATTCCTCAAGAAACCATAACCGGACATTTTATATAACACTTAAAGCGTGTGTAGTGCTTGTATAAAATGATGCAATTCAAGAATATTATCATGCTAGAAAATCTAATGTAAAACCATCAATAGATTTTTGGTAACACCCTAAAGCAATATATATCAAAACTCTTCATCAAATCTTACATTAGATCTTATATTCATAGCCCAAAATATAGTAAAACAGTCACAATTTCATAAACACCAACATAGTATGCAGTGAATTGCATAATAAATAAGACTCATGAGTAAATCAAATTTAAATCATGCAAATTAGAGTAAAAGGAAGTTTGGATATCATGGATGAAAGTAACCCACGAAAGAAACCCACATACCTTATCTTTGGAGATAAACTTGTTGAAGATTGGAATGGAGACTTGAAGTTTGAGAGGAAATCCTCAGATCCAGATGAGTTTTGAGACTTGAGTTTAGGAGAAAAATATTTGGCTTAGTGTTTTAATGAATATTGGGAAATGTTTAGAATGATATGAGGGTGAAAAAGTGGTTAAAGGTATTTTCATGGTTGGAAACACTTATGTACAAGACTTTTACTTGACTGAAGTCAAAACCGGGCAACAAAATATAGTGAGGCACGCTGTTGGCGCATCGCACCAGATGCGCGAAAACCTCTCTGGAAATTGAATTTTGCAATTTTCAAATTTTGATACGGTTGCTCTTAAGTCAGGGTTAGAATCATTTTCCATTCAATTTGACCCTCTGAACAAGAATATGAAGTCAAATTTTGATATCATGCATGAATTTTAAGATATATATGGAAATTGCGATTCTGGGCACTTCTAAGGAACATTTTTCAGTACTTTTTGGGGTCGTTTCATTCCTTTAACTCAATTCAAGTAAACTCCAAGTTTAAGGTATATGGGTCTTTATCCATGGGTCCTTTCAGCCGTGGATCTCAACCTTCTCTTTTTATGAAAGTTGCATGATTTTAAGTTGTATTTCTTATTGGTATCTTTTATTATGAAATGTGATCATAAATTATGTTGGGGTTTTATTAAGTTTTGATTGATTATGCATGAATATCTATTTTAATCTTATTTTATGAGCTTTTGTGATGGATTTCAAGATACCATAAATGAGGGTTTTACTACAATTTTGGTGGGTTGATTTGAACTGAATTCTTCTTGTTTTACTCTTGAGTTGCATGATTTCGAATAAGTATCATGAACCACCATGTGTTTGGTAAAATTATATGGCAAGAATTCTCAAGTTGTTGATGAACTATTACATGATTTATAAGTCAAGTTATTTCATGATGATTAAGGGATTTCAAGCATCTATTGAGTTCATGAAAATTATCTTATGATTTTACAAGTATCAAGTTGAACCCTATTTTAAGCTTTTAACCTCCTGTGAGCTATTCATGTCAAGGCAAGGGATCATGTATGATTATTATTTACTCTCATGTTCAAGTTAAGCTCATTGGAAGATGTCAAGCATGTAATGAGATACTCATGTCAAGCTATCATGTCTTTTACAAGTTATTCATGTTATGATTAATGTATGATTTTTTCAAGTATTCTATGGGATTAGACTTAACACCGATTGAGACATAAGATGGGGACTCTACACAAGGGGTCCTTATGTAAAGTCTTTAGTATCTAAACTATGTGCCACTATAGGATTATTTATTTACACTTCTATACTAGTGGATCCATCTAGTTCATGTTATCATATTTGTTTTTCCTTGACAAGTAGACCACACTTCGACGAGGAGTGTGTTGTTCGATCACCAATATTGGGGGGTGTCATGCCTTGAATTCCAAGTTGTAGTTTCTTTGCATATATCGGTTAAAGTATCCTCCCACATATATATATTATTATGTGCAAGTCGAATGTTTTAGATGCAAGTTTTATTACAAGTATTGATCATGCATGACATATTGAGATTGTATCCATTGTCTATACCTAAGGCGTTTTGAATATATTAGCTTATGTCTTTGTTGCATTCTATCCCACATACTTAGTACATTAAAACGTGCTAACACATACTCTATGCCAACATGATATCATCATGTAGGAACCAGAGCTTCTTTTGAACATCCTCCTCCACGTGGCTAGTTCGGTTCTTTGAAGAAAGCTTTGGTGAGTCCTCAATCCGAAGGACAATATATACTTTTATTCATGTTATGTTGAGACTTATTCCTTATGTTGGATACTTATTATTATGAGGGTGATATCAGGAAGTGTCTTGGTCCCCACTCTGTTCTAAAATAGATGTGTTGTTGAATACTAAGTTTGTATATGCTTTTGAGCTTGACTCTTCTTATGTTTCTCTATTTATAAAAGACTTCCCTTAGTCCTATTTCTCTTTTTATTCTTGGTGCTTCTTGATGTTTCTTTTCATTTCTGCAACCAAGGATGTGGACAAGATATGCTAACTTGTTTGGGTCGTTTTCGGACTTCTCATTCGTTGTGTGATGCCTAGGCCCTAGGATTGGGTCATGATAAAATCTATCTATCCAGTCGATAGTATTTTATTTCATTATTTCTTCTATATTAGAATCATCAACATGTATAACGAATGAAATTTGTCACGTCCTTTGCAACTATATTTGTAAATATACTTGTCCACTTTAATGTCTAAGCAAATTTCAACATTTATATGGCAATTAATTTTTCTAATTGATATGGATTACAAGGACTAACCAAAGAATTATGAAGATATTGACTTCTGATTTTGAAATATTTGCCAGTATTTCATCTTCTATAAAGTGGATAGGAATTCGTGCTTTTAGATGTTTTGGTGGAATAATTTTTGGTATATTAAAATTTGCAGTGCCCCTTTTTTTATGCATGGACTTTTAGAATTTAAACTCCTACTAGGACCATGCATCATTATATGTTTAATAACTAAAGAGTATAAATAATGATTTGTTGAAGGATCAAGTATTTCAACACAAATTACTTTATCATAGGCCTCAGACATCAATAGCTTGTAATCGACTGCAACTGTGACGAGAAAATGTATATGAGGAAGCCCACATTTTTAAAATTCTATAGTATATATAAGCAGCTGCTTTTCCAAAGATACTTTTCTAACAATATCCAATGTAATTCTTCAACTTTTGTTCTAAATATTCAACTTATTCAGTCTGGTTTATTCTGAGCTTCATCAGTTGGTAGCAAAAACTCTTGAATTTCTAGCCATGAAGGATTACATATTATTAACAAAAAGATATTGGGTTTTAAAAAATATTGCACCTAGGCAATAGCATCCATAAATCGATGACACATATCTCGCGGATGTCCAGTAAAGCAAGGAGGAAAGAATGTTTTATGCCTATATTTGAAGCATCTTATTATCCCTATCTGCGAAGACCCATTATTCTTGTTGAGACTTCAAGTCTAAAGAAATCTTGGTTCAATAACAAAATATCTAATCTCTGTAACTAAATTTTTATAAATCCATCCACGGAATATTGTTGAAATAATCTGTCAGAATGTAAAGTTGAATTTTCTTCTCCATGACTAATTTGATGTTTATAGTAGTAATACTCATAACAAGAGACAATCATCTTTTTTTTGTTTGTGTTTTTGTAAGAGTTGTTGTTCAATTGTAAGAAATCCGTCAATCCCGAACCAATTAGTTACTTGAGAAAGTCGCCCAATGTGTGCAATAAAATGATTCCTTGTAGATTTATATTGTAATTTTAAATGCCCTAGTGCCACTCATTTTCTCCACAAGGAAACAACAAAGGATATTGTAATGAATCATAACAACCATAGTAATAATACACCACTTGGCTACTATTGCAATTAGTGTAAATGTGAATATGGGTCTGTAGCAATAACTTTATTTGATTCGTCACTAACCCATACACCAGTAACATCGAACACTATGTGTAAATTATGTGTTTGTTGGTCTAATGTAAGATCACATTTAAGTGCAATATACAAATTAGATAATTTGAGAATATCTGTTAAGGATTCAAAAAATATAATATATGGATTAAGTTTTAGAATACCTACTAACTTTGAAACAACTGACCGATCAAATATTTCAGAGAATAACATATAATTAAATATATCGCCGTCATTATTGTAAAAGTAAGGTTGTAGGTTTTTTACTTCATTATCAACAAAGAGAAGGCTATTTATAAAATGATACATTTGTCCTTGAATTTTAAATATGTATATGCCAAGATTTCTCTTTGCTAATTCTTTATTGCAAGTGAAGTAAGGGAAAACATGTTATTATATGTTCGTATGTAAGTGCGAGAGTAATTATATTCAATTGTCACACAATAGTATAGATCTTTTAACACCATAGGTTATTCATGTAAAATCCATTTTATAGTCCCATTACTGTAGCAAAATCCATGTGGTTCATACTGAAATCTCTGGCTTGTGCAAAATTTACAATTTGGACTTTCTTTAGAAGAGCAGGACTATAGGGCAGCGGGTTGATATTCCAACAACCTGTGTTGATACATAGTATATAGAGTAGAAAGACAATGTAAAAAAAGTTGAGGCAGAAAGAGAGGATAAGAACTGGAACAAAACAAGGCAATATGAAGAAACCTTTGGTAGTTGGCACTAGTTGGCAGAAGTCAAAATGTTCATTATGTGTTGTGGATGTTAATCCTATGAGATTATAGTTGTTAATACGTTAGGTATAACTAAATGATTGTAGTTTTTGACCAGTTCTAACATCTTAACTTCACTTGTTGCTAACTAAATAATTGGATTTGATACATAATATAGTTGATTGTTAGCGATTTAAATATTTAGTTACCATAGTTAGCTTATCCTCTCCATGTACTTATATCGTTGTTCTCTTTGACTAATACGCAAGTTATTTTCTCCATTCTATTAAACATGGTTTGCCACGGAAAATTCAACTTAGCTCTGTACTACTCAATCATTTTTTTAAAAGAATAAGTACAAAATTGTCGGCAATGATTTGAGGGAAGTTGCTTGTCGGAACAAAGGGGAAATCTACTTGAATCTTCAAGCTATAGAAACGTGCTCCCTTTTTTTAGAAGCTTCTATTTAGCGCGAGGTTAGCAATAGTCATTGTTATTGATGAGATTATTTTCCTTAACTTCAGCACAATACCTATGGCAATTTTAGTTTTGCTCGTCATCTTTTCTTTGTTTTTTGGTACGTTTACGTCACACGGTTGTTATTTAGATTAATTTTTCTAAAACTAATTTCAATCGAGAGCAGGTAGGAAAAGGCAACATAAATCATAGAAGGAAAACTAAAATCAAACGATCAAAAAGGGCAAATTTACTTAAATCTTCAAGCTACAATAAGGTGTCCCTCTTTTTTGGAAGTTGTAATTATCATTAATTTTTGAGAAAAGCCTCAACTATGTCATTAAATTTTAATAAAAGGTTCATTTATATCATCCGTTAAAAGTTTGGCTCAAAATGTTATTGTTGTTAAGGAAAAGGCTCATCCATGTCATTATTTTTTAATGGTGGTTTTGCAAAACTGTCTTTTACACATGACATATTTTAATTCGGACATATCATTCTTTTTTTAAAAAATAAATTCTAAATAAAATTAAGGAAACAAAATTCTTAGTTTTATGGACTTTTTTCTTATTGTATTTAAAATTTGTTTCTAAATAAATTCTTGATTTTGTGGATATTCATCTTATTTAGAATTTGTTCTAAATAAATTCTAAATAAAATTAAGAAAAAACATTCTTAATTTTATGAATTCTTTTCTTAATTTTATTTAGATTTTTTTTAAAATTAACGTGGCCGAATTAAAACACGTCATGTGTAAAAGGTAGTTTTGCAAAACCACTATTAAAAAATAATGTCATGGATGAGTGTTTTCTTTAACAACAATTACATATTTGAGCTAAATTTGTAATGGATGGCATAAATGAACCTTTTGTTAAAGTTTGATGGCATATTTGAGCCTTTTTCCTTAATTTTTGTAAAACCAATTTCAATAGATGGTAGCCAGGGAAAGGTAACATGAATCACAAAGAGAAAACTAAAATTGAGCGACGAAACCCAAACCTGAGCATTGATTTAGAAAAGCCCCCTTGGTTTTTTAGAATAAAATTATAACTGTAACAAATACATATCTATAACAATTGAAGGGGAAGAACGGGGAATTCTTCTTCTCAAAAGAAACAAAATCTCTACAAATCTAAGAAAGGGAAAAGAGCGTACATGTTTTTTGATCTCACTGACACAAGGGGTTTGCTGAGCGAAGCTGTCTATCTCCTTGATTCAACAACGGAGGCAAGGGATACTTTTAGAGGGAATATATAAGCAGGAGCCTGAAAGGTAAGACAGATGGAAAGCCAAGACAACAACGTTGTGGACTCATTCACGTGAAGGGCCGCACACGCGGAAGAATACATAAAACATGAGAAGTAACGTGGCAAAAAAGGGAAATGATGAAAATATCTAGGACAACGAAGATCTGATTAGTACCTACACTTTTTTCCCAACTTTATACTGCTATAGAGGCCTTTTATTAACATAAAAATCTTCAATAGGGAAAAGTACAAGCAAGGGGGCTATACCTTACCTTACCAATCCTAATAAAGTACTGAACCTCTACTACTTAACAAGCATGAAAAAAATAAGAACTAGAGAGAACTACGTATTCTATGATTATCATTGAGTTTGTAATGCACTCAATGCTTAAATAATGATTCAACATGAAAGCTAAGAAGAAAGATAAGTTATCAACATCCATCTTCCTTTTTCAAATGTAAAGATTAAAAAACATAGACAGCCCATCAACAACCTGCTGAAGTGTTTTCCTCTTGTCTTCTTCTTCGAATCTGTGTAAAACAACTTGATAGTTTGTCACTTCTTCTTAAATTTATTGGTTCTTGTTGAATCACTTGACGTTGTCATATGAATTGTTTTACCCAGATGCATTGGTAGATGCCTTGGAACAAACTCTCCGGTCATGTTGTCATCTCAACTATGTTGCCTACCATGTTTCTTCTTTTTTGCTTTTGTTATTTTCACTTCTTTGATGCCTAGGTGGTATATCCCCATCCCTAGCCACTTTATCAAAGAATTCATCCAACACATTATATTCCTCATCCTCATCAAAAGATTCGTTGTCCATATCAATAGCATTATTATTAGTGGAACTAAATTCGAATGCTAAAGTCTTTGATTCATTATTCTTAGCAATCACACTTTTAGGCATAAAATGTAGAGCTTGTGGGATTAATTTGACATTCAAAAATGGAGGTGAAACTTTATCTTCTTCATCAATCAAATCAACCCACCTAGGAGCACTCCTGTCACCCTATTTTTCCTTCGAAATACTTAAAACGCTTGTGAGATTAGCCTGAGAAAGAGATGGCATACCTTTCATCAAATCTTTATCATTCTTTTAGGACAGTAGGAGCTATCTAGATTTCCCATGAAGTTCTATAACTGACTCCAAAGATTAAGCAGGGACCTCATAAGCTAAGGCCTTCAATGTGACTGTGTGTGACTCTATCGCTAGATTGGATTTGATTATCATCGAAGGCTGACATTCTTGAATTATGTTATTTACTTTAGGATTAGAAAAGTGTAATGTTGGATCCATAACACTACCCTCTTTTCTAGTATCCTTCAAAAGAAGTACGAAAACTATTTGAACACAATAAATCATTTGCGGAATTGTTTTGTAAACCTAGAGAAACATTAGATGGTGCCTTCTTATGTGTCTCAATATTCCAGTTCTCTTTGCTACAACTTTTTTACCTATGTTGGAATTATTGGTATCCTTAACACTTTCATTCACAGAAGAATCATGTTGAACCTCATCCTCAACAGACCTGGGATTCTTATTTCTAGAACACAAGATCCATGTCTAGCTAAAATCAAATCTTGTTGGTCCTAGAACACCTCCTTCTGTTGAGTATCCTCCACCAATGATCTAGTGCTAGGAAAATTTGGATATGAAGTATCCATTAGATCTCTATAAATTACGTTGGACCTCTTCTTGCCATTAATATTCTCCACCAATGGGTTGTCAGCACACTGATCCTTAGGATTGAGTGAGTAATTTCCAATAGTGGAATCCTCATGAATTTCACCAAAACTCCTAGGAGTTTCTGTTCTAGATTTAGGCACAACAGTTTTATCCTCCATAATTTGAGATCTCTCAATGCGAAAGGTCGATTGGTCTAAAACTTTTGCTGTAGAAGGATCCTTTTGCAAGGAATTCAAATCTATATCTCTTTTTTTAGGAATCCAAGTAGATTTCCCATTGGAAATAATAGTCTGATTGTCCAGTTCCTTTATAGAATTCACTATAGTGATCGCACCTCTGCCTATATTCTTAGAGTTCAGCAAATCACGCTCATCTCTCTTTAGTTGTTCCACATTGTTAGCTTCAGAATCCAGTTGCATAAGTGCAAAATCTCACCCAACTTTGTCAGCTAAACGACCATCTTGAGAAATGTCTTCCCTATTAATAGATGACATTTATTTTCTTCATGTCCTTGATGTTTACAATGAGTACAATATAGTGGAAAATTGTCATAGATAATACTTTGATAATTTTCAATAACTTTACCCGATTCTATCTCTAGAAATTATAATCTTACTTGATTTGGATGTTTGTCGAGTAGGTCTAGGATTACCTTAACCCTAGTTGTACTTAGCCTGGTGCGATCTTGGGTTGCTTTATCCACTGCAATTGGCTTTCCTACAATTGTCACAATTGATAATAAGGATCTCCTCACAAAAAGATCTGTTAGTAACTCTGGCAATGAAGTCCATACGCAAGCTTTAGTTGTTTCCTCCTTGGGATTGATGATGGTGTTCATAGAAAAACTTTAAATAAATACTCTTCTATGTCAAACTTAAAATAGCCATACGAACTTGACAAAACACGTACAAAATCCTCATATAAATCAAACCTAATTAACAAATGACGACAACCAAGTTGTCCAATAATACAATTCCCTTTAAAATGCTTTGGTAAAAGCTTTCGTAACTCAGATAACACTGGTTTACCATATGCAAACTTGATAATCACTGCTTTATGTAAACCTTCTTCCATAGAAAACTGCTCTCTTTCCTTCATTGTAAATTTCACAGTAGGTTCACCATGAATAAACTCAACTGGTTTTAGTTTAGATTTTGACAAATTTTAGGTCATTTGTCTGGTCTAGGAAAACATGTGCAGAAAGAGTGTAAGGCATCTTTGCTATTCCAGTCATGGACATCTCCAAAACTATGGTATATACCTAATAGACAGAGGAGACAAGAAGAAAGATAGAGAAGAGCAGATGAACCGAAAGGCGAAGTCAGCAGGGAATGAGCCTGGCCCGTAGAGACAGAATAAGGGTGACAAGTCTTACTTTCAAAGGAGATCATCCCATCCTACACCGTCTGTGCAAGTGCACCCGTGCAGCCAAAAAGGTATCATCAGAAATCTCAGGGTTATTCAAATTTCAGGACTCCAGGTGCTTAGTCTGGGGCCAGTATGACCCAAGGTCAAGGCATGAGGGGAAAGCCACTATGTGGCAAGTGTGGTAAGCTTCATCTGTGAGAGTATCGTATGGTAAGAGATGTTTGTTATTCATGTGGACATGCTGGGCACTTCAGTTTTTAGTGCCCAAAGAGGAGGCGAGATAAAGGGAGCAACAGAGCTCAATCTTCTGCAACACCCGAGTAGGCAACCAACAGAGGGGTACTACTACTAGTATAGGAGGCGGGATGAACTGCCTTTATGCTATAAGTAATTTATAGGATCATGAGTATGCACTAGAT
The DNA here is from genome assembly GCA_025774065.1 of Solanum ossicruentum. Lineage (NCBI taxonomy): Eukaryota > Viridiplantae > Streptophyta > Magnoliopsida > Solanales > Solanaceae > Solanum > Solanum ossicruentum. The sequence continues at coordinate 17,530,539 of JAOTQR010000086.1, read as the reverse complement.
GTTGTCACGATTATGCTTCGAGTCTTTACCTTTGATGGTTATGCATTACTTGATCTGGGTGCCAACTTGTCTTTTGTTACCCCTTATGTGGCTAGTAAGTTTGGGATTCTTCTAGAGTGTTTGCTTGAATCTTTTGCTATTTCTACTCTTACTGGTGAGTCTATCTTAGCTAAGAGCATTTACAAGGATTGTGTATTGTCTATTTATCATAAAGACAACTTAGTTGACTTGGTAGAGTTGGAGATGGTTGATTTTGATGTAATAATGGGCATGGATTGGCTTTATGCTTGTTATACTTCTATCGACTATAGAACTTGGATTTTTAAGTTCCAATTTCCTACTGAGCTTGTCTTATAGTTGAAAGGGAGTTCTTTTTCCCCTAAGGCAAATTTATCTCTTATCTTAGAGACAGAAAGTTGATCTCCAAGGTTTATATTTACCACCTCGTACGAGTTAAGTCTGATGATATTGAACCTTCTACTCTTTAGTCAGTTCTGATTGTGGATGAGTTTCCTGGGGTGTTCCCTGATGATCTGCATGGAGTTTCTCCTGATAGGGAGATTGACCTTGGGGTTGATGTTCTTCCCAGACCAAACCAATTTCAATTCCACCTTATAGAATGGCCCCCGTAGAGTTGAAAAAATTGAAAGAACAATTAAAAGACTTGTTAGAGAAAGGTTTAATAAGGCCTAGTGTCTCACTGTAGGGTGCTCCTGTCCTATTCATGCATAGGAAAGATGGATCCCTCAGAATGTTTATAGACTACCAATAACTGAACAAGGTTACTATAAAGAACAAATGTCCTCTTCCCAAGATAGATGATCTATTCGACTAACTTCAGGGTGTTATATTTTTCTCCCAGATAGACCTCAGATCAGGTTATCATCAGTTGAAGGTGAGGACAAGTGATATCCCAAAGGAAGCCTTTAGGACACGGTATGACCACTTTGAGTTCTTGGTCATGTCCTTCGGGTTGACAAATGCACCTGGAGCTTTTTTGGACTTGATGAACAAGCTATTTAGGTCGTATCTTCATATGTTCATGATCGTGTTTATTGATGATATTTTTGGTATTTTCTAAGGATAAAGAGGAGCATATTAATCACCTTAGAGTGGTTTTGCAAACGCTCAAAGACCAAGAGTTGTATGCAAAATTCTCAAAGTGTGAGTTTTGGCTCAAGTCAGTGGCTTTCTTGGGTCATGTTATTTCAGAGATGGTATTCGAGTGGATACTTAGAAGATTGAAGCAGCTAAGAACTGACATAGACCGACTTCTCCAATAGAAATAAGAAGCTTTTTGGGTTTGGCGGGCTACTACCACAGACTTGTTGAGGGCTTTTCTTCCTTGTTAGCCTCATTGACTAGGTTGACTCAGAATAAAGCCACGTTTTAGTGGTCTAAGGAATGTGAAAAGAGTTTCCAAGAGCTAAAGACTAGATTGATTACAACCCCAATATTGACTTTGCCTGAAGGAACAGGAGACTTCGTGATACATTGTGATGCGTCAAGAGTTAGATTGGGTTGTGTACTTATGCAGAGAGGGAAGGTGACAGCTTATGCTTCTAGACAATTTAAATTCCATGAGAAGAACTATCCGACTCATGATCTCGAGTTGGCAGTGGTGGTATTCGCACTTAAGATCTGGCATCACTATTTGTATGGAGTGCATGTGGATGTGTTTACTAACCATAAGAGCTTGCAGTACGTGTTTAGCTAGAAAGAGCTCAACCTGCATCAGAGGAGATAACTAGAGTTGCTCAAGGATTATGATATGAGCGTTTTCTACCACCCAGGTAAGGCTAACATTGTTATTGATGCTCTAAGTAGGTTGTCTATGGGTAGAACTGTCCATGAAGAGGAAGGAAAGAGAGAACTAGTTAAGGAAGTTCATAGATTGGCTCGACTGGGAGTGCAACTCGACGAAAACAATGAGGGCAGGGTAAATGTTCAATATGGGTCTGCTTTATCCTTAGTTTTAGAAGTGAAGGAGAAGCAAGACCAAGACCTGATCTATTTCCAATTGAAAGAAGCGATTCACAAGTAGAAGTGATAGTTTTATCTAATGGGGGAGATGGGATGTTGAGATACCCAGGCTGAATGTGTGTTCTAGATGTTGATGGTGTTCATGGAAAGATCATGGCTGAAGCTCAGAGCTCCAGATATTCCATCCATCCTGGTTCTACAAACATGTACCACGACTTTAGGGAAGTCTATTGGTGGAATGGGATAAAGAGGGACATTGTTGAATTCTTCTTTAAGTTCTCCAATTGTCAACAGGTTAAGGATGAACATCAGAGACCGTGTGGATCGGCCCAGAACTTTGAAATTCCTAAGTGGAAGTGGGAGATGATCAACATGCATTTCATCACTGGTTTACTAAGATCTCGAGAACAACATGATCTGATATGGGTTATTATTGATAGGATGACAAAATTAGCCCACTTCTTGGCAGTCACGATAACTTATACAGTTGAGGTGTATGCTCGTCTATACATTCGAGACATTATGAAGTTGCATGGGGTTCCCTTGTCTATCATCTCAGACAGAGGAACTTAATTTACCTCTCAATCTTTAAGATCCTTTCGGAAGGATTGGGTATGAAAGTACATTTGAGCATAACACTTCACCCGCAGATCGATGGACAGGCAGAGCATATTATTCAAACTGTGGAGGACATATTGAGAACTTGTGTCATAGAGTTCAAGGGTAATTGGGAATCACCTACCTTTCATTGAGTTTGCATACAACAATAGCTATCATGTCAAAATCCACATAGCCCCTTATTAGGTACTATACAGGAGGAGATGTAGATCCCCGATTGGTTGGTTCGAGGTTGGTAAAGCTGAATTGATCTGGTCTGATCTTGTCCACCAATCTATGGAGAAGGTGAAATTAATAAAAGAGAGGTTAAAGATAGCACAGAGTAATCAAAATTTACACATAGACCTGAGGAGAAGAGACTTGGAGTTTAAGGTGGATGATTTGGTGTACTTGAAGGTGTCACCCATGAAGGTGGTCATGAGGTTTGGTAAGAAAGAGAAGTTGAGTCCACGTTATATCAGACCATATTAGATTGTGAGGAGGATTGGGAAGGACGCTTACTAGCTAGACCTGCCTTCTGAGCTAGATGGAGTTCACCAGGTGTTCCATGTGTCAATGTTAAAAAAGTGTTTGGGAGATCATGCCTTAGCAATTCCTATTGAGAGTAAAGGAGTAAAGGATTGTCTATCTAACGAAACAATTCTAGTCCAAATGCTTGATCCAAAAGTTCGTAAGATGAGGAACAAAGAGATAGCCTTCGCCAAAGTTTTTTAGAGGAATTAATTTTTTGAGGAAGCTATGTGGGAAGCTGAGGAAGCAATGAAACTCAAATAGCTACACCTATTCATGAAAAATGATGATGATGTTGAAGATAAAGTCCCTACACTTAACACTATTAAAGTTCTATTCTTGAATTTGATGTATCAAGTCTAATTCCCGTCTAAGAAAGAGATAGATAGGTGACGGTTAGTGTAGAGTTCGAGAGTTTTCGAGTGAGAAATGAGATGAGTTTTGAGGTTACTCATGTTTCTATTCGACTTTTACTCATCATTCGAGGACGAATGATCCCAAGGACGAGATGATGTAATACCCCATAAAATTACCAAAATACTCCTAAAATATAATTGTGCACATAACATGTCTTCAAAAGCTCTGATGGGAAATTCGAGATCGAATTACGATCAGCGCAGAAAATTGAGTTGGAGGATGGTTTCGACCTAATTTAAGAGTAATCGGATTCAAAGTAAATTTTCGCTAATAAATACCAAAACAGTGTTGATCAGCGCCCCTGGCGCGACGCAGAGGGGCCGTGGACTAGCAATTATTGTTTTTTTATTATATCAACAGGAATTTGGTTTTTTTGAAAATTTGCAAAATACACTGGTCTGTGCCCTGGGCACGTCGCGGACAAGTGTACCGATTTTTAACTTTTTCTTTTAAATTTTGGAAAGGGTATTTTGGTTATTCCCAACCCATTGTAAGTCCCAAAACGTGTTTCTAAGCCTAAATTCGTATGGAAGGGTTTAGAAACCCACGTTCTTCTAAGTTTAAACGTGCTTTCTGAGAGAGGAGAAGAAGAACGAGTTGAGGGTTTCAAGTAAGGTCTCAATTCTTTGAAGAAGACCTGGTGATTTCTTACTCCAGGTTTGTGAAGGCTATCCAAAGCATGGAATTGTTGTTCCATGTGCCCGAATAGATGTAGTAGATTGACAATTTATAGTTGATGGGTCTTTAGTAGTGCTTCTTGAAGAATTTCTTGAACATAATCTTTATTTTCTTGAACATTATCTTTAATTTCTATGTATTATCTCAAATTGATGATTATCATGCTTTTATTCAATGTTTATATGCATTATTGCGTGACAATATACCTAAATTGTGTGATTCCCCTTCTTTAATACTTTCAAGAATGAACTTAAGGGTAATGTCTAGAGCCTTTATTGTCTAAATATGCAGATTGTTCGAGTCTAAGTGCTGAGATGAGGGTGGTGATGACTGAAACTGATTGAATTAGTGTTCTTAAAAACTAATGAGACTGGACCTTAGTTTTGAAGGAGTAATCTTACTCTTTGAGTTGATAGATGATAAGATGAGTTAAGTAATCTTGCTCGTAAGGGCTGAGTGATCGAAACCCTTGATGTATTGATAGACTTATGGGCATGTTGAGTCCTAGGAGGAGTATTAGCATCGAAATGGGTAATACTGAGTCCTACTAATACTCATTAACTACGTGTCCATCATAGGAGAGGATTGAACCGTGAAAGCGGATGTTTCCTTTTCCCCACAGAGGGTTTGACAGACTTCATTTGCGATCCCTGACAGACTCTTCCCATGCCCCGACAAGGTACTGGACAGATGTGGCAACGACATCTCTTTGTTTTATCATCATCGGCTCATAGGTGGTGGTTGTCGATTATAAAAACTCCCAAATAGGTTTCATGATGATAGTACTCTCAAGTTGATGTGGCTCTTTGATATCTTGGTGGATAGTGAGGTGATAGAGTCCCATTTCCTACTCTGAGTTGAGGATGAGTGATTGATGAGTTGATGACATTGTATATTGTTTACTTTAGCCTGTTTTACACACAGTACATTCTGTGTAGTGCCATTCCTTTGGTGCTGCATCATTTTATGATGCAGATTCTGTAGACAGAGGACCTTAGCAGCCTAATCGTTAAGGTTTTACAGATTTCTAGATAGAGACTTGGTGAGTCATCCCTTGCTTTCGGAGGACATATTTATCATTCATTTATCTTGATGTATTTTTTTTGATTGGGTAGCCATGGCCTGACATGGTACCATCCTAGACAAAAGTTACAGAGTCTTCATAGACGTACATTGATGATGACTAATGTTGGGGTTATTTTCCCCGTTTCCTTTCTTTACACTGAGATTGTCCTTTTTTCTCGAATTTCATTTATAATATAGTGAGTTGATAGTTGTATCCCATTGGTAGACAGTTATTTCTTGGTTATCTTCCGCTATTGAACTGATTGATTGATTGTAATGAGACTAGGTGGTCCACTTGGGGGGCTAGCAATAGCCTCCGAGTGTCAGCACACCTAGGGTACCCTCCTGCAACATGACAATTACCCTACTATTTTGTATTAGCACATAACCCAACCCAATTCTAGATGTATCACAATACATCACAAGACCTTCAAGCCCATCTGCTAGTGAAAATATAGGAGCATACACAAGTCTATCTTTCAATGTTTGGAAGCTCTTCTCACATTCATCGGTCCACGCAAACTTAACCTTCTTTTGAGTCAATTTTGTCATAGGGGAAGCAATGGAGGAGATCCCGTCCACAAACCTTCTATAGTAACCCACAAGGCCCAAGAAACTCCTAATATCCAAATGGGTCAATGGTTTAGGCCAATTTCTAAGCACATTGGTCTTCTTAGGATCCACCTTAATACCATCCCCCTACACCACATGACCCAAGAATGAAACCTCCTTCAACCAAACCACATACTTGTCATATTTATACTACAATCTCTCCTCTCTCAACCTTTGCAGAACAACCCTCAAGTGGCCCATATGCTCCTCTCTACTATCAGAATAGATCAAAATATCATCAACAAAGACCACAACAAATGAATCAAGGTAGTGTTTGATAACTTGATTCATTAGGTGCATGAAGATGGCTGGTGCATCAGTCAACCGAAAGGACATTACCACAAATTCATATTGCCCATATCTAGTCCAAAAGGCAATCTTTGGAATATCACACTCCCTCACCCTCACTTTATGGTACCTGGACCGAATATCAATCTTAGAGAAAAAGCTAGCCCCTTGCAATTGGTCAAACAAGTCATCAATCCTTAGAAGAGGATATCTATTCTTTATAGTAATCCTATTGAGTTGCCGGTAGTCAATGCAAATTCTACGTGACCCATCCTTCTTCTTTAGAAACAACACTAATGCACCCCAAGGGGATACACTCAGTCTAATAAATCCCTTCTCCAACACATCTTTCAATTTCTCTTTTAACTAATTCAACTCCGCCAGGGCTATACGTCAAGGGGGAATTGAGATAGGTTGAATGTCAGGAAGGAGATCTATGCCAAAATCTATCTCCCTTTTGGGAGAGACACCGCGAAAGTCATTTGGGAAGACATCAAGAAACTCATTTACAACTGGGACTGACTCAATGGAAGGGACCTTGGACTCCACATCTTTAACCCTCACAAAATGATACAAACACCCTCTAGAAATCAACTTATGGGCTTTAATGTATGAAATGAATATACCCTTGAACACCACATCTTGACTTTCCTACTCAAGGATGAGTTCATTTGGAAATTGAAACTTGACCTTACGGGTTCTACAATTAATAGAGGCATAGTATACATGCAACCAATCCATCACAAGAATAACATCAAAATAAACCATATTTAATTCAACAAAATCACAACGGCTAGACAATTTCTATAAACCCTACTAGAAACATTAGATGCACCAATAGGAGTAGACACCTCATATGACTCATGCAACAACTCCAACTCAACACGTAACTTTAAGCAACAGGTGTAAAAAAAGAAAGGGTGGCATCCAGATCAATCAAAGCATATACATTAAGATCAAATATTTTCAACATATAGGTAACAACATCGGGGACCTCACCAACCCTTTGCCTTTCATGTAGAGCATAAAACTGGTTGTGCCTTGAGGCACCACTTTGAGGACCACCTCTATCCAATGGAATCGCATTTCCACCCCAAACATTGCTACAGTTTCTTGGACAATCTACCTTCTTGTGACCAAGTTTCCCACAACCAAAGCATGTATTAAAATCTTTCAAACATGGGCCTCTATGATTGCTTCCATAACTAGGACACACATCAATAGGAGCCACACCACAAACACTTTGGCCTAAGGAAGTCATTGGCAAACCCCCTATTAGTAGTATGAGGAGGCCCTTGGCCTTGACGAAATCTAGTACCCTTTTGACACTTCCCCTCAAAACAAGCCCTCTTAGCCTCATGTCCCTGCCTCTTTCTCAACTTTTCTTCCTCTATTCACTTGGCATAATCATCAACAGAGACAAATCCATGTAACCAATAAGTATGGTGGACTGACATTCCTCACTTACCAAGTCATAGACCCCCATAACAAACTTATTCATCCTTGACCTAGGATTGGCTACCAAGTGAGGAGCATACTTTCATAGCACTTTGTTTCAAGTTCATAGCCTCAACCAAGTTTGCCTCCCTAAGTGCAAGAGGGAAAAACCGATAAAGGAAGGCCAATTTGAATTCCTCCTAAACCACCACATTACCAACCCCCTTATCACCCTTCCATTGTTCATACCAAATTAGGGCTTACCCCCTTGAGTTGGTATGACACCAACTCTACCTTTTCATTCGGCCCCACATCCATGATGTTCAAGATTTTGTAGACCTTATCAGGTAACTCTTGTGGATCTTTATCCACCTTCGACTCATGGAAGACAAGAAGATTTATCCTCATAAAGTCTCTTACACTAGCTCCCGATGTGTTAGCATGAGGAGTTTGGGCCCCTTGTTGGACTTGGTTGGCCACCACTTGGGCAAGCATAGTGAGGGCATCCCGGAGTTCACCATTGGTAGGTTGCTACTCAGTAGTTTGGGCCTATCTTCCTCTAGTGTTTTGCATGATATATAATTGCAAAGAATAATCGTTAAGGAAAAAATATCATTACAACTCTATAGCACGACATAGAACATAAAGAATCGAAAAGGAGTTATACCTCATACCATAGATACATAACTTGTCCAGCAAACACCTCTAAATACATAGATACAGTGGGGGCCAAGAGAAAGTAACCATGCTCACCCTCATAGTCAAAATAGAACATAAGAAAGTGTCTCAATACATAGATAATTGCAATATAGACTAAAGTCCCCAAAGTGGAGGATTCACCAATAAGCTATGAGTAGAACCGATCTAGCCAAATGGAGGAGGACAATGATCAACTTGAGCGCCAATTCTTATATGGTGATATCATGTAGGCAAGAGTTTGTGTTAGTACATTTAAATGTAGTAAGTACATATGATACAATATAACAATAGATAAGCTTCATAGTCAACATGCATAACAATAGACAAACGGCATGATATAGTAACGTGACATGTATGATCAATGCATAAGTAAAACATACTTAAGTAACTCATCCTCATATAGGGTATCATTAGTGAAACATAGACAAACTAGATTTCCAAGGAATTATAGACCAACTAGATTTCCAAAGTATAAGTCCCTTGGTTAGTTGATGATGATCTCACTCCATCACTCCGGTGATGTGGTACAAACCCCTCACATGGTTGATTATAATCACATCTTATCATCCTAGTGGCGAAGTACAAACCCCTCACATGGTTTGATGAGTACCAACCCCCACCTCGGTTGATGAAGTACAAACACCTACCTCGGTTGATGATGATCTCACCCCAACACCCTGGTAGTGTGGTACAGACCCCTCATATGGTTGATGAGTACAAACCCCTACCTTTTTTGGGGGGCTCTTAGTTTCCCAAATTGGGAATGGTCTAATGCAACACTTTATATAGATTATATCATGTATATAGGCTCATTTCATCATTAAAACATCATTCATATGACATCTCATGATTTAGACCTTCATCTCCTCAAGAAAACCACATCCGGACATTTTATCAAACACCTTGGAGTGTGTAATATATGTCAAAGACCATGCAATTTTGAGATGAAATCATACAATAAAATCTATAGTAAAACCATCAATCAACACCTTGCAACATTGTAAGACATTTACATTAAAATCCCTCTTCAAATCCAATATTTGATCCAAGATTTAGAGCTCAAAACATGCTAAAACAACCATATTTTCATGAACTAAAATCATTATGTAGTAAATTTCTCAGTATAAAATACTCATATGTAAAATCAACTTTAAATCATGCAATATTAGTATAAAAAAAGGGTTTAGGCACCATGGGTAGAAGGACCCAATTGTTCAACACCACATACCTTGACTTTGGAGAACCCTTGAAGAAGAATGGAAATGGAGAATTAAAGCTTGAGTGGGATCCTTGATGAAATCCTTAAGATTGGTCTTGAGTTTGGGACTTGAATTTAGGACCAAATATTTGGCTGTGTCTTGGTGAGTATTGGGGAATTTTTAGGGTGATATAAGGGTGAGATATGACTAAGTATAGGTAAAAACACGTTTGGGAACACTTAGACCCAAAACTTAAAAGTCTTGGACCGAGATGACAAAATTGAGAAAAATTGAGATCGCTTCGTGATAAAGGCATGTCATAGAGCCGTTGTGGATTGCCTTTGAAAATTGAAATTTTGGAAAAATTAAATTTTTCTACTGTTGCTCTAAAATCGGGACTAGACCCCTTTTCCCCATTTTCATTGGACCCCTTGAACAAGAATGTGAATCGAATTTTCATAATAATAAATGGATTTTTGGATATATGGAAAATAAAATTCTAGGCAACTCCGAGGCACATTTTGAGGCACTTTTGGGGGTCATTTCAGTTCATGAGTCTACATACATGATACTTGGTTATTTTCTTCAAATTTATATTTACTACATTTATTGTCATATGTTGATTATCATCATAATCTTATTTTCCTGAATTGATCACTTTCCATGAGATACTACATGAACCCTATATATTAACTTTTGAAAGTAAGCATGAATGAAGATACAGATTGAGTCTAGAGCCATGATTTAGAATGTTGATTGTGAGCGTGATTATGAGATGAGAATGATGATAAGTTTATAGTACTTGATGGCCGATGAGTCTCCATAACTGAACTCTAATGATTTGTCTACTCGATTATTTCCTAATGATTATTCCAAGACTTGAGCTATCGATTGATGAGATGATAATATTCTATATGAGACTGATTGAATGATGAGTGCCTCCACGAGGCTGATTGAGATAGTTTGCTTGTGATGGATTGTCTTATAAGAATTAAGTCTTGGAGGAATATCGAGCACCAAAAGTGTAAGAATTAATACAACTTGCAGTCATCAAACTACGTAACCAAGCATAGGTGATGATTAGGACCATCACATTACATCATGTTAAGGTTCTCTCTAATTAGATGTCCCTGAAAAAATAAAGGACTTGTAGATTTTCATCTCTATCTTGGACTTATCCATTATGGTTTTGATTTGTTCTCTACCTGGAAAGTATAGAGCGGCTATGTCAACATCATCGTGATTGTTATACAATCATTGGCTCATAAGTGACTATTATCAGATAAGAGAAACTTCTAGAATGTTCCCACCTTGAGGATTCGAGATGAGATGAGATGATATGTGATGAGTTGAATTGAGTCCCATTGAGTTGAGCCTGATTGATTGATGAGGTTTGATTGGATGATCGGTCACTTGTCTACTCTTTGTTCTTGCTTTAGATAGATATTTTACATGTTGATTGGTCATTATTCTGAGATGATGTTGTTCCATATTATTCTACCTATTTTTATTTCATTTAGAGTATTTTACACACTATACATTCTATGTATTAATATCATTCAGTTCTGCATCATTTTATGATGCAGGTACAGGGATTAGAGATCACTAACATGTGCATCATTGAGGATCTAGGATGTTTAGTTGATTGGTGTGGTTCCCCTACTTTGGAGAATTCATTATATTATTTCATCTTGCTTTAGACTTAGACTTGATTAGCTTTATTTTGATTAAGGTAGCCATGGGTTTGTCATTGGCACCACTTTAGGAATAGACACGTCGTAAACTAGAGTTGGATGTTGATTGTTAAGATTGTTCGCTAGTTCTTTCTACTAGGCTTTTAATTATTATATATTCTTTGAGACTAGATGATGAGATGTGCCCATTCACTTTTCTTGTATCTTTTGTTGTTTAGTAGAGTTTATGGATTGAACAAATGTAATGAAGCTAACTGGTTCGCTTGTGTACTAGCAATAGTATCTAGGTGCTTGCCACGTCTTCGATACCTTCCTGGGGCGTTACAAACATGCTATCAGAGAATGAGTTCAAGAGTCCTAGGGAGTCTTAGGAAGTCGTATCTGGTAGAGTCCTTATATTTGCCGGAAGAGCACCACATCCATATTTTGGAGGCTATAGAACATTTAGGAATTGTTTCACTTTTTTCGTATTCTAAATCATGCTATAGAGTTATGCTCTATGAAAATTCATCTTCTAATTCGTGCTTCGTCTGTTCTAGTGTTATGATCATGCCTCCTACAAGAGCCGTTAGAGGTAGAGGACATCCCCTAGACAGAATATCAACCCAACTGAGCCTCAAGGACATGAGGATCCTGTGGAACTAATTGTCCTTGTTGAACAACCCCCACAAAAGGAGGTCTCCAATGCTGATCTACATAAGGCTTAGCACCAATTGCAACATAAGGAATAGGTAGAAAGGATGTATATGACACATCAAGAGTCATTCTTTAGGATGAATCCGTCTGAGTTCACAGGGTCTGCATCCACTAAGGATCCTAAGAACTATATGGAGGAGCTTCAGAAAGTGTTCCAAGTGATGCATGTGGCAGATGCTGACAGAGTTGAACTAGGTGCTTACCAACTCAAAGGTGTCGCTAGACTTTGGTTCGACCAATGGAAGAATAGCAGAGGGGAGGATGCCTAGTGCTGACGTGTGAAATGTTTGAGGAAGCTTTCTTGGGGAGTCTTTTCCCAAGAGAATGAAAAGAGTCTAAGGTAAGAGAGTTCTTTAATCTAAAACAAGGTTTATGACTGTGCAAGAGTATGGGTTGAAATTCACACAGCTATCTCGCTATTCTCCGAATATGGTTGCTGATATGAGGGGGAGAATAGAGATGTACGTTGATGAGTTGAAGAAAGGGATGAAGAGAGATGGGAGGGGAGCAATGCTCTTGAATTATATGGATATAGGGTGACTGATGACTTTTATGCAACAAGCCGATGAGGAGAGATAGTATGATAGAGAGGAGTTCAAAAGTAAAAAGGCTAAAACATCTAGCCATGAGGTTGGAGAGAAGGGGAGAGGTACGAGGTTTCAGACAGGGCCAGCACCATCATCTGCTAGTGTGCCAGCGCCTAGAATCCAGAATAATCAGAGGTCCTAGAATGTTGGAGCCCATGGATCTCAGTCACAAGCTAGTGTGGCTCAAGGTTCACTGGGTAAACCAACATGTGGTAAGTCTGGAAAATTGCACTTGGGGAAATATCGTAAGGGGAGTGATGTATGCTACAAGTGTAACCAAGTGGGTCATTTTTAGAGAGATTGTCCAAAGTGGGCTGACCGGGCTCAATCAACTGCACCAACACCGCCAGCTAAAGGAACCAGAGAGGTACTATGTTAGGCACAAACGGAGCCACAAACCATTTGTATGCCATGGGTAGTCGCCATGATCAGGATAACTCCCAGTTGTTGTGACGGGTATGATTTAAGTCTTTTCTCTTGATTGTTATGTTTTCATGGATGATGGTGCCATATTATCTTTTGTAACTCCTTATGTGGCCAGTAGAGTTGACAGAACCCCTCAGCGTCTCTTTGAACCCTTTGATGTTTCTACTCTAGTGGGTGAGTCTGTTTGAGCTAAGAGAGTGTATAGAGCTTGTGTAGTGTCCATCTATCATAGAAATATTATCATTGATTTGGTTGAGTTAGAGATGGCTGATTTTGATGTGATCTTTGGCATTGATTGACATTATACTTGTTATTCCACTATTGATTGTAGAGCTAGAATTAGTTGTAGAGTGGAAGGGTGACTCTATTATACCTAAGGGAAAGTTTATCTCATATCTTAGAGCCAGAAAGATGATATCTAAAGATTGTATCTCTCACCTCGTGTGAGTGAAATCTGATGATGTTGAGTCTGTAACTCTTGAGTCAGACCCTATTGTGAATGAGTTTCTTGAAGTATTTCTTGAGGATCTGCCTATTGTCCCTCCTGATAGGGAGATTGACTTTGGGATTGATTTTCTTTCCAATACTCGGACTACCTTAATTCCACTTTATAGATGGCCCCCACTGAGTTGAAAGAGTTGACCGAACAATTGAAAGATCTGTTTAGAGAAGGTCTTCATAAAGCTGAGTGTTTCTCCTTGGGGTGCCCCAATACTATTCGTGCAAAAGAAAGATGGGTCTCTCAGATTGTGTATTGACTATAGGCAACTGAACAAGGTCACCATAAAGAATAAGTATCCTCTCTTAAGGATAGATGATTTGTTCGACCAACTTCAGGGAGCCTCTTATTTCTCTAAGATAGACCTCAGATCGGGCTACCATTAGTTGAAAGTGAAGGAACGTGATATTCGAAAGACAACCTCTAGGACTAGGTATGGCTATTTCAAGTTCTCACTCATGTCCTTTGGGTTGACAAATGCACCTGGATCCTTCATGGATTTGATGAATAGGGTATTCATATAATACCTTGATATGTTTGTGATTGTGTTTATCGACAACATTTTTGTGTATTCAAGAGATGAGGAGGAGCATGCAAATCACCTTAGAGTTGTCATCTAAACACTTAAGGACCATGAATTGTATGCAAAATTCTCAAAATGTGAATTGTGGCTTAATCAGTGGATTTCCTAGGCTATGTTATCTTTGGTGATGGTATTCGAGAGGATGCTCAAAATATTGAAGTGTTAAGATTTGGCCAAGACTGACCCCTCCAAATGATACAAGGAGTTTCCTGGGTTAGAAGGCTACTACTGCCGACTTATTGATGGATTTTCTTCCCTGTCCACACCATTGACTAAATTGACTCAGATAAACGTCAAGTTTCAGTGGTCTGACAAATGTGAGAAATGTTTCCAAGAGTTGAAGAAGAAGATGACTATTGCACCAGTTGTAACCTTGCCCGATTGGACAGAGGACTTTGTAATCTATTGTGATGCTTCGGGAGTTGGATTGGGATGTGTTCTGATGTAGAGAGGAAGAGTGATAGCCTAAGCTTCCAGAAAACTTAAGGTTAATGAGTGGAACTATCTGACTCATGATAATGAGTTGGCAGCGGTGGTGTTTGAAATAAAAATCTGGCGCCACTACCTGTATGGAGTTGTAACACCCCCTAACTTTTTCTATCTCATTGGAAGTGAAAATACAGATGATGATTGATGAGAAAAATCAGCAAAAAATTTGAAGGATCCGACGAGTCATAGAAAAGGATTACGATCCGTAGGAGGGGTTTCCTACTAAGTTCCAGTGTTTCATGTATCGAAGTCCTCCAGCTACGTGAAGTTAGTTGTGACTTATAGTGAGGACTATGACTCGTAATAGAGAAGTTTCATAAAGGCTACCAGTGATTTAGGATTTTGGAGACTTCCATTCTACGAGGAGCCGTTATGACTCTTAGTGAGAATTGCAAGTCGTAGATGGGGTCTTGTAGGCCCTATGGGCAGATTTCAAGAGGGGCATATTTGTCCACTCTAGTCCCTTTCCATTAAACTCTTCATGATTTTAGGCTTGTATAAAGCCTTGAAATGAACCCTAAGGCCAATCATTCATCATTCCATCCTTAGGTTTTCTGGAGAACAATAAGGAGAGAAGAAAAGAGCTAGGTTCTTACAATCCAAGAGAAAGAGTTGGGTGAGGATCAATTATTCTTTGATTTCTAGGTATGTAAGGCTTACCACAATGTGGTTTCCTTTCTCCACATACCCTTCCCATTATCTTGAGTCAAGATTTTAAAGGAGTTGAGATTTTTGAGAAATTCTCCTATGTTATACTATATCCTTGTATTCATCATGAGGTCCCATTTTATTACTTGAGAAAATTGCCGTATCACATGAGTATTGACATCAGATTTGCACATGAATTTTACATCTGGCTATATGAGTCCTACATTGTATGATTTGTGGAATCCTATGCATAACAATGAGATTGAGGTAGAGGTTGAGGGTATATGAGTTGCTTAATTTGAGTATGATTGAGAATGAGATGTATGTTGCATTGATGTCATTTATATCACTACACGTGATATCTTACTTGCATTACACGATGAGTAAATTAATGAGTACAAAAGACCATACTGAGTTGAATCAGGTCTGATTTCTTACATTGATTTATTGCATTGTTAAATAATTGAGGCGAGATGATTGATGAGTTGAGATTGATGATATGATGATCAGTTGATTGATGAGTTGACCATATCTAATTGGGATGAGTAACAACCACCAAGCGGGGAGCAACTATACTTCTACTTTAACCTATAAAACTACGTTGCAAGTGTAGGATAGTTGTTACAGCTAGACAGGTGACTCTTGTCGCTCAAGTTGAAGCTTATTTTGGATCCAAGAGAGAGTTGATCGCCCTTTTTTGTGTCAAGTTGAGGGAGGGCATGACAATTATACTGATTTATTGTGCATCACCTAATTAAAAGTTGTGGGATAAGGATATTAGTTTAGACGAAATCCCAAGAAAAAACCTTGACTAAGCATGACATTTTCAAATCGACTTTATGACTATTGTGCCTATTTTACTAATCTTACTTCTAAAAAGCGCGATTTTTCCATAAAACTGCATAAACTATTTTGAGCATGAGTTGTTGACTCGAGATGAGTAAGTCGAGCTTTACTATTCTTGCGCTATTTTACATACTAGTATATTCCATGTACTAACGTCTATTTTGGGCCTGCATCATCTTATGATGCAGGAAGAGCAGATAGAGGATCTCAGCATGCACACCATTGAGGCCCGGATTTGGTACATTCTCAAAGTTGGTGAGCCCTCCTTATTCTCTATAGGAGTCCTTGTTTATGAGCTTGACTTAGTCTATCTTTTCTTTCTCTTAATTGGGGTGTTTGTGGCCTACCATGGAACCATCTATACTGCTGAGTAGAGGCTTCATAGACTATGAGTATAGAGTATAGAGTTGATGTATCTAAATGTATTCCTATTTTGAAAACTATGATATATTAGAGATATGCTTTTTACCTTCAAATGAGGTCCTTGTTTATGGAGTTATTCTTTCGCTGTCGAGTGAGATGTGATGATGAGGCCAAGTGGTTCTCTTCTTGGATCAATAATTGTTCTTCAAGTGCTAGCCATGCCAAGGGTACCCTTCCGGGGAGTGACAAACTTAGTATCAGAGCATAGAGTTCAAGAGTCCTAAGGAGTCAATGAAGTCGTGCCTAGTAGAGTCTTGTTTACGAGTGTGTTGTTGCACCACACTTCATAAATGGGAAGCCACAGGAAATTAGAAATTGTTACCCTTTTCTTGTATTCTGAGTTCATGCGATAGAGTGAAAACTCTAGAAAACTCCTTTCTGACTCGTACATTACATGATTTCAGATCATGCAACCGAGATGCACAATGACCCAGAGAAATGCTTTAGCTAGCACTGCTAAGAATCCTACTTGAAAGATGCCTCCTCAAATAAAAATGAGGGGCCGAGGTCGACTACCTAGGACTACTGGTGTTCCTGTGACACCTACAACCCCACCTGCTCCTACTTCAGAGGCCGACTTTAGAGGAGCCATGGCTATGCTCACCTAGTTTATAGCTACCTAGAGTGGGAACTAGGGTTCAAAAACCCCTAGTTCTAGCTCATGAGCCCAAAACCACTTCTAGATTGAGAGACTTTCTGAGGATGATTCAACTATGTTCACGGGGTCTAAGGTTAAAGAGTGGCATCAAAACTTTATTAATGAGATGTGGAAAGTTTTAAAAGCCATGAATACAATAAGACCGAGGGAGTTGAGCTTGCTACCTATCAGTTCAAAGATGTGGCCAATATTTAGTACAATCAGTGGGAAGTAGGTCAAGGTGATGATGTTTAGCTTGTTGTTTGGGATGAGTTTGAGAGTGCCTTTCTTGATCACTTCTTTTCACAAGGGTTGAGAGGGATGAAGGTTGAAGAATTTGTGAATCTGAAAAAAGAGGTGATAATTATTAAAGAGTATAGCCTGAAATTCATCCAGCTATCTAGGTATGCTTCAAAGATGGTTCCGGATATAAGAGCAAAGATGAGGAAATTTGTGTATGCATTAG
Source organism: Solanum ossicruentum (assembly GCA_025774065.1). NCBI lineage: Eukaryota > Viridiplantae > Streptophyta > Magnoliopsida > Solanales > Solanaceae > Solanum > Solanum ossicruentum. Next base: position 17,513,039 of record JAOTQR010000086.1, on the reverse strand, counting down.
GTAAGCATGTGAAATAGAGTGCAAGGTGGCATTGTTGAACCTAGGCATGGATATCTCCAAAATGAAGGTCTATACCCAACAAACTGAGGAGGATAAGAAGAAAGACAGAGAGGAGCACTTGAGTAAGAAGGTCAAATTTGTAGGGCCTAACCCCAGTCAGAGCAAGCAGAGTAACGGAGATAAGTCCTATTTCTAGAAGAGGTCTTCTAGCTATACACCATGTTAAGCCAGTGCACTAACTTTGAGCCATCAGAGTTCCGACGTTCAGCCAAACTTTAGGGCGTAGGGTGCATAGTCTCAAGCAAGTGCGACTCTTAGCTCTAAAGGGAAGCCACCTTGTGGGAAATGTGGTAGGATAAATTTGGGAGAATGTATAGATGGGGGAATGCGTCTTACATGTATGGCCAATTGAGTCTCTTTCATAGGGATTGTTCGATGTGGGAGAATAAGGCCCAGACTCCTACCACAACACCCCGAACGAGGGGTAATCAGAGTGATGTTCCACCAGGAGCAGGCGGTAGGAAAAACTATCTATATACGATGGGGAACCGATAAGATCAGGAGATTGCACTAGATGTTGTGACGAGTATGTGACGACTCATAGAAATAAGACTTTTCTAGCGCTTTAAATGAGTGACTTTTGCACGTTCTCAAGAAAATATGTTATTTTGGTGTTCGTTTTTGTTATATTTTAGGAAAAGTGACTAAGGCATGGAGAAATAGGTGAACTATAAGAAAATAGACAAAAAAGAGTTCATGTTTGCGATACCGGAGCAAAAAAGGAACCAAGTGATGGCACATGGGGACCTACACAACTTGTGTACCACAACACAGACCATGAGGCCCATTGTGGCCTCACACTTGGTGAAAAATGATGAAGACAAGGAGCTAAGGAAAGATGCAAGGGAAATTCACCTAAGGCCCATCCTACAGCACCCTTCACAGACCATAGGACTTGCCACGGGCGATGCCATGCATAATCAAAATGATGTTATTGAGCCATTACCATCGAAAGTTGAAGAATTTGTGCAAGTTTCATGAGATAGGGCATGTCACGGGCTATGTAACCAACCACGATTCATGACTAGGGCCGTGACTATGAATGAAGTTGGAAAATGTTTAAGGCAAGGCAGACAACCTGTTAGATAGACCGTAGACTCGTACACAGGCCGTGTACTGGCAGGTAGAGGGGCATCATGGATGGAAGATGTTTAAAAGTCAAAGTATGGTCACACGGACCAATAAACGGTTTGTCCAACTCCTCAAAGACAATGGAACGACCCGTTCCCTATGCCAAAGTTAATTTTCCTTTTTCAAATTGGATTACATTTTCCTTGTATACAAATACTATTTTTATTTCATTTTTAGTTAGTCTTGGACTGCTGGAAACAGAAAACTGAAAAGAATGCGATTTTGCTTCTAATTCCATTGACTGTTGTGGATTTCAACTATCTTGTTCAAGATTTTGATCCGCCGATTCTCTAATTCTTCAATTATAAGTTCTTCATTATGAATTCTAGTTATTATTGTGGTTTATCTTTCATGAACATGCTAGGCTAAACCCAAAATAAGGGTTATGGGAACCATGGCAAAGTACTAAGATAGACGAATATTAAGTAAATCATAGGATTAATTAGCATATATATCATAGCAATCTTCATTATAAATTCTTCCTTAATGAGTCGATGTGTTAAGGGAAGGTTTTCTTCATTGCATGCCCAAAAGGGATGTTTTGATTAGGAAAAGAATTTTATGATAGAAATTCGAGGTTTTTAACCTAGCCTAAGTACTTGTGACCGAAAGGTAAGAGTATTTTGGGATTGAAAACAAGGGTCAGTATGTATACGTTCTGAGACAGAAAGGTGATGAATGATATGCATCTAAGAAAGATCAAAAGGTGAATTAGGTATTACTTAACTTGTTAGATCTTGTATACATAATACTGAACGAGTTTACCAATTGATTCGGCTATCGAATTAGATATCATGGGGAACATGATTCTAGATTTCCATTAGTTATTGAAAATCCAATAGTCCTTGCACTCGTTTGGTACTTTATTTTAATAATTCAATTTGAAAAACTAAAACCCCCCATTTACTTTATGCATTTTAGTTTCGAGAATAGATATTACATTTGTAAATTGTGCTAATAGATTTATTCTCACGCTTTCCCTCCGGGATCGACCTCAACTCTAGTTGAGTTCTATATTTGATCAAGGATCTCTTTACTATTCCTTTTGGAGTGTAAATTTGGGCGTATCAAATTTTGGCGCTGTTGTTGGGGAATATGGTGAAGTAATAGTCTATTATTTACAATTTTCAGTTTGTAATACTTGTCCCTAATTTTTAATTTTGTTTTTTGTTTTTGTTTAATGGTAGAGAGCCAACATTGCATGCCAAACACTGGAAGCAAGGGTGAAACACTTGTCCCTACGTCCCCGAGCTTACTTAGTCAATCCGCTGAATGAATGCCTAAGAATGTGAAGGTGATAGACAAAGAAAGTTGGTTGTGAATCCTGTATTTGAGAAAATGATGGTTTGGGGGACAATAACCAAGCTGGTAATGAGGTTCCATAGATAGCACTACTTAGACATGTGTCGCTGCACGGTGTAAGATCCTAAGGACCTCAATAGCCCCAAGCAGTGAATGATGATGATGAGGGTGCTGGAACCACTGGGGAAATTATACATCCACCACTGCCCGCAGGTGTTAAGTTTACTATCACTAGTACTATGTTGTAGATGCTACAATTGAAAGGATTGTTCAGCAGAGCAACAACTGAGGATGCAAATTAGCATGTCCTAAACTTTTTGTCAACATGTCAATCGTCTGATCTTCCAGGGGTCAGTCAGCAAGCAATTAGGTTATGGTTATTCCCATTGTCTCTTTCTGGTGGGACATCTAAGTGGCTGAATGAGCTTCCACATGATTCCATCCGCACATGGGGAGTGTTATAGGAGGCATTCTTGGAGAGATTCTTCCCCGCATCAAGATAGCTAAAAATCACAGATGACATTGGGTCTCACAAACAACTACCAAATAAAGCACTACATGAGACAAGTTAGATTCAAGCAGAAGCTTAAGCAGTGGCCAGATCATCTCCTCACAGATGAGCACTTGAAGGCAATCTTCTACAGGTCCTGCAACATTGTGACGAAGCCTATCATTGATGATGCTTGTATGAGATCATACATGTCTAGAACTTTCCTAGACATATTAGTGATCTTAGATCAGGTAGGCAAAAACAACAAGCATGGTACACTAGAGATGGAGATTGTTCGGGATTCGTCTTCAAGATGATTGTGGAACAGCGACAGAAAGAGGACTAATAGGATCAAGACATGGCCCCCATGAAGACCCAACTGGACTTGCTGACAAAGCGACTATTAGATGGAGGCGCAGAAAAGGTAAAAGTTGTGGACATAATGCCCATGTATGATGATTAAGGCCTTATTATGATGAAGAGGCAAACTTGTTAGGCAGCCAGGGAGGTTATAGGCCATTCAATGCTGGTAATCAAGGTTGGAACTATGGTCATGTTCAAAAGTATCAAGGCAATTGACAGAGCAGAGACAGTTATAGTAACCGTGAGCGTCATAATGATGGTGGTTGAAACTCTAAATTAAAAGAGATGATAGCGAAGTTTCTGAAAAAAGTTGAGTCCACTGAGGCAGGGATACGGATTATAAAAGGAGAGATTTCCTATGTTCGACAGCTGGTCAATTTGCATTCTACCTCGATCAAGCAACTAGAGCAGTAGATAGGGTAATTGTCAGTCATATTCAATTAAAGAAAGATAGGTCACTTCCTAGTGACACTATTAAGAACCCCAAAAATGATGGTCGCTGCCTTGCAGTAACTACAAGGAGCAATAAGGTAATTTTTGAACATGTTAAACTGAGTAATGCAGGTTTGGATGAAACTGAAGGCAAGACACATGACCCCATGGAGATGTGTTTTGACGACATGAGTGAAGAAACAGAGGTGACACTAGCAGAACATGAGGTTGCTAAAGAGGCTCAAGAGTCAGACAAACCATTGACACAACATCTGCTAGCCATTCTAATGCCACCACCACTATTCCGACAGATGTTGCAGAAGAAGGTTGAGGATGGCAAGTTTCAGAAGTTTTTATCCATGTTGAAAGAGATATCTATGAACATCCTCCTATTGGAGGCACTTGAGTAGATACCGAGCTATGATAAGTTTACGAATGCCTTACTGATTAACAAGGGGACAACCACAATTGATTCGGCAAACAACCTCTACCAGTGTAGTGCCATTGCTACAAGGTCTCTTTTTGAAAAGCAGGAAGATCCGGGAGCCTTCACTATCTCATGTACGATTGGATATTTGACTTTGCCCGAGCTCTCTATGATCTGGCTGCCAGCGTCAACTTGATACCACTAGCATGCAACACCCCACATATTACATGTACTAGTTCTATGCAAATGAAACATGATATGGTTTGGTCAAATTAGCGCCCTTAAAAGTACTTGAATCTCATATAAGAGGGAGATATATGCGTCCAACACCTAAGAGGATCGAGCATATACAAGTTTTAAGTCAAATTGAGGAGATCACGACCTTAAATAAAGTGAGAGAACTGAGATGCTTGTAGGACTTAGAAAGCTAGTAGGTGAGTCACCTACTTGCTTAGCTTAAATTTGCTAGATAGACGGAGACGAGGCCCGACATCGAATCTGTCCAAGTCCGATTATGGATAAAATCTGTGTTAAGGGTGTAACTTTAGCTCATGTTTTAGCATAATAAATGGACTATATTTTCAGCCCAAGAAGAATATAAAAAGGGCCCAAGTACATCACAACCCACTTGACTATTTGGGGACAAACTAAGTGAAGAGAAATTAGGAAAATGAGCAACCAAGGCCCATTAACTTTGAAACCCAATTAGGCCAAGTGAAAGGGCCAAAGTGCTGCATCACAACCTTGATAATATAAGGCATAAACCACACAAGAAATGCTGAAAAGTTATCCTTTAAAAAGGCTTACAAGTAGCACCTTTAAGTCATTCTTAACTTGGAAAAAAATCAGCTTTCACAAGCTTTCTCTCTACACTTTCTTAACCTTGCAAAGCAGCCACAAGGATACTTTTAGGGTTCTTGGAGAAGTCCTACACCTTGAAGGTAATGGTAAGTAAGTTTACTTATGTTTTTAGTATGGTTTTCTTATGAAAAACAAGAGACTATGTTGGTTAGCTATTGCTGAAACTTTTGGACAGCATATGTTTCAAGGGTTGTTGTATACTTTTCTTGTTTATTTGGGAGATTTTCTCTTCTTGGTTAGCTTGATTATGAAAGAATCTTGCTTTTATTAATTTTTTGAGTTCTATAATAATGTATAAAGGTTTCTGCACTATTTGGTTATACGTAAACAATCGAGGTTTAATGTGTTATCCTAAGTGTGTTGTTTGTAGAAATTGTGGGCTGATTAATTGAGGACTATGGTCTCACGTCCTACACCTATTTTGATGATTGTTTTTGAACTATTATAGAACTGGTTTTATGTATATATATGGTTGGGACTATTTGCTTAAAGTTGGAACAAGTTTGGAATTGTCGGCGTCAAAATGTAGCGAAGGGATGTAATGTTATGTCGCCTATTTGTATGTTGTGTAGAATTGTTACGTGTTGTGCTTTGTGGGCTATTGTAAGACTATTATGGCACTAACACAGGTTGCATATGATATGTATATGATAATGTGTATTAGAAAATACAATTAGGGGCGGAAAGGTTGAAAGAGTATGCTCGGGTTTATAATTATACGCTTGTTGCCCGTGTGTTATTTTTTTATGAGAATGGGCTGCCAAGATGTATCTATTAGATGTTAATGCTAGTTTTATCACCTACTATACTATAGAAAAATATTTATAGGAAGGGAAATTATCTCGAGGTAATAGTGAGGTCGTACAGCGAGGTATGTAAAGCTACTCGATTTCATATTATTTGGCATGAAATCTAGATTCTTCCTCGGTACATAAAGGCACTTACCAACTCTGACACAACTATTAACCGTGTCTCCACTCTTTCACATGTTCATATGCTCCTATACATAGTCACCTTCAAATCTGTATACGTACTTGGATACCAAGATATATGAGTTCTTGTTGCTAAATAAAGTTCATGAGCTGTTTCATCTAATACACATTTCATTACTTGTCTAACGTACTATTTTCATTGTCGTATTGTCTTATATGATTATTTACATGTCACATGCTACACCTACAGTCCTACAACTCTAATATTATGACCACCAAAAGAATCATCTCAAGAGTAATTGAAAGATAAAGTATATTGCTTATTGATGGGTGGTAACCCGAGAGGTGGAAGAATCACCTAGCCAGGGTCGATCCTATCATGGGGGGTAGCCCAAGGGTGAAAGGAAAAGCCTAGTCAAGGCCGATCCCGATATAGATTTACCACTGATCAGCTAGTCATTCATATTATATGTTGTGTATAGATTATACAGTAAAGGTATAAAAAGAACATAAAGTATAGGATCCCATAATATAACTACAGGTGGTCTCTTATCCTACACTACTGCATAGTTTTGTTTGAGTTGTTACTTCATATACAGTATTTTATGCCTTACATATTCAGTACACTATCTCGTACTAACGCCCCTTATGGGGGACCTACATTCCATGCTGCAGGTATAGGTGCTAGTAGATCCCCCTAGTAGGAGTGCAGGATATCCAGTTGTTGTTACCGTGCTCTAGGTTACTTCAAAGCTTTATGTGTCTAGAGCTTATATTTTTCTATTGTACAGTTAGTCGAGGAGGGGCCAGTCTTGACCCTTATCAGATACTTTTCCTTATTTGGAGGATTTGTTGACTATGTAAATTAATGTGTGGTCATGTATAGTATTTTAGACAATGTGGCCCCAACGGCCTAGCCATATGCATTTACTTTCGGTTATTATTACCATTTACTTTCTTAAAGGCATGTTGAATGTAGAAATCCCTTATAATATGTATCGAAAGCGCATGGATATAGGATGGTTCTCCCAAGCCTTATCGGCAACGGGTGTCGGACCGCCTTAATGGGCTTTGGATGTGACATGGAATCTTATAAGATGCTGTCTTAAGGAGCCCCCACGCCCACTACAATGAGGGCATAAATGGCAGACAGTTGGTGAAGCATCCCATGGGTATTTTATGTGATGTGCTAGTCCATGTGGGTAGATTCATCTTTCTTGCAAACTTTGTCATTCTGGAATAATAGGTGGATTTTGAGGTTCCTATCATTCTTGGGAGACTGCTTTTTGTTACTGGCAGGGCACTAGTAGATGTAAAGAGAGGGGAGCTTAACACTGAAGAATTGAAATCCAGTATGTGCGCTGCAATTAGGATGTCACGACTCAAACCTAGGGCCTAGATGTGACACAACAAATGAGGAACTCGAAGGGACCCCAAACAAGCCTCTTAGTATATCATTACACATCCTTGGTTGCGGAAGTATGTATAAAACAACAATAGATAGCAAAAGGCAAAATACGAGGCTACCCGACATCTTTGATACCATAGAAACAAACAAACCTATAGTAGCATTAGAATGTCATAAGGTTCCAACAATACCTCTAATACATAGATAGGGGGGAGGGGGTCAAGACAACTTTCTGGGCTCACCCTCCTAGTTGAAAGGATACAATTACATAATGAGAATCATTTACATAACATAAGAATAAGAGATATTGTCCCAGAGTTGATTCACCAAACTTACTTTGAGAAGATAGCACTAGCCACTGGGAGGAAGTGGATTATCATGAGGAGCTCTGGTTCCTATATGGTAACATTATGTAGGCATACAGTATACATTAGTACATCTGAATGTACTAAGTATATAGGATGCATTGCAACAAGGGATAGGCAACATAGGAAAAATGCAATATCATAAGAATTTGATAACATAATAACAATATGGCATGTATGAATAATGCTTGAAGTAAAACATGCTTATATCTAACATACTTGATGTGTAGGAAAAGACTGTCATCATAAACCAAGAAAACTTAGTACTTTGAATCCAAGGTAGACAACCCTTTGGAAGTGATTGAGGTATCGACCCCTCAATTGGTTGACTGTCATCATAAACCAAGACAACTTTCTGGGCTCACCCTCATAGTTGAAAGCATACAATTAGATAATGAGAGTCTTATACATAACATAAGAATAAGAGATATTGTCTCAGAGTTGATTCACCAAGCTTACTTTGAGAAGATAGCATTAGCCATGAGGATTATCATGAGGAGCTCTGGTTCCTATATGGTAACAATATGTAGGCATACAGTATACATTAGTACATCTGAATGTACTAAGTATATAGGATGCATTGCAATAAGAGATAGGCAACATGGGAAAAATGCAATATCATAAGAATTTGATAGCATAATAACAATATGACATGTATGAATAATGCTTGAAGTAAAACATGCTTATATCTAACATACTGGATGTGTAGGAAAAGACTGTCATCATAAACCAAGAAAACTAAGTACTTGGAATCCAAGGTAGACCACCCTTTGAAAGTGATTGAGGTATCGACCCCTCAATTGGTTAACTACATGACCACCCCCATCCCAAGTGATTAAGGAATCAAACCCCCAATTGCTTGATGGCATGACCACCCTTGCCCCAAGTGATTGGGGAATCAACCCCTAATTGGTTGATGACATGACCACCCCTGTCCCAACTGATTGAGGAACCAACCCTCCAATTGGTTGACGGCATGACCACCCCCGTCCCAAGTGATTCAGGAATCAACCCCCCTATTGGTTAATGGGTATACCACCCACCATCAAGATGGTTGAGGAAATTTACCCCTCCTCAACTAAGTATGGTCAACTCACAACACTATAAGTACTTTTCATGGAAACAACTCACATAAACATTCCTTTCATCCTTATAAAGTCATTCAAGTCATAGGTCATACAATAGATCATCATTCACTCAAGAATCTAAAACCAGACATTTTTTCAAATACTTTGTGGGTGTGTAATGCTAGTATAAAACCATGCAATTCAATAGTGAAATCACACAAGAAAACTTGAAGTAGATGAACCCACCAACACTTGGTAATACCCTCATGCAATATACATTGAAACCTTTCATCATATCACAAAGTAAATCATAGATTCATAGCCCAAAACATGCTTAAACAGTCACACTTTAATGAAACCCCAATATAGTTCATACTCAAGTTAATAATAAGTAAAACCCATAAGTAAATCAACCTATAAACATACAATATATGTAAGAAAGAAAGTCGTAGACCATGGTGAAAGGACCCTATGGTTGAAACCCACATATCGTTGCTTCGGAAGTTTTGTTGAAGAAGATTTGAATGGAGACTTAAAGCTTGAATGAAATCCTAAGATCCGAAATGAGTTTTGACACTTGAATTTGGGTGAAATATTTGTTTAAGTGTCTGAGACAGTATTGGGGAATGTCTTGGATGACATGAGGTTGAAAGATAACCAAGTATAGGTGCTTTTACGCATAGGAAGGCTTAGTCCCAAGACCCCAAAGCCTTAGACCGAGATAAAAAAATTGGCAACAAAATACACTACTCCGCGACTGCTATTGGTATTGCAAAATTGGAGAAATTCGCTTTTTGCTAAGAGTCCTCTAAAATTCAACTTATACCTATTTCCCACTAAATTTTTCCTTTGAATAAGAAGATGAAGTCAGAGTTTTGATGTCACGCACAAATTTTGAGATATATGGAAATTATGATTATGGGCATTTTTAAGGAACATTTTCGGGCACTTTTCGGGGTTGGTTCAATATCTCCCCCTTGGAAATAGTCATCCCCGAATGTCACAGAAATGTATATAAAAGAGTCAAGATAATTTCATCCCACATAAGAAAGCAATAATGCACTTAGACATCATTTCAAAAAACTCAATATAAGTGGTAAAATCACCATGAACTTGTCAATTTACACATGAATGCATGCAAATGATATGACGTCTGAAACTTAAGACTTGAAATCACATAGGAAACTTAGATTAGTTCTTTAGGCTTGAGTAGAATGGAAGAGATAGGTATATCACCTTTACATGTATGCCTCGGCTTCCTATGTAGCACTCTTAACTTGTTCATTCCTCCAATGGACCTTAACAAAAGCTACATCATTGTTTCTCAATCTGTCCACTTGTCTATCAAAAATTTCTATCGGAACCTCTTCATAATTCAAATTGTCTTCCACAACCCCCACAATACTCAATGGTACAATAGCATATGGGTCACCCACACAATTCCTCAACATATACACATGAAAGACCAGATGGACCAAGTCCATTTCACTAGGAAACTCCAACTCATAGGCCTTCTTACCAATCTCCCTCAACACGCTATAAGGACCAACAAATCTTGGACTCAGTCTACTATTTTTACCAAAATCAACCACACCTTTTATGGGTGATACCTTCAAATAGACCCAATCATCAACCTTGAGTGCAATGTCCCTTATCCTCACATTGGCCTGACTTTTGTCTACCTTGGGCTGTTCTCGACCTCTCTCTTATCATCCTCACTTTCTCTAAGGCCTCCATGAGCAAATCCAGACCCAATGAGGCCATCTCTCCCACTTCAAACCATCCAACCAGAAAAACACTCCCCTCAAATCTCTGTACATCTTTGCAGAAACGGGGTGAAGAGAATAGAAAGAATTATAAGCCTCTTCTAAAAATCAACCTCCTCAAGTCATCAACATTAGATACCCACAACCTACTTTGTCACCTAAGGAAACCATCTCCCCCTTGGAAGAGAGCCTCCCTATCACAAAGGTCTTCAACTTCTAACAAGGTGGGGTCAAGATCTTGCTTTGCTTTCACTTCATAAACCAAGGAAGATTTTGAATCATCAACAACCACCATACTACCATCATCAACCTCTTCCAACCTAACACCCAATTTAGTCAACCGATAAACCTCTCTAGCCACCACTTTGCCCCACATCTTCAAGATGAGCAAGGTTACTCATAGAAACCCTACTCAAAGCATCGACGACAACATTAGCCTTATCAATGTGATAATGCACACTTATATCATAATCCTTAAGGAGTTCTAGCCATCTTCTTTGTCTCGAGTTAAGGTCTTTTTGAGTGAACGCATATTGGAGACTCTTTTGATCGGTAAACACATCAACATGCACCCCATATGAATAATGACGCTAAATTTTCAAAGTAAAAACCATGACGGCCAGTTCAATATCATGGGTAGGATAATTCTCTTCATGCACCTTAAGTTATCTAGAAGCATAGGTTATCGCCTTACCACTTAGCATCAAAAACAAACCCTAACCGATTCTTGAGGCATCACAATTCACAACAAAACCTTCTAATCTTTCTGGTAGTGAAAAGATAGGACTAGAGACAAGCTTATCTTTCAAAGTTTGGAAACCTCTTTCATGCTCATCGACCCACACAAATTTAGCCTTCAACTTAGTCATAGGAGAAGCAATAGAAGAGAACCCATTCAAAAACCTCCGATAATAACCCGCTAAGACCAAGAAACTTCTAATAGCTGAAGGAGTTAAAGGTCTAGGACAATTTCTAATCATCTCCGTCTTTTTGGGATCCACCTTAATACCATCCCCCAGCACCACACCACCTAGAAAGGTAACCTCTTGCAACCAATATTCACACTTCTCATACGTATCATACAACTTCTCTTCCCTCAATTGCTCCTTCAACCCCTTTAACTCCGCCAGGGCCATACGGTAAGGAGAAATAGAAATGGGTTGAGTATCGTGAAGGAGGTATATACCAAAGTCTAGTTCCCTTTCATGAGGAACACAAGGAAGATCATTAGGGAAGACATCAAGAACTCATTACCCACTCAAACTAGCTCTACAGGAAGGACCTTGGACTCAACATCCCTACCCCTCTCAAGATGATAGAGACACCCCTTAGAAATCAACTTATAGGCTTTATTGGAATAAATGAATCTATCTTTGACAACCATATCATGACTCTCCCACTCAAGAACGGGTTTATTTGGGAATTAGAATTCGACCCTATGGGTTCTACAATTAATAGAAGCATAGTGTGCATGCATCCAATCCACCCCAAGAATAACATCAAAATCCACCATATCTAACTCAACAAAATCACAAGGCAATATTTTATGCAAAATGCAAATGAGAAAATTTTAATTGACCCTTCTAGGAATACTAGATGCACTAACGGAAGTAAACAATTCATGAGGCCCACACAACAATTTGGGGCTACATGAATCTTTTGGTATCGAAAGAAAGAGTGGCACCCGGGTTAATCAAAGCATACACATCAACATCAAAAACCTTTAACATACCTACAGAGCACCCTGCCAAGTCTAGTGATCCCCTAGAGGGGTGCAGTTGGAAACGTCAATGGTCAACTCTATAATCCTTAGTAGCCAATAGAAAATGCCCGACTCATGATTCTTTGCACCACACTCGAAACATGCACTCAAACCGGCCAAACAATCTCTCAGATAGTACTCTCCACACTTGTGACTCGTGGGGAAAACTTGAACATCAGCATCTTTACGTTGGAGACCACCACCTCTACCATCGAGTTGAGCCTGAGGACAACTACTAACTTTATGACCGAATTCCTCACAACCAAAGCAAGCATTAGACTTCTTCAGACATCGGCCATCATGGCCTCTCACACACTTTCGGCATGTAGGGGAAACTTGCACACCAACACCCTTGCCTTTCCTTTGAACATATAGGAAATTGGAAAGCTTGTGATCCATCTTGCTACACCCAAAGCATGCACTCTTGTTTCTCCTACATACCCCATCATGATTTCTTCCATATTTTGGGCACCTAGGATGAGTCCTTCAACCATAGCCACTAGCCTTAGGATATAGAAGCCTACATTCAAGTTGAGCTATGCTACCCACTTCCTTGGCGGCCACGGGGAAATCCCTCATCTTGTACCCTACAAAGCAATACTTGAAACTACCTTTAAATCCCACCAAACACTTCCTTTGATACTCCTTCCCACACCTATGACAATTGATGAAATTAATCCTCTTCTTGTACTACTTGGGCACCTGTAGAGTAGTTGAAGATGAGGCACCACCAACTTGGGACATCTTAGCCTCCCTCTCCTTTCCCTTATCCCCTGAGGTCTCAAGAGCACCTACTTGTTGATTGAGGTGAGTGGTCACCGTTTTGGCCAATAGCCATAGAGCATTATGAACCTTTGGATTTGGCATATCACTATCCTGAATAGATTGAAACATATTAGAAAACACAATGATTAAGTATAAGATATAAGCCTTAGAGGACTTAACTTTATCGCACGATATAGATCATGAAGGCGTGAAACATTTCCTAAAACATCTCATAGCTTCCCAGTTATGGTTGTGGCACACTTCACAACCATGGAAGAGACTCTAATCGACGTTGTGTATTGGATTCCAATGACCATTAACTACCTAGTACTCTAATACCAAGTTTTTCAAGACTCGAACCTAGGGCCTAGATGTGACAAGGAAAATGGGGAACCCAAGGGGACCCCAAACAATCCTCTTAGCATATCATTACAAATTCTTAGTCGCAGAAGCAATTATACAACCTCAATAGGGAGAAAAAGAGGAAATATGGGGCTAAGGGACATCTTTGATACCATAAAAATAAAAAAGCCTATAGTAGCACTAGCATGTCATATGGTTCCAACAACACCTCTAATACATAATAGGAGTGGAGCCCAAGACAACTTTCTTTGCTCACTCTCATAGTCAAAAACATACAATTAGATAATGAGAGTCTTTACTTAACATAAGAACAGGGGATATCGTACCCAGGGTTGAGGACTCACCAAACTTGCTTTGAGAAGGTAGTACTAGCCACGGGGAGGAAGTGGATGATCGTGAGGATCTTCGGTTCCGACATGGTAACATCATGTAGACATATAGTATGTGTTAGTACATTTGAATGTACTAAGTATATAGGATGTAATGCAACAAGAGATAGGAAACATAGGCAAAATTCAATATTATATGCAATGGATAGCATAAATAACAATATGGCATGTATGAATGATTCTTGCAGTAAAACATGCTTATATCTAACATACTACATGTGTAGGAAGAGACCATAATTATTAACCAAGAAAACTTAGTACATGAATTCCAAGGTAGACCACCCTTGGAAGTGATTGAGGTATCAAACCCTAAATTGGTTGACGACATGACCCCCCTTATCCCAAGTGATTGAGGAATCAACCCTCTAATTACTTTACGGCATGACCACCCCCGTCCCAAGTGATTGAGGAATCAAACCCCCAATTGGTTAATGACATGAACACCTCCATCCTAAGTGATTGAGGAAATCAACCCCCCAATTAGTTAATGACATGACCACTCCCATCCCAAGTAATTGAGGAATCAACCCCCCAATTACATGATGGCATGACAACCCACATCCCAAATAATTGAGGAATAAACCCCTCCAATTGGATGGAATCAACCTCCTAATTGGTTAATAGGTATACAACCCCCTATCAAGTCACAGGTCATACAATAGATCATCAATAGCTCAAGAATCAAAAACTAGACATTTTATCAAATAATTGGCGGGTTTGTAATACTAGTAGAAAACTATACAATTCAAGTGTGAAATCATGCAAGAAAACTTTGAAGTAAATCAACCCACCTGTAACACCCCACATCTTACAATACTAGTACAATTCAAATGAAACATGACATGAAATGGACAAACTGGCGCCAAATTTCAAAGGTGATTGAATCTCGTGTTAATGGGCTATATGTGTGTCTAGCGCTTAAAGGGATCAAGGATATGCATACTTTGTGTTGAATTAAGGAACTTACGACCTTGAAATGAAGTGGGAAAATTTGAGGTGCTTGTAGGACTTAGTAAGAAGGTAGGTGAGTCACCTAGTTGCTTAGGTTAAATCACTAACTAAACGGAGATGAGACTCGACGTCGCACTTATCCAAGTTTGATTATGAATAAAGTCCGTG
>JAOTQR010000086.1:17471873-17484097 GCA_025774065.1 Solanum ossicruentum | reverse complement strand
ACATAAGCTTTTCAAAATTTAGTAGGACCATATTAATCTAACCACTATTGTATTTTCTTACAAGTCATAATCCATAAAGAAGAGCTAGAATTCATTTATAAGTCATAATCCATAAAGAAGAGCTAGAATTAATTTATAAAATTAAACAAAATATTCAAAAAGAAGTATTAAACTGAAGATGATTTAGAGAAACCTCATTTTGTATCAAATATACATTTTGTTGTTGTACGTCAAGTTATTGTAATTTTTGCACTAATGGGGTGACATATATTGCCTTTTGTGAGTTTCATAGGTCGAATATGCATGGTGATGGAAATAATTGTAAATCACCCAAATAGATTTTGAGGAGGCAAGGTTACATATTCCCTTCCTTTATGTATTCTAGCCAACTTTTGGAATATTTTATAAATACAAATTATGGAAGGATCAATACCAAATCCCCTTACACAACCTAGTGGTCAGGAGCGGAGCTACCTTTTGGCTAGGAAATTCATTCGAACCTTATTCGTCAAAAAATTATACTATTTATATATGGTTAAACTAATTTTTTAAATATATATAATAAATATCGAATCTCCTTCAACTAGTTCATATGTCTATTTCTTCATATTTTAAATCCCAAATACTAACTCCGCCACTGCTAGTAGTGAATTTTACTTTAAATATATATAAATAAAAATAAAAATAAAAAGCTTAAGATTGTCATCTTGCTGTAATGTTGAAGTATATTCTTAATTAAGACAAAAGGCAAGAAAATAACAAGCATGACCAAGATTAATATATATATATATATATATGAAAGAAAGATTTTTATCCAAACAAAAGAAGGATAAATCTTACTATATTTATTTGAAAGAAAGATTTTTATCCAAATAAAAGAAGGATAAAAATATTTTGCAATTTTTATCCCAAAAAAGGTGCATGAAATCTTGGCACCGGACAATATTTGCTGTCAAAATATTATGCCTTTTTTTCCCTTATCAAAAGTTTTTTTTTTTTTTTTGATTTCACTTTTAAAAAAATATTTTAAACCACTACTAACTTCAAAGTAGTAATGGCGATGGAGGCTTAACTATTAAAGTTAAATCTATTATTAAAACGCAAATATGTGTGTTTAAAAATAAAAAAAATATAAAAAAATGACCTAAAAGCGGAAAAAGATATACTCCCTCTATTCCTTTTTTACTTTCACAGTTTTTTTTTTTAAAAACAAAAAGAAATGGTCCAAGAATATTAGTTTAAAATATTTTTTTTATCATATTGATTTATAAAAAAAATTATACTGTATAGCATTTTATATAATTTTTGAATATCTAAAAATTATTTTAAAATATTGAATTAATGTAATCTTATTTAGCTTTGAAATTAGTCAAGCCAACTTTCCAAAAATGCAATAACTATTCCAACAACAACAATAACAACATACCCCATGGAATCCTACGCAATCACTACTCCCCTTGTTAAAAAAAGAATAACGTAGTTTGACTTGACAGGGAGTTTAAAAATGTACCAAGATGCTCTTCAATCTTATTGTCTTAAATATGACGCGTGAAAAGTTGAAACTAAAGGTTTGCGAAAGAAAAAAGTATCATTCTTTTTGAAACAGATAAAAAGGAAAGTAGGTCTTTTTTTTTTCAAAATGGAGGGAGTAAAAAGAAATGGAAGGAGTATCATATAAAATAAACACTCTTTCTCTCTCAGTTTATGTGACATGGTTTGAATTTTGAGAGTGAACTTTCTAATTTTGATTGTAGATTTGGAATCAATTAAGATCTTTAAATATTTTAAAATAAAATTTGCATATTTGAAAATTATGAAAGATTACTATATAACAATAATTTAATTTGTGTAATTTCACAAGTCAAGTTTGAAGACATTGATATTTCATGTAATTTTACCTCATAAAAAATATTTTAAGTTATAATAATTAATAATTCAAAATAGTTATAAGATATATAAACAAATTCGATCAAGTAAAACTCATTTAACATCAAAAACTTAACAAATATTACATAAATTGAGAAGACCAAAGGAATATACTACCTCCGTTTCATATTAATTAATTGTTAGAAAATTTTTGATGTTTTAAAATAAGTGAATTGTTTACTTTTCAACTGATGTGTTGAAATTTTCTTTCAATTTTACCCTTTATTAATTAAGTTTTTAAGATTGAGTTTTCTATGAAAAATAAATGATACATTAAATGAGTGTGTGAAGTTTAAAAGGGTAAAAATGAAAAGAAAAAAAACATGAGTAAATTTTATCTTTATTTTTTTTAATATGTGTAAAATGATTCAACAATTCACTTAATATAAAACAGATAGTATATTGTAGGACTTATCTCAATTATAGATGCCTAAACTATATTTCCTTGGCTGATTTTATGCCCATTTGCTTCCCTATTAAGGAGATTCCATAAAGAAGATAAAAAGTAGTGCAAAAAAGAAAACCAAAATAAAGCAAGCTTTTGTATAATTTTTTTTTTCAAAAAGCCTATCTCCTTAGATCATCCATCTCTAACCCTATCTCCTTTAAAGTTTTAAATGCATAAGATATACGTATCAATTTATCTGTTTTTAAAAAGTCTTTTTTAAGGTTATATTCAAAATTTATAAAATATAAATTATTTTTTAAAATTTGGTTTCAAGTCAAACATGAGAATAAATAAATTGAAAGAAAAGGAATAATATATATTTTGGGGGTATTCAAGTGCCCATCTCATTTGTGCTTTTCATGTATACAAGCATATACTTCTTTTTATAATATATATTTGTTGGGAGAGGGAGGGGTATATAAGTGTCAATAATTCTTTGTTTGCTCATGAAAATATGGGGAAATTAATTAAAGTTTTTGCTGGTTTGCTAATTGTTGCCTTGGATATTGTGGCTGGAATTCTTGGATATAAAGCAGAAGCAGCTCAAAACCAGGTACATCAACAAACCCCTTTAATCAAATTTATTTGTATCCATTTTGTTTTAATTTGTTTATTATACTTTCGTTTTTAGTTCATTAAGAATTTTTTTTTGTTTCTGATAATTTTAATTTTCAATATGACATGTTTATAAGATCATCAGATTAAAGGACGTTGTGATATATTCTATGTATTTTTATTTAAGAATACAAAATTCAAAAGTCTCATTCATTTTCTTAAACTTCATATATAGTCAAACCAGATAAATGATCTAATCTAATTTTTTGAATTTGACTTTAAGAATATATTTTTTATTTTGGGTCAAAATTATGTTCTATATTTCTAGTCTAGTTTCATACAACTCCTAATGGTGTTCGGTCAAGATTTTGAAGATATTTCTTTGCGGTCAAGATTTTAAAGATTCTGACTCACATAATAAGAAAATAAATTTTTAAAAATTATTATGATCTTAAACTAAAAATATATTAAATATATCATAATATTTTTTATTTTTGTGATTATAAATATGCATGTGAAAAATTCAAATAAAAAAGTAATGATAAATGAAAAAAATATTTATGTAAAATGCATTTTAAAAAAATAGAACAAGTAAAATTAATGTCGAAGAAGTAGATATGTAGTAGCCTAAAATTATTTAGGCACACCTAGACATAATACAAGTCCATATTAAATATATAATAAGTGTATGACAATATTCTAATTATGCATTAATTATATTGATTCTCCTTTTTGAAAAATAAAAATTAGAGTTCTTTTTGCCCCCTAATGGTATTTAATTTTTTTTTTCTTGTTTTTCAGTTAACAAGAATTTGTGGTTCAAAGTATTCTTAATTGTGACTTAATTTTATTAGACAAACTTTTTTTCCATCAGATATAAATTATATAATATCTAATCTGCAAGATATAAGTTTAGAATTTGTTTGTCTTAAATTTTTTAGTACTATTCAAGTCTGTAAATTAAAAATCTATAACTAATTTTTCTTGGTCAAAAGTAAGTCTTTGTACTCCAATTTTTTTTCCACACAAATTGAAAAAGAGTGAGTTATTATTATAATGATAAAAACGACAATAGAACATTACTTCCAAAGTTGATATAGTTTCTATTTTTAAAGTTAAAGTAGATAAATTTTGAATAACATTTTAAGATTATATTTTTTCATCGTATTAACATGAAAAAACAGATTCATCATCGACTTTCTCTAGATATGTTAATGTGGTACTTTGAACAGGCAAAACAAGTGACTTTATGGTTGTTTGAGTGTAAGAAGCCAAGTCATGAAGCATTTGTTCTAGGCTTAGCTGCTGCATCTGTGCTTGGAGCAGCACATGTTCTAGCCAACCTACTTGGAGGCTGCAGCGTTTGTAGTACTGACGATATTCGTAAAGCCACACCAATCAAACAATTATCTATTGCTTGTCTTGTTTTCACATGGTAGGCTATTATTCTTTCAACTTTTCTCAACTTCCCCGAAGGATTATGTGCTAATATGAAATTTGATATTGTAGGATCATATTTGCAGCAGGATTGGGGACGCTTGTGATTGGGACAAAGGAAAACCACAAGTCAAGAACATCGTGTGGTTATTTACATCATAATTACCTCTCCGTTGGTGGAGTTCTTTGTTTTGTTCATGCTCTATTTTCTGTTGCTTATTATGTCACAGCTAATCAAAATCTGGCCTAACTTACATTTACAAAGAAAGACAAATCACAATTACTCTGATCAAAGCTTTGCAGAGTTATGTTGAACAGCTAATTGTAAGTGAGAGCAACATCTAAATGTGAGAATTGGAAGTTGACTTCAGTAACTTTTGCCATCTAACAGGGCCAAATATAAATGGTATATTGATCTTTATGAAAAAAATGGTGACTACAAAGCAAGAAGTCATATATATACGGTTTGAAGAGAACCACAAAAATTAGCTATTTGGATGAGCTCTCATCATCTGAACTAAAATCATCATCCATCCGTTGCTCCTGGATTGCAGGAAATAGTCGTTGATGAACGTCTGACGAAGAATCTGGATGGGATTCCTGGGAAGGTGATACTGTTAATGCTTTTCTAGAGGTGTTTGCTGGCGTCTTGGTTGATTTTCTCAACGATGTACATGACTTGTCCAACATAATTAAGAAATCACGAACAATGACAAAGAGACGCAAGCCTTCATCCTTTCCTGCAGTTCCATGGAAGTAATCTCCTGTACTCTTCACCAAAGACATTATCCTTTTCTCTTCTTCTACTATCCACTTGATCTCCTCGTCCGCGTTTTTCATAAAAGTTGTGACTGTATCACGGAACTTACTGTTTTCGTCCAAACTTTTCATGTCATTTTCTATTAACCCTTTGGTATTCACTAGTGACTTACTAAGTTTGGATACAGCTGCACTTAAATTCTCGCCATCTATAAGTGCAGCTTTTGTTACATTCTTGAGCTCATCGCTTAGTCCAGAAACCACCTGGAGACCAAGGTTACGATGGTAATCAACCGAGTCCTTAGAAGCATCCTCGCCAAGATCTTCTGGTGATACACTTGACAAGCTTTCCCTCTCCCTTAACTTGCGTGCTGCTCTTAATCCTTCTGATCGGATAATTTCCTGAACAACAAAGTTCAGAAGTGTGGTCTTTCCATCGGTTCCTTTAACATCTGAGAGTTTTAACAGTGTATCAAGCTTGAATGCCTGTGCACCACCACGGTAGGTGCCATCGTTCATGCGGTTCCCAGTTTTAAGAACTGCTTCTAGAAGTTTCAGGAAGAGTCTACTGTTTCTAAGCTCCTGGCATGCAACCTGCAAGTTTTCATAATGAATCAAAGCCATCTACCATGTGATAAGAAACAAATACAAAAAAACAAAACAATGTACTGAAAGCTCTTTCATTTAACCATGACCAGGAGTAAGATTAGCTAAATTTCCTACAATGACTTCCCTTTGATGTAAGGAAGAGCCAGTACCCATCCTCGGTGATCGTAGAGTTTGAAATGACCTTTGACACTGTATAACAGGTGACAGGTTTGAATTGGTAGACCCATTTCAATGGGAAAAACTTCATCTGTTATTAAAGATTATGAGACGCTCAAAACAACAACATACCCACAACAACATACCCAGTGCAACAAGTGGGGTCTGGGAGGGTATGATATACTAGGCCTAACTTTGCGGGGTAGAGAGATTGTTTCCAATATATGAGATACTCAAAATATAAGAAGAGAAACTCTGGCAAGTCTAACGACTGGATTTGACATCAGTGCGTCATGATTACACAAAGAAATGACAACTTTCAATCAAAAAAATCTGGAACTCTTATATGTTTCTTCAGCACTATTTTATCTAAGAAAAATGCAGTTCCTTTTTCTTTTTTAACTATTATCTTGTGAAATGCAGAAACAAACTTCTACTGATGAATATACACGATCTGTTCCAGGATATGTAGCCTAAAAATGATGCTTATTTGATTTTTTTTGATAACCGAGAAATCAGTCTGTGGCCCGCCCTCTGGACCAACCCCAGCCTTATAAACTCGGTAAACAATGGGCCCACCCCTCTACCCTTCTCCACTTAAATACCAATCTTCGACTTGCATGGCGTGGGGCTTGAACATGTGACCTCAGCCACAAAGTCTCCGCCCTTTGCCACTTGAGCTAGGCCCTGGGGTCCTTGTTTGATTATTATTTCCTCAACTCTTCCCAGTATTTTTGTGATGGTGGATGGTATAGTTGGACAGAGATGGTTATAGCAGAGCAACAGAGAATTTTCATTTTAAGCAGCAACACCTAATATATGAGAGACTTATAATTCCATAATTCACCTCTAAAGTTTCAAATGACTCTTTAATGGAAGTAACTTCTTCCGGAAGAGAACTCATGAGCAACAATGCATCCATCCGTTTGAAGGCAAACGGAATTTCAACCAGGGATTTGAGAAACCTTTCAGCAGGACCAAGCTGAGAAATTTCCCCGCAATATAATCGAAGTTTTAGTTCTTCATCTGTCGTTGGTGCCAGCTTTGATATAGTTTGAATAAGTTCAGGAGACAGCTTATTACCTGATGAAATAACAGGCTTTGCAAGTAAGATGCTCAAACATACTTGGAACAATAAAAATAAAAGACTATGAAAATTTACAAACATTAGCAAGAAGTGTCTACAAGAAGAATACCAGACAAACACCAGATCCAACCATAAACAAATATGTAATTCTATAGTTTATCAAATTACTTATATCACCAGTGATTATAGGTATTTGTTGTTAATTTTCACTCTCTGGTGAAAGGTGTCAGACTCAGCACACTTTTTTCTTTTTTTTGAAACCAGCGGTGTCCGGGCCAGCTTGCCCTCACCCTACTAAATTTCACAAGAGTACCTGCTACCAACTACCAGTGCACATACTAGGTAACTCTTCCTACCAAGTCTTAGGCATATGAGAATGACATTACCTAGTATTTTTTTACTACCACCAGAATTATACTTAAATAACTGATAGGCTATTCTTTCCTTTTTTCCTTTTCCATTCTTTTGGGAGGAGGGAGTGAAAATCCCCAGCAAGTTCTATTTTCCACTTGGAAATAGGACCTTGTTTTCAACTTCATGTAATTTCTAGGATTACTTAATTAGCGCATGTGAACATTCACAGTGTGCTTATTATTCTTCAAAACTCCTTTTGATTACTCTAAATGTGCTGGTAGTCATTTCACAACACCATGCATGAAGCAAATTAGTAGAATGAAACTTCTTTATTACTCGCGTAAATAACATACACATTCCTAATGGACTGACAAGAAGATCTATGTGCAGACTTATGTTGTTTGTTCTATTCCTTCCATTTTTTATAAATTTCATGCCAAAAAAGCTGAGAGAAAAAGCTATTGAATAGAGTTCACACATAAGTAACAGCCCTCTGCGGATTAGACACACTCTTCTGCATGGTGATTGATTTTTAATATTCTTATTTTCCGTTAGCTATTACTTCAAAAGAGAATGATTAACACTCTCATGAATCTCATGGGGAAACACAGAGAAAGCGAGAGAGATTTACCGTCCTTGAGAGCATCACAAACTTCTTCTGTCGTTACATTTAGGGCTTTAAGAATAATTGCTAGATTTTGTGCTTTTTTAGCATCAATTATCTGAATATACTGTGGGGTAGCTTCAAAAGATGATGCAGCTTTTGGGCCGTCATGTTTGCCTGCATTTGCTGCATTATACCCAAATAATGATTCCATCATCTCCTCATTAAATCTGTAGTAAAATCATTATAAAAAGTCAGTAAGACATTTCCAGAGCAAAGTGCAACATAGGAAGATTGATGCAAAGCTTACTGAAATGAGCCAGCTTTGATGTCGTGCCAAACCATGGAATGGTCAGGATTTGCAAGAACCTTGTCCCAGAAAAATGGTTTTAATTTTGCCTTTGGAGCATCAGGGTCATCAGATGGTTCAGTTCCCTCACCATTGGAAGAACTTTGTCTCTTATGTTCTCCAAGGGGTAACGGCTTTGGCGGATTACCAAGCTTTGGTGGATTAGGAGGTCGCCGAGCAGCTTTTGGAGGTGGAGGCGGCATTGGAGCTGGTGGTTTAGGAGGAGGAGGAGGTGGCGGTTCAGGGGGTGGTGGTGCAGATTTTCCTGGAGGAAGTGGTAATGCATTTACAGGTGCATCTGTTTTAGCTTCTGCCTCTGAAGAATTATGAGAATTAGCTGGCACCGAAAGACTATTTACAGTCGAAGAACTCTTGAAATCTTTCCTAGTTGAACTTCCTATGCTTGAAGACTTCTGAGGAGAATCTGACCACATTAATTGTAGAAATTATTTGGCATAATGAAAAAGACGCGCAATTTTAAAAGTTGACCTTCATGATTAAATACCTGAAGATATAGATTACCTGAACAAAGGTTAAGAAGAGGTTTCTCATCTCTTTTCCCATGCCGTGGACCTGTTTCTTTCTTTTTACTTTTTCTAAGACATAGTATTAATAACAGAGCTAAAAGGGCAATTACCACCACGACACCTCCAGAAACAGCAGCAATAACATAAGTGCTGTTCTGATTATTATTTTCAGAAGCCTTATTTCCAGTATTGTTTGGTTTAGCAGGAGGAGGAATGACAGGCAAAGGTTTAGAAGAGTTGACACGAGCAGAAGGTGTTGGAGCCTTTGCAGAGGGGTTGACACGAGTCTGAGGTTTTGGAGCCTTTGCAGGAGAGGGGACATGCGTCCGAGGTTTTGGCGCCTTTGCAGGAGGAAAGACAGGAGCCTGAGGTGTTGGAGCCTTTGCAGGAGATTCCGTGGGTGCTTCAGAAGAAGGCTCTGGAGCATGATTTGGCGATACAGCTACATGGCCTGGAGATGGTGCGAGGATTGGAGATGCAACATCATGTGTTGATTTATCCTCCAACTTTCTTTCTCTTAGGTGCCTTCTGGGAACACTGGACGACCATTCCAAGAAAACCTTTTGGTACTTGATGAACCAAGCAATGGATGCAGCCTCACTACCTGAACCACGAAGAGGTGGACTTTTCCTTTTCAAGCACTCCAGAAGGATCAGCTTTGCTTCAGGAGGCAGATCACTAATAGCGTTTTGTAAGATTCTTTTTCTCAACAAAGGTATATCTGATTTTAAGTAAATACAAGTTCCTGTTGCTGCCTGATAAAGTGAAAAATCCAGAGAGCTTACAGTTTCTGTACTCTTGTGTAATTGTTCTATGCAATCAACCCATATATGATCAGCCTGCGAACAGAATACTTCACTAACACGTGGACGGAAATATACTTTGGCAGCAAAAGAAATTTACTACAACTTTGATTTCTTCTCACAACTAAAACAGCATATGGCTTTCAACTCAAAAACTATGTTGGAGCATATGAGTCGTCATCCTACAATTCACTGCCTGAATCCAGAACACATACTTCTGGCACATGTAATTTGCAACAAAAACTTTACCTTTAATAGTTACCAGCACAACATAAAAACAAAAATCTCTGCAATAATAAAAGATTAAAATCACTAGCCTGGAAACATACACTTGCATGATCATTGAACCTAGTAAAAATTTTGGTTACCCAAGCCTTCAAAATATTCATGTGAGCAACAAACAACTTGATTTGATACAAATGAATCTAAAGTAATCAGTTCACATAATCGCCTTGGTTTCCTCATACCATGAGAAACATTGCCACAAGTTCTGAGGTACAAAACTTAGAACTTGCAATGGCGGAACTAGAATTTTCATGAAGAGGTTAGAGAATACAAAGAAGTAAGCACACGAATAAGTCGAAGGGAGTTAAACACCTACTATTATACATTTTTTTTTAAAAAATAAGCGTGTATAAACAATGTAATTTTCTGCGGAAGGGGCTCAGATGAACCCCGGACCTTTCTAGCTCCGCCACTGTAAACCACACGTTGTATTCATCAAAATGAGAAATATTTCATACATACCGTATGTTCACCTATATGTTGAACACCTCCATTGTCTAAACAGTTTTGAGGAAGCTTTCGATTCCCTTGTGAACTCTTAGCTGCCAGAACACAAAGAAAAGCAATAAAAGTAAACAGAGAGCTGACCCTTCCCACACCCATTGATTGTAAAATCAATCTTCCCCATCCCATATTTTGGCGTTTTTCATTTCAGCATTCAAGAATATAAAAACCCAGAAAGCCCTGTGGCTTTTTCTTCAATATAATTTGACTTCTATTATGTAACCAACGTAAAGATTCAATCTTTACCCATAAAAATGGATACAATCTTTATGGAACCCACCACCCTTTGGCCCCTTTGCAAAAAAAAAAAAAAAAAACTACAGAGAAAAGACAAGAAATTTGCAAAGGTTTGAAGAAGGCGAGTTTTCCGTGATGAAATTTTTGGAGTTTTTAAGATTATTTTTCTTTGTTGTTGGGTGAAAATTTCGCATGGAATTTTTTCATTCTTTGCAATGTTTTCATGTTTTTTCGGAGAAAAATGAAACGTGCATAGAACTACGTTGACAGAGAGAGAGACACCAGTGTGAATTAAACCTGGTTCAAACTTTATCTGTGACACATCAGCAGCAAGTTCAAAAAGCTAATTGGGTCAATATAAAATTTAAATAAAACTTAATAAAATTTATTCGAAAAATTGCAATAACTAAGTTGATTGATCACCTCATTGCAATAACTAAGTTGATTGATCACCTAAACTTTTATTGAGGTTCGATTAATCTATTCTACCTATAATTTTATATAATGATGTTAAACTTTTGCTGAATACTCGAACAACTAGGGGAGAAGAATTTGCTTTCTTGTTGGATTTCTGATGTACTCTCACTACTAAAAATAGAAAAATAGTTAATAACGATACAGTCTGTCTTTTTTATTAACTTTTTTAAAATAAGCAATGGTTGTTAGTTCATCGCTTTTTGGTCGAAATAATTCGATCAACTTTTTAGAAATAGAGACGGATGGTAGTGACTGACTTCCACTAATTCTCCATACAAATTACAAAGAAGTTGAAACAGATAATCAGTAGGTCTGTAACTCCTCTCTTAGCCATGTAATAAAACCATAGTTTAAGTCAAGGATTCCATAAAGGCTTCTTGTTTCACCATTCATAAATTAACTTAAAGGACATGCCAAATCGTCAACTAGGAGGCAATAACGAATTTAGAATTTTCAATTAGAAAGTTTGAAAAATAAAAATATAAACGTGTAAATTAGAGTATAAAGTACATGCCACTATATTATCTTCACTCTTTAATTTATGTGGTCCAAAATTAATATATATAAAACTATAAAAAATCTATCTTATATACAGTGTTTTTTTGGGCAAGGTAGTAGGTCCGACCCTACTAGGTGGATGCATCGGATTGATGATAAGTTTAATATTACTTCTACTTTGATACGCTATAACAAATAAAGAATTTTTGCAGTAATTATTTATTAGCAATAATATAATAGTTGTTATAATATATTTAGCAAAAATAGTAAATATAAGTACTCATAATAAACTCTCTAGATATAATGACATTAATTCATCAATTTTATGGCAGTAAATATTATTTGCGAAAAAAGATCTACGACCGCTAATTTCCTCGGAACCCCAGGCAGCGCCAGAATCCGTGGGCTAACACCCACGGAAATTGGCCGAAATCGCCAATTTCGCCTTCCTTGGGCCATAAAATCCTACCAGGGCCAAGCCAACGTCCGCCGACCACCTGCGCAGCTTGCCAGGCGAGTCGCCGACCCACCCGCATGGTTTTTCGGGAATCTTTGCCCAGAACCCCAGGCAGCGCCAGAATCTGTGGGCTAACACCCACGGAAATTGGC
>JAOTQR010000086.1:17435170-17446855 GCA_025774065.1 Solanum ossicruentum | reverse complement strand
TCTTCTTCTTCTTCTTCTTCTTCTTCTTCTTCTTCTTCTTCTTCTTCTTCTTCTTCTTCTTCTGCTTCTTCTTCTTCATCATATTCTTCTGCTTCTTCTCCTTCTCCTGCTTCTCCTGCTCCTTCTCCTTCTCCTTCTCCTTCTTCTGTTGCTTCTCCTTCTCCTTTTGCTTCTTCTGCTTCTTCTGCTTCTGCTTCTCTTTCTCCTTCTGCTTCTCTTTCTCCTTCTCCTTCTCCTTCTCCTTCTCCTTCTTCTTAGTTATCATGGTACCAGAGCCTTGCAAGGTCTTAGGCTAAGTCATAGATCATTGATTAAAAATTTAGTGCATTAGAGGTGCTTAGACCCGAAGTATGAAGTAATTTGAGTTGCAAATAAACATCAAAGTCTGTAACTCACAATTGAAGCAGGAATCAATGGCAAATACAACAGAATGTGTTTTTGGAGCATAGGGTACAGAAAATCTACACTCAAATACAGCTTGTAGAGCTGTTGAAGCATCAAGTTATATAGCTCTTGCTATAGATATTAATCATCCTTTATACTTACATCCAAATGATACTCCATGTAGCTCCTTAATCTCTATTCAACTTAAAAGTTTAGATAATTATGCAATCTCGAGTAGATCCATACGTATTGGACTCTTAGGTAAAAGCTACTTAGCCTTTTTTGATGGTCGATTTCCTAAATCAAGTTTTCTCCTGAATTGTTTGATGTGTGGAAAAAGTAATGTTGTGGTCCTTTCCGGGATCATAAATGTTATTAAGCCTAGTTTACTTAGCAGTGTTCTGGTGATGCACACAAAGTTTGGTGTGATGTGAAGGAGAGATTTGATAAGATCAATGTTGCATATCTTTTTCAACTTCAGAAAGAAATACACAGCTTTGCGCAAGGAACTTGATAGAGTACTACACTACTCTGAAAGGGTTATGGAATGAATTTGGCTCTATCATCCCCTTTCTTGGTTGTTCCTATCAAAAAATAAAGAAATTTCAAGACCATTATGAGTATCAACGACTTTTAGAGTTCCTAATGGGATTAAATGAAGCATATTCAACAGCTAGAGAAAAAATTCTTACGTAGTCACCACTTCAAAGTCTAAACAAAGCCTTCTCTCAAATAGTAGGTCATGAAAGTAAAAGGAATCTAGCACATATCAGTCATGAAAGTTTTATCCCTAGAATTGTAGAAAGTATAGCTCTACTTATTAAAAAAGGTGGACGTGGTTTCAATATTGGTAGTGGCAACTCAGGACAACACTCAAGTTGATATGGTAGTTCAGGAAGAGGTAGTAACCAATGCTATCCACAAAAAGCTCAGAAACCTATTATAATTTGTGAAGTTTGTGTATACAGGGGACATACCAAGGAATAATATAAGAAGGTCAAGGACTATCCTGTTGGATGGAACTCAGGAAAAAAGACTTGAAACTCAAGCTCCTATGTGAATCAAGTGGAGGTTACACAAAGTGGAATATCAACTCATAGAGAAGGAAATGCTAAAGAAAACATAACTCATCCTACTCCTGCCAATTTTTTCACACAAAAGCAATATCAGCAGATCATGCAACTTCTAACTAAGGGAGGGTGATACTGAGAGGGATCGGTTAACTAAAGCAACTATTGCAGGTAGAATTTTATCTACTCTAGTATCTAAATATGTAGATAAGGAGTGGATTATTGATACAAGAGCTACCAATCATATGACATCTAGGATTGGCCAACTAGATGATTTCGAATTAGTACCTAAATCTAAAAGAAAACTAGTCCAGTTACCTAATGGAGGTATGGTGTCAGTGTCACATGTAGGATGTACTAAGATCCTTAGAGATCAGGTCATTCGAAATGTCTTACTTGTTCCTGACTTTAAGTGCTTTCTACTCTCAATCTCAAAATTAACCAAGGAACTTCATTGCATGGCATCTTTCTTTCCTGACTTTTGTATTCTTCACAATCATTACACTGGACATGTTAGGGGGATTGGTAAAGAAGATCAAGAACTTTATATTCTCAATGAAGATTTTAGAAGATTAGATCATGCTCATATAACATGTAATACAACTCAAAAAATAAGTGGTACTACTCCTCAAAAGTTTGTTTCTATCTCTCTATGGCATCGGAGGTAAGGTCATGCACCTATAAATATAATAAAAAATCATCTAGTATTGTTGGTTTAGAGGATACAGATCGTTCAACCTGTACTGTTTGTCTACTAGGTAAACAAACTAAGCTATCTTTTTCTGTAAGCATTCATAGTTCTAAAGCACCTTTTTGAAATAGTATACTGTGACATTTGGGGCCCTTACTATCTCATAATGGAATGAGATACTTTATTACTGTTATGGATGATTTCTCCTAGTATACTTGGGTGTTTCTCATAGTCTCTAAATCAGACACTATAGTAGTACTTGGAAATTTTTTTGCTCAGGTTCAAAATTTTTTTGTCACTAGTGTCAAAACTTTTAGGACTAACAATAGGAGTAAGTTTTTCGGTTCTGCCTTCATATTCTTGTTGTCTAGTATTGGAATCATTAACCAAAGCACCTGTGTCCATACACCATAGCAAAATGGTGTTGCTGAGAGAAAGAACAGGACTATATTAGAAATGGCAAGAGCCTTGAGAGGTTCCAAGCCTACTTTTCCCTGCATTTTTGGGGTAAGTGTGTCACTACTGCTATCTATATTATCAATAGACTTCCTTCCAAACTTTTATCCCTATAAAACTCCCTTTGAAATGTTACACCTACACCCTCCTTCCCTATCTCATATCATAGCATATGGTTGTTTGTGTTATGCAGTCAATCCAAAGGTTCTTGACTAGTTTTCTCCTAGAGCTATTCCTGTTGTCCTCATGGGATACTCATCCTCACAAAAGGGTTATGTTTTGTATGATCTTCATTCTTAGTCCATGTTTGTCAATAGACATTCTGTTTTCAAGAAGGATTTATTTCCATTCAAAGACTTAAAAACTTCCTCTAATCCTATCTTTTCAATTCTAACTCTAACAAATCCTAAGATCCCTACTTCTGATCCTGTCGTTCCTGCTACTCCTTCTGATCCTCATTCTTCTCCTCTCTTGTCTGATCCTAGTACTAACTTTTCTCCTAATTTTGATACTCCTGCAAGTACCCCAAGCTCCTCCACTCTTCTTTACCTCCTAGGAGGTCATCTACTGTCTCCAAACATCCTTTATGTCTTCAGGACTTTGTCCCTAAACCCAAAAGCAACACATGTTCTTTTCCATTCTCTAATCACCTTTCATATGATCATTTGTCCCCTTCATATAACTCTTGCTTGGTAGCTTTCTCAGCCATCACATAACTTCTTTCTTACACAGAAGTTGCTCATGAACCTCAATGTATTCAAGCTATGCAGTTTAAGATTGTTGTCTTGAAAGAGAATAACACTTGGAGTATAGTGGACTTACCTCCTAGTAAGAAGCCTATTGGATGTAGATGGGTCTACAAATTCAAGCACACGTCCAAAGGGAGGTTGAGAGGCTCAAGGCTAGATTAGTAGCTAAAAGATACATCCAAGAGGAGGGTCTGGACTAGAGGTGGGAAAATAAGTCCAAACATAAGCAATCCGTCCATAATTTTATGGTTTGGGTTCAGTGTGATTTAGAATTGGGCTAATTTTCATCCCAATACAATTTTTTAAAAAAATCATTATAAAATAATTCTGAGCTGAGCCTAATAAGATTCTCACTTCAAGCCAATGTATCATTTGTTTTGTATGTTCAATGCTAGTCTTAAATTAAGTGGGTTAAATTGGGTGGTTTATGACCTAACTCCAATTTTAGCCCATCCGAGCCCAACCTATTTGAGCCCATTGTATATTTGGGTGGGTCAAGACCCAACCCAATATTTAATGTAGCCTATTTTATCCTTCACAATTTCATCCCAACCTACCCATTTAACACCCTTTCTCTGGACTATGGTGAAACATTTAGTATTGTGGCTAAATTGGTGACTATGAGGTCTATTGTGGCTTTTGTTACTTTAAAACACTGCTCCATTGCACAAATAAAAGTCTATAATGCATTCCTAAATGGTGATCTTGTAGAAGATGTACATATGACTATTCTTCCGATTTTGCTAGATAGGGGGAGAATAATACTAAGGTCTGCAGACTTCACATGTCCTTGTATGGACTCACACAAGCTCCTAGACAACGGAACTCTAAGTTGACACATTCCCTGGTTCAGTTAGGATTTAATCAGACCAAATATAACTACTCATTATTCACTAAGCATGTATGAAGTGATATTCTCATTATGTTACTATATGTGGACGATCTTCTTTTCACAGGATGCGGTCAATCTCTTATCAATTCCACCAAGAGGATTTGTAGAAGCAATTCAAGATGAAGGACCAATGTGAACTCGAGTTCTTCCTAGGAATTAATTGTGCTAGATCAGGCAAAGGTGTTCATATGTCCTGGAGAAAATATGATCTAGAACTAATAGTTGAGTATGGACTAGGAGGGGCTAAACAAGCAGGAACTCCTCTTAAGCAAAATCAAAATGTATGACAATGAAATTAACGTCTTAGGAAATAATAATCAAGGAACAACAAATATTGCAACAATTATAGTATTTTATTTCAATGAGTGAGTTCTAAAATCTCTATAAATCCTCTGCTCTCCTTTCCAAATATAAATTCAAGGGTTCTTTATCTTGTTCTTGAATCTTGAAAAACTTGATAGATTTGAATTTAACTTGTACTTGAATTCAAGGACTTTTGGGCTTAGATTTGAACTTAACTTGTACTTGAATTCAAGGACTTTTGGGCTTGATCTTGAATTCGGTGGTATTAATCTTGATATGTGTATTTGATGATCTTGAACATGAACTTGATATGATCTTGTTCTTGAACTTGATCTTGACTTGTACTTGAATCCAAGGGCATTTAGGTGTGTTCTTGAATTTGGTGATCTTGATCTTGATCTTGATATGTTCTTGAACTTGAATGCTTGATTTCTTGATTTCTTGGATTCTTCTTGTCGCTTGTAGAGAAATCTATGTGTTTTATCAACGTGCTCTCTCTGGCTTCTTGTTAGAATTCTTGATGTTGATTCTAGATTCTAAGGACCCTTTTATATAGTTGTAGAATATAGAAGTCATGATGGAATTAGGATTTTTTCCCGGCCAATCAGATTTAAGGTGACATGGCGCAGGAAAAATGATATGAATAGGTTTCCTTGAGTTATAATGGAATCAAGCTTTCTTCTGACCAATCAAATGTAAGGTGACATGGCGCAAGAAACGTGATAAGAGTAGGACTCCTTTTTAGTGATATGGTGATGTTTGATTGGTTGAGACACATCACTTGCACATGTGGCGCATATTTATTGGCCTTTGATTTAGACAGTAATGCCATGCCATTTTTACACACAATGCGATCCTATTGTCGTGTTTGTTTGACTTGGCATGCCATGTCATTCTATATGTGGTGTCAAGTAGGCCTCTAGGATGAGAGGGTATTGGCCCTAGCAAAGTGGGTTATTTTTTTGTAACTTAAATAAATGAATTTGGACTTTAATTAAATCCATATTTTGTTGGATTTAATTAACTCAATTATTTTAATCCACAATATTTATTTTTTTGGAATAATATATTTTGAATTTAATATAATTTGTATCATATTATAAAATTTATATAAATTTTATATGATTAAAAATGGCTCCTACTTCATGTCTTGTCGAGATATTTTATCCTTTAAAGAATATACTTGAACTTTTAATTTAATACTTAATTATAACAGTATTTATGTGAGAACATGGACCAGTACATGTTATATCAAATCTAAACACTTTGATTTGTACATTATTTTATTATGAAATTGAGTAACTTTATCAAGATTTAATAGAAGTTACCCTTTTTGAAGCATTTAATGCTTGGGTCACTTTTCCCTAACTTTGGCATTTAGACCTCCTGCTAGCTGAAAATATTATTTTTCATCTTTTGGTTGGACTGTGGAGACCCGTTGGTGACTATTTCCTATTAGGAATGCATCATAGATCTTTTAATTTGAGTTCGATTCAAAGAGGGGAAACTCCAATTTGAGTCCGATTGAAAGGGGAAAATTTCACCCACACAACTTAAGGATGCTTCTTTTGATTAATAGGCATCAAATTTTTTCTGCTTTGCCAGCAAGACGTCTGAGATCTTGCAAATCTTGCAACTTGCTTGTCTACTTGCGGAGTATTCGTTTCCAGGTAATTTTCTTCATCTCCTTTTTAATCACATGCGTATTTTGTATTTCACATGAAAGTGACTAAAAAAAGAATATACATGTATTTAATTTATCAAGAAATAGCTTTTTT
The DNA here is from genome assembly GCA_025774065.1 of Solanum ossicruentum. NCBI lineage: Eukaryota > Viridiplantae > Streptophyta > Magnoliopsida > Solanales > Solanaceae > Solanum > Solanum ossicruentum. Next base: position 17,440,532 of record JAOTQR010000086.1, on the reverse strand, counting down.
GGTTGATGAATCATCTATTTTTTACAATCACATGGGTATTTTATTTTTCATATCAAAGTGACCATAAAAATAAAATACATGTATTTAATTCATCAAGAAATAGCTTCTTTGGTTGATAAACCATCTCTTTTTTTTAATCACATTGTATTTCTTATTAAAGTGACTAAAAAAAAAGTATACATGTATTTAATTCATCAAGAAATAACTTCTTTGGTTGATGAATCATCTCATTTTAATCACATGCTCCCAAATAATCTTATTCTTATATTTTTGTGAAAAGAATAAAATAAAATACTTACAAAGAAAATTGATGTTTTTTTTTTGTTTGTAGTAAAGAGTCCATGGTTACTGTATTTCCTTGTCAAACTTGGTCCTCAATTTTCTTTTGTTGCAGGGCCATAAATCAAGAATCTTTGTATTACAAGGACTTGGGTCTTGGGGTGTGAAGGGGATAGATCAACGTCTCCACCTTAAAAGGTGATTTGAAGAAATCCTTAGTGTGAAGGGGATAGATTAACGTCCCAACCTTACAAGGTGATTTGAAGAAATCCTTACGGTTTGAAGGGGATAGATCAGCGTCCCTACCTTAAAAGCTGATTTGAAGAAATCCTTACAATTTGAAGTGGATAGATCAGCGTCCCTACCTTAAAAGGTGATTTGAAGAAATCCTTACGGTGTGAAGGGGATAAATCAGTGGCCCCACCTTAAAAGGTTATTTTGAGAAATCCTTAAGGTATGAAGGGGATAGATCAGCATCCACTTTAAAAGGTTATTTGAAAAAGTCGTTACAGTGTAAAGGAATGGATACGCATTCCTCCCTAAGAAGGACAAAGAGCTTTTTCTTGACACAATCATATTTATGTATTTTTTTATTATTTTATGCATAAGTTTGTCACCTAATGACTTCTTTTATTTCTTGCAGTCTTGGAATGATAATGATTTTCAGAAAATACATCTCTCTTTCCACCACACTTAAGCATCTCGTAGTGGAAACTAAGGAAGGGGTGGAGCAAACCATATTCTTGACCCAAACTCCACTAGTCGGGCGATATGTGAGCCCATGGCCTTTTTTCTTTTACTGCATTCTCTCACTTTGGTTGTAATCTTTAGCAATTTAAACTTGACCCATATATTATAGACCAATAAGAATAACATAAGCTCTACTTGTAAACACTGCGAATATTAATGCTTCAACTTAAAAGATATGTCTTAAAGACTTCAAAGGCTTGAACATTTTAACTTTCAAACTTGATGACTTTCTTTTGTTAGTTTGAAGGCATTTAGTAATTTCAAAATTTCCATTTGAAGGCTTCAACTTTCAACTTTGTAAAACCTGAAGACTCTGATTTTGTCCACATGCTCGACTTTGGATCATCTCGTAGGTTTAAGGGATTTAGATCCTCAACTCCATACTTGGGAGGATTTCAACTTGCAATCTTAAAAGATATCAAGGCTTGAAGTTGCGTATTCGGAGGATTTGAAGACTATTAAGTATACTGTTAGTGAAGCCCATACATTATGGGGGTTTGCCCCCATGGAGTTAGCACCATTTGGAATGAGTCCAAAGTTTGATGAAAGGTACAAACAACTTTAATACTCATGTAAAAGAACAAGTGGGGGACATATCGTTTTTTTGACAATCATGCAACTGGCTTATAATATAATTCCAAGCACCTGTGTATCTTAATGAAGAGGATCAAGTCACAATGTAGTTTTGAGAGAGTGAGTGTTTTTTTTCGATGTGCCATACATAGTTTATACTCTTATGGGCCAGGAGTAACATGTAGTTTATGCTCGTACGTCATAGAGCATCATCTCACTTCAAGGGTAGCACCTCTTAAGGAATTTTGCATTTATGGGACCAATCCTTAGGCCATCTACATCAATAAGTATGTAAGCGCCATTTGAATACGCTTCTTGTACTACATATGATCCATCCCACTTCGAGGTGAATATGCCCCTAGAATTATGTAAAGTGATAACGGGTCTCCTTACTGAGAGGACTTGGTCTTCAACTTAAAAGCACCTTAGGTGAACCTTTTTGTTAAAAGCACGGGATAGATGAGCCTGATAGCATTCAAGATTTTGTTGAGCTTCGAGACTCTTTTCGTCTAGTGCTTCTAACTCAAAGACACATAGTCAAGCATTATCTTCTTCGGTAAGTCCCTCTTGAATAGCAAGTCTCAAGGAAGGTATCTGTTGCACAAGTGGAAGGACTACTTCAACTCTAAAAGCAAGCAAATATGGAGTTGCTTGAGTTGGTGTGCAGCATGTTGTCCTATATTCCCTTAAAGCTTCTTCAATTCTTTCATGCCAGTCTTATTTGGACTTGGAGACTACTTTTTTCAGGAGATTGCATAGGTTCTTATTGAATGCTTCAGCAAGACCATTGGCGGCAACATGATACATAAAAGATTTGTGCTGCTTGAAGCCGAAAAGATCAATCAAATGGCTTGCAATTGTTGGTTATTACGTATCAAGGAATGCAGAATCGATATATGATATTCACTCGAATGAAGTTTGCAACATTCTCCTTCTTTACTCCTTTAAAAGTGACAACTTTAGCCCATTTTCAGAAGTAATCCGTTGCATCCAAGATATATAAGTGTCCACCAGAAGATTTTGAGAGCGGTCCAACTACATCCAATCCCCAATCATCGAATGGCCATGATGCATCAATCAGGTGTGAAATTTCAAGCGGTTGATGTGTGAAGTCACATTGAATTGACAAGCTTTGTACCTTCGAGCATAATCCAAGAAAAATTTTACCATGGTTGGCCAATAATACCCCATTCTCTTTATATGAAAATGGAGCTTTGGTCCAGATTGATGTGATCCATATATTCCTGAATGTGTTTCTTGTAAACTTGACTTGCTTCTTCCTCTCCTAGAAATCGAAGGAGGAGCCCCTCAAATGATCTTCTATATAGTGCGTCTTTATAGTAAAGGAAACGAGGTGCACGACAACAAATGTCAGTCCTCCTTTTTGCATCTTCTGGGAGTATTCCACAACATAAGTAGTCGATGATAGCTTGTCACTAGTCCTCTTTGTTCACTTCAGAAACTGTAGCAACATGCTCAAGCTTACCCTCCATATATTCATCTCCATCCAATAGTGGTACTACCCATTTTTGGCAAATTGTAACTTACATTTGATCATGAAGAGTTAGAGTTGAAGCTAGAGCAGCTAAGGCATCAGCTGCTTTATTTTCCTTTCTCGGCACATGTTAAGGGTTACATCTCCAAGCCATCCTATTAACTTTTGAGAATAATAGTGATATGGGCGCAATTCAAGCTTTCTAACCTCAAAAGTTCCCAAAAGTTGTTTACTCACTAGTTGAGAGTCACCAAAGACTTGCAGTTGCAATTTTTTCATGTCGACAACCATTTCGAGACCAAGTATCAATGCTTGATATTCTGCGGCATTATTGGAGAAAATTTGTTTCAATGTGAAGGAGAATAGTAGGACCTCTCCTTGTGAAGTGACAAACACCACTCCAGTGCCAGCTCTACCATGATGTGCAACCCCATCAAAGTACATCTTACAAGGATATTTCAATAACCATCGCATCTTCATCAGGGAGCTCATCAATTGGCTCCCAATCATCTGGTATCAGATGGTCTGCTAATAAGTCTATTAATGCTTGTCCTTTTATAGCTTTTAAGGGACATACACGATCTCCAACTATTCGAATTGGAGATACCACCTTGCCAATCGGTCGGTGAGGACTGGTTTCGACATGACAAACTTGATAGGATTTTCTCTAGATTTTAGATGAACAACGTGAGCTTGAAAATAATGCTTCATCTTTTGAATTAAGAAGATTAGAGCAAATAATAACTTTTGATTGGCGAATAATTCAGCTCATTTGGTGTCATCATTCTGCTCAAGTAGTAGATGTAGTTTTCTTTGCCTTCGCTATTCTTTTGAGCTAATAGGACTCCAACGGACCTTTCTTGTGCTGTAATGTAGAGTATCTATGGCTTTACAGGTCTAGGGGCCGCTAGAACTAGAGGGTTTGACAGATATGTTTGGATACGTTCAAAAGCTTCTCTACATGTTTGGTGCCACTTAAAAGGAACACCCTTATTCATAAAATGATTGAATGTTTAGCATCTTCCATCTAGATTTGAGATAAACCTCCTCAAGTAAGCTAACTTTCCTTGAAGGCTTTTTAACTCATGAACGTCTCGAGGCTGGGGCATCTTCAGGATAGCACAACTTTAGCTTGATCAATCTTGATCCCTTAATGTCTCATAATAAAGCAAAGAAATTTGCCAGAAGTAACTCGAAATGTATATTTGAATGGCTTCATCCTTAGTTGATATCATTACAGCAATTAGAACACCATTCCTAAGTCTTTCAAATGGTCGCCCCTCTTTCTCGACTTCACCACTAAGTCATCAACATTACATTCGACAATTTTGTGGAGTAAGTCATCAAATGTATTCTATATAGCTTTTTAATATGTAGCACCAACATTTTTTAGACCAAAAGACATCACTTTATAGGAATAGATACCTTTAGGGGTGCGAAATATAGTGAGTTCTTTATCCTTTGGTGACATGCAGGTTTGGCTATATCCAGAAGAACCATCTCTGAATGACATTGCCTCATAACCAGTTGAAGCATTGATCACCAGCTCTAGAATAGGCAGCAGGAAATCATCTTTAGGGAATGTATTGTTGAGATCTCTGAAGTCAACACAAACTCTAATTTGGCCATTCTTCTTCCTCACAGGAACAATGTTGGATATCCATGTGGGGTATTTAACTTAAACCTGCCTCAATGAGTTTGATGACTTCATTCTCGATCAATGGGACCAACTCTGGCCTAAAACGTCCTTGGGTCTATATCATAAAACGGGCACCATTCTTGACTGCCAATTAGTGGACTGCTATTTTAGGATTTAAGCCAAGCATTTCCTTATAACTCCAATCAATGACATCCTTATACTCTTTGTGTAGATTCATATAAGCTTTTTCTTCCTCAACTTCTAGAAAAGTGCTTAAGTAAGTTAGCCTTGGGTCTTCATCAGTGTCAAGGTTAACTTCCTTTAAAGGATCTATCGTGGCTTTCACTCCTTCTTCTAGTACTAATGGAGCATCTCTAATATCTTCTTCCTCTTGTTGATCATTCTCACTAGTAGATATGTGGTAACACCAGCAATGTATTCTGATCCTCCATCAAACTTTAGTTGAGATGAGGTATCGAGCTCCCTCAAAGCTGCAATATGATATGAGGAACATACACTTTCTTCATCTTCCTCATGTTCCTTTGTGTGAACCACAGTGTAAGTTTTTGCCTAGAGCACCTCTCCACATGAAACCATTAGCTCCATATTTCTCTTCATCCTAGAGG
>JAOTQR010000086.1:17419254-17432713 GCA_025774065.1 Solanum ossicruentum | reverse complement strand
CTAGCCAGGGACGATCCTATCATGGGTGGTAGCCCGAGGGGTTAAGGAAGAACCTAGCCAGGGACGATCCCGATACATTTTACCACTAATCAGTTAGTCATTTATAGTACATGATGTGCACTGATTAAACAGTAAAGGTAAAGCTATATAATGAACATAAGATACTCGATTCTAAAGTATAACTAAAGGTGGTCTCTTATCCTATACCAGTGCATAGTTTCATTTGAGTTGTATTCCATATACAATATTTGCTGCCTTACATACTCATTACATTATCTCGTACTGACGTCCCTTATAGGGGACCTGCATTTCATGCTGCAGGTACAGGTGCTAATAGACCTCCCCAGTAGAGTACAGGACATTCAGTTGTTGTTACCAAGCTCCAGGTTGTTCCGGAGCTTTGTGTGTGTTTAGAGCTTATATGTTTGTATTATATAGTTAATTTAGACGGGGCTTGTCCCAAACTCTAGCAAACACTTTCTCTTGACTAGAGGCTTTGTAGACTATGTAAATTAATGTGTGGTCATGTCTTGTACTTTAGATACCGTGGCCCCAACGGCCTAGCTAAATGCATCTTCTTTTAGCTTGTCATTACCGTTTATCTTCCTAAAGGCATGTCAAACATAGAAATTTCTTATAATATGTATACAAAGTGCATAGATATAGGTTGGTTCTCCCAAGCCTTATCGGTAACGGATGCCAGTCCGCCCTAACGAAACTTTAGGGTGTGACAGAAGTGGTATCAGAGCAGGTCATCTTAGGGAGTCTACAAAGCCGTGTCAATGTATAGTCTTGTTCATCAATTTGTTGTGCACCACATTTATAAGCAGGAGGCTACGGGGCATTTTTAGGAGTTGTTACTTTTCTTTCATTCTTTAGATCGTGCTATAGAGCTAGGTAAATTATGTCTAACTCCTGAATTGTTTTGTACAACGAGCAAGTATGCTAGAAACTAGGAAGAACAAAGGTAAAGGAAAGGCAGTAGAAGTGGGGGCTAGTTCGCCTAGTGATATGAGGCAACGAAATAAGGCTCAAGATGAGTCCCTGTCACGTGCATCTTTAACCCCTCAACTCCTGATGAACCCAGGAATAGTGATTCCCATAAAATCACTTATCAATGCTACAGTGCAGGATTTGAGAAATGCGGTTCAACTACTGACTCGTATAGTTGCTCGCCAAAGATAGGAAGGTCCGATTATGGGTGCAGGTGGTACAAATAGGGTAGCTAGTGTGAGGATACGGGACTTCCTTAATTTGGATCTCACCACGGTCTGAAATCAAAGCTTTAAACCTCAATGATTCGGCTGCTGAAGTCCTCTGTCTACAGAATCTGCATCATAAAATGATGCAGTGACAAAAGAGCATTAATATGTGGAATACATTGTATATAAAATGGGCTAAAGTAAATGGAACAATGTAACAGTCACTCGTCAATCACTCAAGCTCACCTCAAAGCATAGGATCGAACTCTATCACCTCACTGTTCATCAAAACATCAAACCATCACATCACATCAGAGTCCTATCATTAGTAGACCTATCTGGGAGTTTCTTGGGTCTACACCCATCACCTATGAGAAGGTGATAGTACAACAAAGAGATGGTACAACAAAGAGATGTCTTTGCGGCATCCACCCAGTACCTTGCCGGGGTAAAAGGGCGTACATCAGGGGTTTATAATAATAGGGAGTCCTTTTTTGGGACTAAGGAAACATCTGTACTCAGGTCCAATCCTCTGCTATGCTGGCCACATAGGTAATAAGTGCGAGTTAGATTCACTCTTACTCATTTTCTGTGCTCAATACTCCTCTCAGGACTCAGCATGCTCATAAGTCTGTCAATTCATCAAGGATTTCCATCACTCAACCTCTATGGGCAAGACTATCTTTTCCAATTCAAGGGAATATATTCATCCAACTCTATCAATATTGTTTTCAGCTATCATAGCCATCAACACACATCACCTCAGGACTCAGACTCAGTCTAATATCATATTCAGACAATCAAGGCTCTAGACATCCCCCTAAGTTCATTATTCAAGTTTTTATAGAGAAAATTTGTAAAAGGTTAGATCAAAATCACATGATAATGTATGCATATAGTAAAATTTAAGCATGATGATCATCTATTTAAGATATAGAATACAATTAAAAGATTGTTTTCAAGAGAAAGATAATATCCAAGAATTTCATGATAATACTCAAGAACTTTCAAGAAATCACTATTCCAGGCTTCTAAGTATCAATTATACATCCTCACTCTACATTGGGCACATGGAAGAACAATTTCACGCTTTTGGGTAGCCTTTACATACCTAGGGTGAAGAGTCTTCAAGCTTCTCCCAAGAATTCGAAATGCCTCTTGAAACCCTTATGTTATCTCCTCTTCTTTCTCTCAGACTTACATAAAAAGACTTTAGAAAAATTATGGGTTTGAAACCCCTTTTGTACAAAATTCACTTTAAAACCATTTTGGGGGTATTAGAATGTCACACTCAAAGTCCTATTAAGGCGGACTGACACCCGTTGCCAATAATAAGGTCCGGGAGAACCAACCTGTATCTATGCGCTTTTTATATATATATATTATGAGGAATTTCTACATTCAACATGTCTTTCAAAAAGTAAACAGTAATAACAAGCCAAAAGAAATGCATATGCCTAGGTCTTTGGAGCCACGGTGTCTAAAGTATGAAACATGACGACACTTTAATTTACGTAGTCTACAAAGCCTCTAGATAAGGAAAAATATCTGATAGGGGTCGGGGCAGGACTTTCCTCGACTAACTATACAATACAAAATATAAACTCTAGACACACAAAGCTCCAAAGCAGCTTGGAGCTTGGTAACAACAGTTAGATATCCTGTACTCCTACTTGGGAGATCTATTAGCACCTGTACCTGTAGCATGAAATGCAGGTCCCCTGTTAGGGACGTTAGTACGAGATAATGTACTAAATATGTAAGGCAGGAAATACTATATATGAAGTAACAACTCAAATAAAACTATGCACTGGTGTAGTATAAGAGACCACCTTTCATTATATTGTGGGATCATGTATTTCATGTTCTTTTTATTACTTTACCTTTACTGTATAATGTGTGCACAACAAGTAATACAAATGACCAGCTGACCAGTGGTAAATATATTCGGGATCGGCCCTGGCTAGGCTTTTCCTTTAACCCCTTGGACTACCCCCCGTGATAGGATTGACCTTGGCGAGGTGATTCTTCCACCCCTCGGGTTACCACCCATCAACAAGCAATATACTTTACTTTATCTTTCAATTACCTTTGAGATGATTCTTTTAGTGGTCATAATATTAGAATGGGAGGACTGTAGATACAACATATGACATGTAAATAATCACAAAAGACAACACCATAATGAAAGGAGTAGGTTACATAAGTAATGAAATGCATCGGAGGTAGAGCAACACATGAACTTTATTTAGTAGAACGAACTCGTGTATCTTGGTATCCAAGTACATATGCACATTTGAAGGTGACTATGTATGGGAGCATCTGAACATGTGAAAGAGCGAAGAAATGGTTAATAGTTGTGTTGGAGTTGGTAAGTACCTTTATGTGTCAAGGAGGGATCTATGTTTCATGCCAAATAATACGAAAGCAAGTAGCCTTACATACCTCTCTGTACGACCTCGCTTTTACCTCAAGATAACCTTACCTTCCTCCAAACATTTATCTACAACATAGTAGGTGATAAAACTAGCATTAGCAGCTAATAGATACATCTTTGCAGCCCAATCTCATAAAAAAAACATACGGGCAGCAAGCGGGTAATTATAAACCCGAGCGTATTCTTTCAACCTTTCCACCCCTACTCATATTTTCTAATGTATATTCTCATATACATATCATGTACATCCTATTTTAGTTCCATACCAGTCTTACAACAGCCCACAAAGCACAACACATAACAATTCTATGTAACATACAAATAGGTAGCATAACGTTACATCCCTTCACTACATTTCGACATCGACAGTTCTAAACCTATTCCAACTTTAACCAAACAGTCCCCACCATGTATACACATAAAACCAGTCCTACCATAATTCAAAAACAGTCCTCAAAATAGGTGGAGGATGTGAGACCATAGTCCTCAATCAATCAACCCACAAGTTCCTATTATGAGCGCAATTACGATATCACACAAGAACTCACTTTCGTGTACTATAAAAATGGTGCAGAAACCTTTATACATCATTATAGAACCAATAAACATTAATAACAGTAGCCTATCTTCATAATTAATCCAACCAAAAGAGAAAAACTTCCAAATAAACAAGAAAAATGTACAACAACTTTTGGACTATATGTCATCCAACAATTTCAGCATAAACATAACCAACACAGTCTCTTGTTTTTCATAAGAAAACCATACTGAACACATAAGTAAACTTACTTACCATTACCTTCAAGGTGTAGGGCTTCTCCAAGAACCCTAAAAGTCTCCTTGTGGCTACTTTGCTAGGTTAAGAAAGTGTAGACAGAAAGTTTGTGAAAGATGATTTTTTTTCCAAGTTAAGAATGACTTAAAGGTTCTACTTGTAAGCCTTTCTAAAGGAGCCTTTAGCCGACTTTCTTGTGTCATTTAAGCCGCATATTATCAAGGTAGTGATGTAGCAGCTTGGACCTCACACTTAGGCCTAAATGTATCTCAAAGTTGATGGGCCTTGGCTGCCCATTTTCCTAATTCCCCTTCACTTAGTTTGGGCCCAATTAGTCAAGTGGGTTGTGATGTACTTGGGCCCTTTTATTATTCATCTTGGGCTTCAAGTATTGTCCATTTGCGATGGTACAACATGGGCTAAAGTTACACCCTTAACGGACTTTATTCATTATCGGACTTGGACAAATTTGACGTCGGGCCTCGTCTCCATTTAGCTAGAAAATTTAAGCTAAGCAAATAAGTGATTCACTCGCTAGCTTCTTGAGTCCTACAAGAACCTCAGTTCTCTCACTTTATTTAAGCTCGTGATCTCCTTAATTTGAGTTAAAACTTATTTATGCTCGACCCGCTTCAGCATTAGACATACATATCACCCTCTAATTTAAGATTCAAGCACTGTTAAAAATAGGCGCTAATTTGGCCAAACCATATCATATTTCATTTGTATAGTACTAGTATTGTAAGATGTGGGATGTCACATAAAATATGTTGGGAAGGACAAAATTACCCTTCTCAAATTTAAAAGAAAAAAACAAGTTTTGGTACATAAATGCGCACCGTGGAGGGGGCGCGCACCAGTGTATTTTGAGAAATTTTTGGAAAACATTTCCCCTCAAAAAACAATAAAAAATCACAAGTGCAAGTTTGCACCCTTGGCGTGTTGCGGAGGGGGTGCAGATTTGTTAATGTTTTTGCACAAAATGTGCAATTTTGTAATTCCACCCGGTTTATTTTAAATAGGGTCGAGTTCATTTTCTGACTCTATTTTCTGCGCTGATCACAAATCCGATTTCAAATTTTCCATCAGAGCTTTGGAATACATGTTATGCGCAAGATGTATTTTAGGGTCGTTTTGGTTAATTTATGAGATATTACATCATCTCCCCTTTGGGATCATTCATCCTCAAATGATGAGTAAAGGTCGAACTGCAACGTGAATGGCTCCAGATCTCGTCCCATTCCTCACTCGAGAACACTCAAACTCTCACACTATCTATCATCTTTCTATCTCTATCTTAAACTCGGGAATGGAATAAAGCAAGGCATCAACTGAATGAAAAGAAATATTTGAAAATGTTAAGGATAAGAATATTTACCGTCAATATCATCATCACTTGGCACAAATAGATGCGTGTATTTGAGTTTCATCACTTCTTTAGCTTCCAACGTGGCTTCCTCTACAAATTGATTCTTCCATAAGACTTTAACGGAGGCTATCTCTTTTTTCCTTAGCTTACGAACTTGTCGATCAAGGATCTGGACTATATTTTCCTTGTATGACAAGCTATCCTTCACACCCATACTCTCCAGAGGAATCGCTAAGGCTAGATCCCCCAAACACTTTTTCAGCAGAGATATATGAAACACCGGGTGAACTCCATCTAGATCGGAGGGTAAGTCTAACTCATAAGCGACTTTCCCAATCCTTCTTACAATCTGGTATGGTCCGATATAGCGGGGACTCAACTTCCCCTTCTTACCAAATCTCATGACACCCTTCATGGGTGACACCTTCAAGTACACCCAATCGTCTACCTCAAACTCCAAGTCTCTTCTTCTCACGTCTGTATATGACTTTTGGCGACTCTAGGTTGTCTTCAACCTTCACTTTATCCATAGACTAGTGTACCATATCAGGCCCAATAAACTCAGCTTCACCCACCTCGAACCAGCTAATCGGTGATATATATCTCCTCCCATATAATGCTTTATACGGGGCCATCTGATTGCTGGCATGATAGCTATTATTGTACGCAAACTCAATCAACTATAGATAATCATTCCAATTTCCTTTGAAGTCGATAACATATGCTCTCAACATATCCTCCAAAGTCTGAATAGTGTATTCTGCCTGCCCTTCTGTCTGAGAGTGAAAAATGGTGCTCAAATTCACCTTCGTACCCTATCTATTCTGAAAAGATCTCCAAAATTGAGAGGTAAATTGAGCTCCTTTGTCTAAGATGATGAACAAGGATGCAACCTCACAATATCACGAATATAAAGTCAAGCATACTCCTCAGCCGTATAAGTTGTCGTAACCACCAAGAAGTGGGCTGATTTAGTCATTTTGTCAACAATCACCTATACTGATTCATATTGTTCTTGGAGCAGGGTAAGCCCGTGATGAAACCCATGTTGATCACCTCCCACTTCCACTTCGAAATTTCAAAGTTCTGAGCTAATCCACACGGTTTTTGATGTTCAACCTTAACCTGTTGGCAATTGGGTCACTTAGAAATGAATTCAGCAATGTCTTTCTTCATCCCATTACACCAATAGACATCCGTCAAGTCGTGGTACATTTGGTGGAGCTAGGATGGATGGAATATCTTGAGCTATGAAATTCAGCCATGATTGTTTTCCAAACACCATCAACATTGGGTACACACAATCTCCCTTGATACCTCAATACCCCATCTCCCCCTTCGGAGAAAACTATCACCTTCTGCTTGAAAACTGCTTTCTTCAATTGTAATAAGACAGGGTTTTGGTCTTGCTTTGCTTTCACTTTTGACACCAAAGATGAAGTAGAACCATTCTGGATATTGACCTCACCTTCGTTGTTCTTCTCAAGTTGCACTCTCAATCGAGCTAATCTATACACCTCCTTGGCTAATTCTCTTTTTCCTTCCTCCAAATGGGTCGTGCTACCCATGGACATCCTGCTAAGAGCATCAACAACAATGTTAGCCTTAACTGGGTGATAGAGAATGCTCATATCATATTCCTTGAGCAACTCCAGCCATCTCCTCTACCGTAGGTTGAGCTTTTTCTGGCTGAACATGTGATGTAAGCTTTTGTGGTCAATGAACATGTCCACATGCACTCCATACAAATAATGGTGCCACATTTTAAGTGCGAACACCATTGCTGCCAACTCAAGATCATGAGTCAGATAATTCTTCTCATGAATCTTAAGCTGTTTGGAAGCATAAGCTATCACCTTCCCTCTCTACATAAGCGCACACCCCAATCCAACTCTAGATGCATCACAATATATCACGAAGTCACCTGTCCCATCGGGCAAGGTCAACACTGGTGTTGTAGTCAACCTTGTCTTCAACTCCTTAAAACCCTTCTCACATGCCTCAGACCACTGAAACTTGGCCTTCTTCTGAGTTAGCTTTGTCAAAGAGGCTGACAGAGAAGAGAAGCCCTCAACAAATCTGTGATAGTACCCAGGCAAACCCAAGAAGCTCCTTATTTTCATTGGGGAATTTGGTCTTGGCCAGTTCTTAACCACCTCAATCTTCTGAGTATCCACCCGAATATAATTTCCCAAAATAACATGGCCTAAGAAAGCCACTAACTTGAGCCAAAACTCACGCTAAGAGAATTTTGCATACAACTCATGATCATTGAGTTTTTGCAAAACCACTCTAAAGTGATTGGCATGCTCCTCTTCATTCCTCGAATATACTAGAATGTTATCAATAAACACGATCACGAACGTATCAAGATACGGCATGAACACCCTGTTCATCAAATCCATGAACATTGAATGTACATTTGTCAACCTGAAGGACATGACCAAGCACTCAAAATCGCCATACCGTGTCCTAAAGGTTGTCATAGGAACATCACTTTCCCTCACCTTCAACTGATGGTAACCTGATCTGAGGTCTATCTTGGAGAAACAAGTAGCACCCTGAAGTTGGTCAAAGAGATCATCTACTCTAGGAAGAGGATACTTATTCTTTATGGTAACCTTGTTCAACTGCCGATAGTACACATCCTCAAAGACCCATCTTTCTAATGCACAAATAAGATAGATCACCCTAAGGTTAGACACTAGGCCTTATGAAACCTTTCTCTAATAAGTCTTTCAATTGCTCCTTCAATTCTTTCAACTCACCGGGGGCCATTCTATAGGGTGGAATTGAGATAGGTTTGGTCGTGGGAAGAACATCAATCCCAAGGTCAATCCTTGTATAAGGAGGGACTCCGGGAAGATCATCAGGGAATACTTCAGGAAACTCCCTTACAATCGGGACCGAAGAGTAGGATACATCCCTTGGAAATCAACTTCCGAGCTCTAAGATAGGATATGAATTTTTCCCTTAGGGGAAATAGAACTCCCTTTCCACGCTAAGACATGCTTATTAGGAAACTAAAATTTAACAATCCGGGTTCTACAGTAAATGGAAGCATAACAAGCATGAAGCCAATCCATGACCATGATTATATCAAATTCAACCATCTCCAATTCTACCATCAGCTAAAGTGTCTCTATGATAAATAGAAACCACGCAATCTTGTAAAACCTCTCAACTAGGGTAGACTCACTAGTAGGAGTAGAAATAGTAAAGAAACTAAGCAAGCACTCTAGAAGAATCCCAAACTTACCAGCCACATAAGGAGTCACAAAAGACAAAGTGGCACCCAGATCAAGTAATGCATAACAATCATAAGAAAAGACTCGAAGCGTACCCATGACAACATCTGGTGCATCACCTACTCCTGTCAGTTACCCATAGCATAAAGATGATTCGTCCCGCCTCTTGTACCCTTAGTAGTACCCCTCTGCTAGTTACTCGCTGGGGATGCTGTGGAAGACTGGGCTCTGTTGTTCTCTTCACCTCATCTCCTTTTCAAGAAATCCTGCTGGAAGTGACCCGCCTACCCACATAGGAAACAAACATTCATGCCTAGATGACACCTACCTAGATGGAGTTTTCCACAAGTAGCACAAGGTAGTTTTCCCCTCGGTCTTTGAGTCACACTGGCCTGAGAGTAGACTCCTGGGGTCTTGAAATTCTGATAACTCTGAGATTTCTGGTCATACCTACTTGGTTGTACAAAAGCGCTTGCTACCGAAGGTGCAGGATGTGATGATCTCTTCTGAAATAGGATTTTTCACCCCTATTCTGTCTCTGCAGGCTAGGCTTATGTCCTACTAACTTTGTCTTTCATCTCAAATGCTCTTCCCTGTCCCTCCTCTTAACTTCCTCTATCTGCTAGACATATATTATAAGTCTGGAGATATCCATATCGGGAATCAGCAAAGCATCCTCACACTCTTTCTGCACATATCTGGCCAGACCAGACACAAACCTCCTCATCTTCTGCCTTATGTCTTTCACCATCTCTGGAGCATACCTTGATAGCTTGATGAACTTGAGACTACATTCCTTCACAGTTATCCCTCCCTGTTTTAGATTCACGAACTCCTCTGCCTTCAGCTCCCTCAACTCTTGAAGAAAAACGTGATCAAGAAAGAAGGCTTCAAACTCCTCCCATGCAGCAGGCTCTGCATTCTCACCTCTACTCCCCTCCTACTAAGTGTACCACATATTAGCCACAAACTTCAGCTGGTAGGACGCAAGCTCTACTCCCTCAATATCATTCGCATGCATAGCCCTCAGAACCTTATAATCTCATCTATAAAATTCTGTGAGTCCTCCTCCACATTTGACCTTGTACATAGGCGAGTTCATCCTTAAGAAGTCCCTAAGTTGTGTTGCAGCTGAGGGCTCCTGCGAGCCAAATTGGGAGCCTGAGAACCTTGGCTATTCCCCTGTGAGGCGACCAATTGAGTCAGCATGGTGATGACTCTTTTGAATTCTGCCTCAGTAGTGGGGGCTGGCTGGGGCTGAGCAGAGGGCGCCCTAGGGGACCTCAGCAGTCCTAGCAGGGCATCCCCATCTCCTGGTCTTAGTCTGAACCGGAGCCTCCAATTAGGTGTTCTCAGCAACAGGAGCTGGGGCATCTCTCTGAGAAGCAGTTCTCTTGGGTGGCATTTTTTGTAAGAATAAACACACGAGTTAAAAGCAGAATTCCACAAAGCTAAACTTTATAGCATGATCTCAGATCATAGGAGAAGGGTAATACCTCCTAATATACTATAACATCCTGTTTATGAAGTGTGGTTCACAACACACCCATAAACAGACTCTACTAGACACGGCTTCGTAGACTTCCTAGGACACTCGAACTTTGGGCTTTGATACCAAGTTTGTCTCTCCCCGGGAGGGTACCCTAAATGTGACTAGCACTCAAAGACTATTGTTAGTCCCCAAGCGGACCACCTAGTCTCATTGTCATTATTCCATCCATTCATATACGAAAGATTCAATAAAATAATAAACTATCATAAAATAAGTTGAATAATTATCTTAAAGAAAGGAAACGAGAATCATCAATCCCGACACTATCCATCAACTATCTATGTCTACGAAGCCTCTATAACAAATATTAAGAAGGCACCATGACAGGACATAGTTGCCACAATCACAAGAAATACTGATATAAAGTAATAAATAATCATCCTCCAAATGCTGGGGAGGACTCACCACGGTCTGAAATCGAAGCTTTGAACCTCAACGATTGGGCTGCTGAAGTCCTCTGTCTACAGAATCTGCATCATAAAATGATGCAACACCAAAAGGGCATTAGTAGATGGAATGTATTGTATGTGAAATGGGCTAAAGTAAATGGAACAATGTAACAGACACTCGTCAATCACTCAACCTTACCTTAGAGTATAGGACCAGACTTTATCACATCATTGTCCATCAAAACATCAAACCGTAATATCACATAGGAGTCCTATCATTAAGAGATATATCTGGGAGTTTCTTGGATCTACACCCATCACCTATGAGCTGGTGATTATATAACGAAGCGATGTCATTGCAACATCCACCCAGTACCATGCTGGGGTAAAAGGCCATACATTAGGCGTTTATAATAATAGTAAGTCCTCTTTTGGGACTAAAGAAACATTCGTTCTCACGGTCCAATCCTCTGATACGATGGACAAGTAGGTAATGAGTGCAAGTTAGACTCACTCTTACTCATTTTCGATGCTCTATACTCCTCCCAAGACTCGACATTGCTTATAAGTTTGTCAATTCATCAAGGATTTCTATCACTCACCCTTTTTGGGCAAGACTATCTTTTCCAATTGAAGGGAATACCTTCATCCAACTCTATCAATATTGTTTTTAGCTATTACAGTCATCAACACACATCACCTCAAGGCTCAGACTCAGTTAAACATTACAATCAGACAATCAAGGCTCTAGACATCCCTCTAAATTCATTATTCAAGTCTCTACAAAGAGAATTTATAAAGGTTTAGATCAAAATCACATGATAATGTATGCATATAGTAAACATTAAGCATGATGATCATCTATTTAGAATGCAGAATAAAATTAAAAGATTATTTTCAATATATAAAGATAATATCCAAGAATTTCATGATAATACTCAAGAACTTTCAAGAAATCATTATTCCAGGCTTCTAAGAATCGATTATACATCCTCACTCTATCTTGGGCACATGGAAGAACAATTTCATGCTTTTGGGTATCCTTTACATACCTGGGGTGAACAATCTTCAAGCTTCTCCCAAGAATTTGGAATGTCTCTTGAAACTCTTACGTTCTCTCCTCTTCTTCCCTCAAACTTACAAAAAAAGACTTAGAGAAATATAGGGTTTGAAACCCCTTTTGCACAAAATTCTCTTTAAAACCGTTTTGGGGGTATAAAATATGTTAGGAAGAACAAAATTTCCCTTCCCAAAATTAAAAGAAAAAAAATAATTTTTGGTACACAGGTGTGCATTGCGGCGCGCACCCATGTATTTTGAGCAACTTTTTGAAAAATAGTTCCCGACGAAAAACAATAAAAAAAATCACAAGTGTAAGTCCGCACCCTTGGCGCGTCGCGGAGGGGGAGCAGATTTGCTATTGTTTTTGTACAAAATGTACAGTTTCATAATTCAACTTGGTTGTTTTAAATCAGGTCGAGATTATTTTTTGACTCAATTTTTCGCGCTGATGGCGAATCCAGTATCGAATTTTCCTTCAGATCTTTGGAAGACGCGTTATGCGCACAATGTATTTTAGGGGCATTTTGATAATTTTATGAGGAGTTACATGAAGTTTATAGTCTCGCCACACATCCACCGGAATGTACTACAATTAGAAATAAAGACTTTGTTAAATGAGATCGTAATAAGATTTAAACTTTAAAATATTCACTAGAATATATAGTTATAGATTTTAGTTACCAATTGATCATTGTCATCTACTTGTGTTTTTGTTACAACGGGTTTTTTGGATGAGTTGCACATCCACTTTTGAATATATCTGCACCATAATGGTCAGGAAAATTCTTCACCTTGCAAGTAGTTGCTTTTCGGATTCAGCTGAATTAAGAATGTCAACTTGCGTTTCATTTTGCTTGTTGATAATTTATTAAACATGGACTTTAATAAAGAACGAGGATTTTCAGCGTATATCAAAAGTGTTGGAAAATGATATTTAAAATTATATTTCTCTTCTTTTAAAAAATTAATAAAATATTTCCTTAGGCTCATTCTCAACAAACCACATTTTAAAAATTAACTTATAGTCTTAAATATTTAATTATGATATTTATAAGACTATTAGAATATGTCCAAATAAGCAAAGACAACATTTTTTGCAGCAATATACTAACAAGAAACTAATTAAATTGCATATAAGATGAAACACAGGAATTCATATAAATATATTTAATAATTATGTTTACCTTGTGAAGGTTGTGCTTTTTTCTTACATGTGCCAGCCTTTTCATTGTTTTCTTCATCTTCCTCCTCTCCTTTTGCCTTTTCCTATTTTTCCACTTTTATATATATATGTATTTTGAACATGATGCCATTTTTTGAGTTTCTTCTTTCTCTTTCTTTTTTACTGTCACACCCCTCCCTGGGGTCGTGACCAATGCCCGATAGGGACACGTAAACACATACTAAGTCGAATTCCTTAATCCA
>JAOTQR010000086.1:17387056-17419154 GCA_025774065.1 Solanum ossicruentum | reverse complement strand
AGGCTAGAAGAAAGAGTATAATGTTCTACTTAACCAATGTGGGATATATTTCATTTCCCACTTCTATACAAATAACAGGTCATAACCCCTTATAATAGGTAATGGAAAGTACATGAGGATGGAGATATAACATAGGTCATAACCCCTTCATATATGTGTAAGGTGTTACATTGTATTAAGTCATACATGAGGGTAAGGCATACAACATAGTTTATAACTCCTTCATATAGATAGAAGATAGCAAGTAGTATTAATTCGTACATGAAGGTAGGGCATACAACATAGTTCATAACCCCTTTATGTAGATACAAGATAGTAAGTAGTATTGATTCGTACATGAGGGTGAGGCATACAACATAGTTCATAAATCCTTC
Source organism: Solanum ossicruentum (assembly GCA_025774065.1). Classification (NCBI taxonomy): domain Eukaryota; kingdom Viridiplantae; phylum Streptophyta; class Magnoliopsida; order Solanales; family Solanaceae; genus Solanum; species Solanum ossicruentum. The sequence goes on along the minus strand of JAOTQR010000086.1, from coordinate 17,418,780 downwards.
AAGTAGATATAAGATAGTAAGTAGTATTGATTCGTACATGAGGGTGAGGCATACAACATAATTCATAATCCCTTCATGTAGATATTTGCCTTATAATACGGGGTGAGGCATACAACAATTCATGACCCCTTTTAGTAGTCTTCACAATTGACATGACAAAAAAACATAGAATAAGAGCTCAATAATTCACTTGTAGATCATGAAATCTTTTCATGAGTTTAATACATGCTTGGGAACCCATAAAATATCATAATATGCTTGTCATGTAAATTCATACAATAATCTCTAACCAATATCAAGAATCATTGTCAAGTAATTTGTCAAACACATGGTGTGTATCTGCTCATTTACCTCATATCATGCATTTCAAGAGTAAGAGACAGGAGAGAAGTAAGATTAATCCATTTCAAAATCATTCAAATCAACCCACTAATATTATACTAAAATCCTCATATTTTAAGAAAAGATCATATTTAAAGAAAAGAACATATTTTAAGATATATAGGGGAAATAATTATTTTAAATCATTCTTAATCAACTCATCAGAATAATAGACATGATCTTTCGAAATGCGATCATGGGAGCATGAAATCCATCTTATCAAGCAACAACCTTTATTTTGAATATTACGAAAACCGACTAAACACATAAGCTTCTGCATAGCTTTTCATAGCTTCATAAAGAACATAACTTGAATATCATAAAATTCATCATAATATCAAACCCCAATAACATTTGGCATAAAACTTCATTTCTTGTAAAACCTACATAGAGGACATATGCACATGCATAATAATATCATCATAAACAAGAGTTCATAAATACCCATAAAATAATTCATAAGTCCATAAATACCACATAATATTTTACTTCATTATAATGCACAAAAATTAACCATAATAGAATGCATAGTAGTAAAACCATATTCAAGAATTCATAAATAACCATAAAGATTCATAAACTTCATGAAGTATTAGAAGAGAAATGGTTGGACTTGTGGGAAGGAAGGTTCCCATAACCAAACCCACATACTTAAATCATGTGAGCAATGAATTACAGAGATTACCCATAAAGTATTCAACCTTAATTCATAAATTTTTGTAAAGAAAGAAGGATTTGCTTCATAGGTGGAAGAAACCCCATGAATGAAGCCCACATACCTAAACTTGAGATTTTCTTGAAGAAACTTGAGGAAGACTTGAGGCTTGAGTTGGGTTCTTGAAATCCAAAGCTTGTTCTTGAGATTCTTGAATTTGAATAGAATATTGGTTGATGTTCTTGAGAGGATTTAAGAGGATTTTGAGGGTTTTTGAGTTGAAAAATGGCTAAGGAAGAGGATTCCCATGTTTAAATGGGCATTGTGTTATTATCCAAGTGCCCTTGAGTGAAGCTGGAAAATTGAGGAAAACATTTCACTAATGAGCACCCTAGGCGCGATGCGAACCAGACTATCAAGGCATTTTTGCACTCAAGCACGCCCCAGGCATGATGCTAGGACGGTGGGCAGGCACACTGCCTCGGTCCCCGTTGCAAAAATTATTTTTCGCTACAGGTCTTCTAAAATTCGGAGGTTACCCTTGTCCCACACAATTTTGTCCCTTGAACAAGAATATGAAGTCAAATTTTCGAAAACATGCATGGATTTTGAGATATTCGAGAATTACACTATAGGGCGGGTGTTACAGAAACATCCACTGGTTGCATTAATTTGGGCATGTGGAATCTGATTATATGAATCCATTTGTATCAGATCATTCCCCCATCCTGATAAAGTGCAAGATGCAACATAATAGCATTCCAAAGCCTTTCAGATTCTTTAAGAACATGATGGAACATCCTGAATCCCAGAGTGTACTGTAAAGGTCCTGGAGTGACTCATAGTGAACGCACAATGCAACAGGTATGGGAGAAGCTGAAGAAATTCAAGATGTAGAGCAAGAGGATAAGTGCATATATGGCCTCATATAAACAAAGACTACAAATGCTGAGGGAAAACCTAGATATTATCCAAAGCCAACTGCAAACAACAACCTCGATCAAAATCTCATGGAGCACCAAGAGCATATTCTAATTGATATTCCCAAATGGAGCAATGTTGAAGAACCTGCGATTAGACAAAAAGCCAGGGCAATATGGATTGATAAAGGTGATACAAATATAAAAAAATTTCATGCACAATGGAGAATAAGGAATAGTCATAGTACTAGATCTTCAATCTGCACTGAGGCAGGGAACAAGTTAATAGAACCCAAAGAGGTGGAAAATGAGTTTATTGTTGTGTTTAAGGATTTAATGGGCTCTTAAGCTAATACACTGAAGGGTTTAGACATATCAATAATCAGAGAGGGTAAATGCCTCACAGTTACACAACAGAGAGAACTCATAAAAGAAGTAACTACTGAGGAAACTCTAGATAGTATAAAGACTATGCCAAAGGAAAAAGCACCTGGAGCTGATGGATTCCCAATTGAGTTCTTCACTAAAAATTGGGATGTGATTCAGTAGGACATCATTGCAGCAGTGAAGCAATTCTTCAATAGGAAAAATATGCTATCCTATCAATACTATAGTTGTGACATTGGTTCCTAAAATTCCAGCCCCTACACAAAGGGAAAGGACTATAGACCAATAACATGTTGTATGACATTGTATAAAATCATCTCAAAGGTGATCACAAGAAGGATGAAATGGTAATATCTGATCTGGTTAGGAAGGCTCAACCTGCATTCATTGATGCAAGAAGCATAGTTGATAATATCATAGTGAGTCATGAAATATTCAAAAGCTATAATAGGAAATGGATCTCACCAAGATGTGTTCTCAAAGTGGACCTAAGGAAGGCCTATGACACTATGGAATGGGATTTCTTAGGAAAACTATTGAGTGATCTGGGATTTCCAACAAGGTTTGTCAATTGGATAATGAAGTGTGTTTCAATAGTCTCTTATTCATTGATTTTAAATGGAGGACTTACCAAGCCATTTCTAGCAAAGAGAGGTCTCAGACAGGGGAACCTTATGTCCCCTGACCTCTTTGTGCTAGTTATGGAATACTTAGGTAGAGAACTGCAACAATTAGCCAAAATGTTGACTTGAACTATCATCCAAGGTGTGAAAGAATGGGAAATATCCACATTTGCTTTGTTGATACTCTACTAATATATTGTAGGGCTGATATTGGGTTAGTTACATAATGCATGATGATTTCTTGAGATCCTCTGAAGCATTTGGGCTCAAGGCTAACAATGACAAGAGTTCAATATATATTGCAGGAAATTGTCAATTCTTTAGGATTCAATCTAGTTACCTTTCCTTTCAAATATCTAGGAGTACCTTTAGCAAAAAAAGAAGCTGCACATGAATGCCTATATGCCTCTCATTGAGAAAATTACAACAAAGATCACTTGTTGGTCAGCAAAATTGCTATCCTATGCTGCAAGACTTCAACTCATAAAGGCAATATTGTTTGGTGTTCAAACTTACTGAGCCCAAACTTTTCTCATTCCAAAAAAATTCATGAAGGTCATAAAGAGATTGTGCAGGACTTTTCTATGGACAGTAGTAATTGTATCTAAAAATGAATTGTGGCATGGGAGAATATTTGTCTACCAAGGGCTGCAGGTGGACTCAATGTAATGAACTTGTGCACATGGAATGCAGCAGCAATCCTGAAGTTGTTATGGGATATATACAGAAAGGACTGTCTGTAGGTTCAATGGATCCACAGATACTACATAAAGAAGATGGATACTGTCCAAGTTCAAATACCCAAAACAACATCATGGGTAGTAACAAAGGTGATAGAATCCAGGGAAATGTTGTTACAAAGACAACATACACATGGGACAATGCAGCACCAACTAGAGAAGGTAAAAATTGGTGGGATATTTTCCATTCACAAGAGGTATGTACCTTTGAGGCCTGATCATCCAAAGGTGGTATTGAAACAACTGGCACTTCATCTTAGGATCCATCCCAGATATAAATTCATCCTTTGGCTAGCTATCCAGAGAAGGTTGGCAACAATTGATAGACTGCAGAGAATTGGAATAAGTGTAACTACTGATTGTGCTTTCTGTGACATACAAATGGAGTCATTTCCACATCTGTACTTTGAATGTAATAAAACAAGAAGATTGTGGAGTCGGATTCTAAAATGGCTAAGCTAAAATAGACAAGTGCAAGGCTGAGATGAGGAAGTACAATGGATCAATAAACAAGCTAGGAAAAAGAATGGATTAGCCGAGATAACAATCTGTGCATTTGAGTTGGTGGTGAATCACATATGGAAAACCAGAAACTCTATTAGATTTCAAAAGGGTTTTTGGCACATGGAAAAGGAGATACGAGACATGGTGATGTATATCCACATTCAACGGAGAAATCTAGACAAGTGGAGGAAGGCACTGCAAAAGATGACAGATTATCCTTAGTATTTTATTGCTTTCAATTATTGTAATAGGATTAGCAGGAAAACACTGTGAGAATACCTTGTCCAGGCTACTGGGCTAATCATGTAAATTTTTTTGGTTATCAATGAAAGTAGTACATATTTTTTATCAAAAAATTTAAAAAGAAAGTATATCAACATCAATAACTCAACTCTAGTATATGAGGCCTCTATCACTATCAAGTGATGCAATGATAGATCCATGGATACCTCGAAACTAAATAAAGCTAACTCAAGTCTAACTCTAGAAGGATAGATGAAAATTAAACAGGATCCTCCTAAGTAAAGGAGGCTCACCAACTCAGATGACTACAAAGATCCTCAATGGTGCACCTGTTGATGATCTCTTGTACCTGCCTTTGCATCATAAAATGATACAATTCAAAATGAACATCATTATGTGGAATGTACAAGTATGTAAAATGGCTAAATAAATTAGATAAAGGTAGAATAACATAGAAATAAAATCAACTCAGAATATACTCAATAAGAATGTCAAATGTCTATCTAAAGCAAGAATAAATAGTAGAAAAATGGCCCATCAATAACAATCAAACCTTATCAATAAACTTGACTCAACTCAAATCAACTCGATTCAGAGTACTATCAGTGTGGGACCTATATGTGAGTTTCTCTTATCCAACAACAATCACTTGTGAGCAAGTGATTGTACAACAATCCCATTGATGTTGCCACGACCATTCCCGTGACACTCCACATTTTACATGTACTAATGCTAGGTAAATGAATCATATAATGGTTTGGTCAAATTAGCATCAATTCTTGAAAGTTCTTGAATCTCGTGTTAATGGGCGATATGTGAGTCTAAATGCTTAAGAGGATCAAGGGTATATATGTGTTCGTGTTAAATTGAGGATACATCATCCCTAAACTAAGTAAAAAATTGAGGTTATTGTATGACTTAATAATTTATTAGGTGAGTCACCTACTTTCTTAGCTTAAAATTGATAGCTAAGCGGAGACGAGGCTCGACATCGAATTTGTTCAAGTTTTATTATGAATATATTCTGTGTTAAGGGTGTAACTTTGGCCCATGTTTTATATTATAAATGGACCTAATTTTCAGTCCAAGAAGAATTTAAAAACATCCTAAGTACACTACAAACCACTTGGCCATTTAGACCCAAAATCAACTAAGAACAAACCTGGAAATTGGCAACAAAGGTCCATCATATTTGAGACCCAATTAAGCCCAATTTTGGAGGATAAGATGCTAAATTAATAGACTATCAATGGGTGTCATTATCAGGTCTAAAGTGGAGGACAAAGTTGGCCAAATTGATCCTTAAAAATGGATCAAGTGCAGCACTAATTCATCCCACTAGGAAATAAAGTTTCAGCTTTCTTAAAGTCTTTTGTCTTCTCTCTAATTCACTTCACCAAGCTGCAAACATATTCTCTAAGGATTTTGAAGGGAATTCAGAACCTATAAGGCAAAGGTAAGCAATTATAGTTCTATATTTAGAATAATTTCTTCATGAAAAATAAGAAGTATATGATAGTATCTTATGCTGGAAATCTGCTAGAAATTCTGGACAGCTTGTGTCCAGAAAGTTGTTGCACACTTACCTTTTATTTTAGTGAGTCCTATATGGTTTGTCGGATGTATTATGAAGAGAATTTGATGTTCTTAAAATTTTTTAAGTTATAGATATCGCTAGTATGGTTTCTTCATGAAAAACAAGAAGTATATGCTATTATGTTATGCTAGAAATTTTGGACAGCATGTGTCCTAAATATTGTTGTGAACGTTTCTTGTTGTTCAAGAGGATTTTCTCTTAATTGGTTAGATGAGTTATGAATTGAGACTTATTTTCTAACAATAAATAGGTTATCAGTCATGTAATTAAGCTACTGCAGCACTTTTACAGTCCACAAAGATGAGTTGTTGTACAACGTCGTAATTTAACTCTTAAAAGAAACTTGGGAGCTGAAAATTATAATATGTTGTTCCACGACTTTCACCTATTTTGGGACTAGTTTTGGACTAGTTTAAGACTAGTTTTATGTGTAAAAACATTGGATACAATTTTGGTAAAGTTAAAACAAGTTTGGGATTTGTTGACGTCGAAGTGTGGTGAAAGGATGTAACGTTATGTCGCTTGTTTGTATGTTGTGAAGAATTATTATGTGTTGTCCTATGTTGGCTGTTGTAGGACTATTAAGGGTCTGAAAATAATATATACATGAGATGTACATAAGAATGGTTGTTAGGAAATATGTTTATAAGTGAAAAGGTTGAAGAAATGCCTTTGCGTCATTAATTGAAAGCTTGTTGTCCGAGTGATAGTTTTTATAATATTGGACTGTCTACAAGTGTTGTGTTGCTGCTAATACTAGTCTTAATATACTGTAGCTAAATATTTGAGGGAAATCACAGCCACTCCAAGGTAGTAACGAGGTCATACAATGAGGTATGTAAAGCTACTTGATTTCGTATCACTTTGCATGAAACATAGATCCTTCGGTAAGCAAAGGCATTTATCTACTCCAACATGGCAATCAGCCATACCTCCAATATATCACATGTTCATATGCTTATATATATGTAGTACCTTCAAATCTACATACATACATGGATACCAAGTACATAAGTTCTTGTTGTCAACAAAGTTCATGATTTGTTTCATTTCATACGCATTTCATTGTTTATGTAACATACTCTCTTCATTGCCATAGTTTCTTGTACAATTATTTACATGTCACATGTTGCATATATAGCCTTATAGCTCTAATAATATGACCACCAAATGAATAATCTCAAAGGTAATTGAAATATAAAGTATATAGTTTTGATGGGTGGTAGCTCGAGGGGTGGAAGCATCACCTAGCCAGGGACGATCCTATCACGGGTGGTAGCCCGAGGGGTTAAGGAAGAACCTAGCTAAGGACAATCCCGATATCGTTTACCACTGATCAGTTGGTCATTTACAGTACATGATGTGCATAGATTATACATTAAAGGTAAAGCAGTATAAAGAACATAAAGTATACGATCCCAAAGTATAACTAAAGGTGGTCTCTTATCTTATACCAGTACATAGTTTCCTTTGAGTTGTACTTCATATATAGTATTTGCTGCATTACATACTCAGTACAACACCTCGTACTGACGTCCCTTACGGGGGACCTGCATATCATGTTGCAGGTACAGGTGCTATTAGATCTCCCCAGTAGGAGTACAGGGCATTCAGCTGCTACTACCAAGCTCCAGGTTGCTTCGGGGCTTTTTGTATGTCTAGAGCTTATGTTTGTATTGTACAGTTAGTTGAGGCGGGGCCTGTCCCGACCCTTGTCAGATACTTTCCCTTATCTAGAGGCTTTGTAGACTATCTAAATTAAAGTGTGGTCAGGTCTCGTACTTTAGACACCATGGCCCCAACGGCCTAGTCATATGCATTTCCTTTTGGTTTGTTATCAATGTTTATCTACTTAAAGGCATGTCAAAGGTAGAAATATCTTATAATACGTATAGAAAGCGCATAGAAAAAGGTTGGTTCTCCAAACCCTTATCGAAAACAAGTGTCAATCTGCCCTAATGGGACTTAGGGCATGACAAAAGAGGTATCAGAGCAGGTTATCCTAGGGTGTCTACAAAGCTGTATCTATGTAGAATCTTGTTTATCGATGTGTTGTGCACCACATTTATAAGCAGTAGGTTGCATTGCATTTAGGAGTTGTTACTTTCTTTCCATTCTTTAGATCATTCCATAAGTCAAGGTTAGTAGGTGCATAAAGTATACGATCCCAAAGTATAACTAAAGGTGGTCTCTTATCCTATACCAGTACATAGTTTCCTTTGAGTTGTACTTCATATATAGTATTTGCTACATTAAATACTCAGTACAACACCTCGTACTGACGTCCCTTACGGGGGACCTGCATATCATGCTGCAGGTACAAGTGCTATTAGATCTCCCCAGTAGGAGTAAGGACATTCAGCTGTTATTACCAAGCTCCAGGTTGCTTCGGGGCTTTGTGTATATCTAGAGCTTATGTTTATATTGTACAGTTAGTTGAGGCGGGGCCTGTCCTGACCCTTGTCAGATACTTTCTCTTATCTAAAAGCTTTGTAGACTATGTAAATTAAAGTATGGTCATGTCTCGTACTTTAGACACCATGGCCCCAACGGCCTAGTCATATGCATTTCCTTTTGGTTTGTTATCAATGTTTATCTACTTAAAGGCATGTCAAAGGTAGAAATATCTTATAATACGTATAGAAAGTGCATAGAAACAGGTTGGTTCTCCAAACCCTTATCGACAAAGAGTGCCAGTCCGCCCTTACGGGACTTAGGTCATGACAGAAGTGGTATCAGAGAAGGTCATCCTAGGGTGTCTACAAAGCCGTATCTATGTAGAATCTTTTTTATCGATGTATTGTGCACCACATTTATAAGCAGGAGGTTGTATGACATTTAGGAGTTGTTACTTTCTTTCCATTCTTTAGATTCCATAAAGTTAAGGTTAATAGGTGCATTATGTCTAATTCTAAATTGTTTTGCACAACAAATATGCCAGAAACAAGGCAGAGTAAAGGTAAAGTGAAGGGAGTAGAAGTGGTGGTTGGTATACCCAGTCAGTTGAGACAAAGAGATGAGGTTCGAGAGGAGTCTTTATCACATACATCTCCAATTCCTAATGAACCCGAGAGCAGTGAAATTCCCCCAGAACCACCTATTGACGCTAACGTGCAGGATCTGAAAAATGCAGTCTAACTATTGTCACGTATAATTGTTGGTCAAGGTCAAAGGCAGGAAGGTCCAGTTATAGGTACAAGTGGTGCAAATAGGGCAGCTGGAAGAGACTCTTGTTAGTCTCTAAGCAAACCAACTGGCCTCATGACACTCATTTGATCATTACATCAGCGGACAACATCAAAATTGATAAAATATAAACTATTGAGTAATTCTAATCCCATCACATCTTCATAAAGAATTATAGGCCCTGGGCCTCAAGTCTAGATTTCAACATTCATAACAAAATAATGAAATTCATGAAAAACTTAGTCTAGAAGGAAGGGGGAAACACCCAACATAACAACATCATCTCACTACGTCTATGAAACCTCTATCTCTATAAGTCTAGGAAGGTACTGTAACAAGTCATAGCTACCACAAACTCAAAATAACTTAGAACATAAGAAAATGAAATAAAAGACATCCTCCTAATGCAGGGGAGGACTCACCAAGTCTCTGGAGCTAAGAATCTCTGAACCTCAACGAATCGTCTATTGAAGTTCTCTATCTACTGAAACTGCATCATGAAATGATGTAGCGCCAAATGGCATCATTACATTGAATGTATAATATGTAATTGGGCTAAACATGAACATCATAGACAGGTTAATATGGAATGACATCAGTCATCAGGTACTCATCTCATCTCAGAATAAGGAGTAGACAATATGACATCAACATCAACCAAAACTCATATCGTCACATCAACATTAGAGTAGTATCAAGATTGAAACTATCTGGGAGTTTATCGGACCTACAACCCTCACTTATGAGCCGATGATGATACAACGAAGAGATGTCGTTATGGCATCTTCCCAGTACCTTACCGGGGTGAAGGGGTGTGGCTATTTATGGATCCAAAATAACATCAAGTCCTCTTTTGGGACTAAGGAAACATCCATTTTCACGGTCCAATCCTCTCCTTAGCTGGCCATGTAGTTATAAATGTGAGTGAGAATCACTCTTACCTATTTCGATTCTTCTCCCAGGACTCAACATGCTCATAAACATCAAACATCAAGATTTATCATCATTTAGTCTCTTTTGGACAAGGAACCTCAGCTCATCTCATCATCTATCAACTCAAGGACTTAGGAACAATCTTTCAAGGTTAAATTCAGCCTCTTTAAGACTTTAAGGACATCACTCTCAATCAATTCCATCAATATCATCATCAATACATTCAACTCGGGACTCACCACCAAGGCTCTAGACATTAACCCCTAAGCTCATTATTGTGATCTTTAAAAAGTAGCCATGTAGAGTTTCATGTAATAATCAAGAAAACTATTTAAACAGTAATTAAAGTTTATGATGATCATCAATCCAAAAAATATGTTTATAAGAAAGCATTCAATGAAATGCACTAGAATTTCACATACAAGACTCTTCACATTCAACTCATCAACTACCTATTACCTATGGGGCACATAGGAGAATATTTACCTGTGTTAGAGAATTTCTTAGGCTTGTTAAAGAACTTGTCTCACAATCTTAAAATCCACAAACTTTTCTTGTCCTCTCTCTCAAGAATTTTCATGTAGAACTAAGAAGAATGGATTTTGAAACCCCTATCTTGAATAAAATAGCCCTAAATCACGTTTTTGGGACTTAGGATGGGTTAGGGAATGACCAAAAGGCCCTCCCTATAATAAAATTAAATTTCACACTTTGTAACAACATGTCCGTGTCATGCTAGGGGTTTTTCGCAAAATTTCATTTATTTTAATTTTTTGTCGAAAATAAAATAAAACTTAAGTGTGATTCCGCATCCTAGGCGTGTCACTTCCTGCGCACGCGCACTCTCACTATCCCAGAATTAATTAGGAGAAATTCTTTTCTGACTCAATTGCTCTAAAATCGAGTCGAGGTCATTTTCCCACTTAATTGTTTTGCACTGATCACAAATCCGGTCTCGAAGTTTCCATAGGAGCTTGGGAAGACGCATTACATGCACGATTACTTTCTAGGGGCATTTCCATAATCTCACAAGGTGTTTCATCATCTTCCCCTTGGGATCATTTGTCCTCGAATGATGAATAAAGGTAGAACGGAGGCAAGAGTAGACTCAAAACTCATTTCACTACTCACTGGAGAAATCTCGAACTCTAAACTATCCATCACTTTCTATATCTCTCTATATTAGACTCAAGGATAGAATCAACACATCAATTTGAGAATGGAAACTTCAATTATAATAAAGATAAGGACCTTACTTTTGACGTCATCGTCATTTGGCACGAACAGTGTGGGTATTTGATCTTCATCACTTCCTTGGCTTTCCATTTAGCTTTCTCGATGAATTGATTCCTCCATAAAACTTTGACGGAGGCTATCTCTTTATTCCTCAGTTTACGAACTTGATGGTCAAGAATTCGGACTAGATCTTCTCATAGGATAGGCTATCCTTCACTCCCGCGCTCTCAATAGGGATCACTTAGGTGGGATTTCCCAAGCACTTCTTCAACATCGAAACATGGAATACTGAATGAGTCCCGTCTAACTTAAAAGCCAAGTCTAACTCCTAAGTAACCTTCCCAATCTTTCTCACAATTTGATAGGGTCCGATGTAGCGTGGGTTTAACTTTCCTTTCTTCGCGAACCTCATAACGCCCTTTATAGGTGATACTTTCAAGTATGCCCAATCATCTACTTCAAATTCCAAGTCCCTTCTTCTTATATCAGTGTAGGACTTTTGGCGATTTTATATGGTCTATCAACCTTTCTCTAGTCACCTTTACCTTATGCATGGCCTGGTGGAAAAGATCAGGTCTAATCAATTCAGCTTCACCAACCTCAAACCACCCAATCGATGATGTATATCTCCTCTCATACAAAGCTTAATAAGGGGCCATCTGAATATTTGCATGATAACTATTATTGTATGAAAATTTGATAAATGGCAAGTGGTCATCCCAGATTCCCTTGAAGTTGAGAATGCATGCTCTTGACATATCCTCCAAAGTCTGAATGGTGCACTCTGCCTGACCATCTTTCTGAAGGCGGAAGGTTGTACTCAGATTTACTTTAGTATCCAATCCCTTCGAAAAAGATTTCCAAAATTGGGAGGTAAATTGAGCTCCTCTGTCTGAGATGATTGATAGGGGAACTCCATCCAACCTTACAATCTCACAAATGTATAACTTAGCATACTTCTTTGCAATGTTAGTGGTCTTGATTGCCAAGTAGTGACCTTATTTAGTCATCCTATCCATGATCACTATATCAAATCATGTTGCTTTCAGGACCGTGGTAAACCAATAATGAAATCCATATTGATCACCTACCTTTTCCACTCTGGAATTTCAAAGTTCTGAGCTAAGCCATAAGGCCTTTGATGTTCAAACTTGACCTATTAATAATTGGAACACTCAGAGACAAATTCAGCAATGTCCTTCTTCATTCCATTCCACCAATAGACTTTTCTCAAGTCATGGTACATCTTGCTGTAGCCAGGATGCATAGAATATCTGGAGCTATGACCTTCAGCCATGATTCTCTATCGAATAACATCAACATCGGGAACATGCTATCTACCCTGGTATCTCAACACCCCAGCTCCCCCTTTGGAAAAAACTACCACCTTTTACTTGTGAATAGCTTCTTTCAATTAAATCAAGACAGGGTCTTGGTCTTGCTTTTCCTTCAATTTTGACACTAAGGATGAAGCAGACCCATTCTAAACAATAACCTACCTTCATTATTCTCCTCAAGTTGTACTCCTGATCAGGCCAATCTGTGCACTTCCTTAGCCAACTCTTTCTTCCCTTCCTCCACTGAGTAGTGCTACCCATGCACAACATGCTAAGAGCATCGGCAACAATGTTAGCCTTACCTAGGTGGTAGATAATGCTCATGTCATAATCCTTGAGCAATTCCAATCATCTCCTTTGCTGTAGGTTGAGATCTTTCTGACTGAAGACATATTACAAGCTCTTGTGTTTAGTGAACACGTCCATATGCACTCCATATAAGTAGTGGCGTTAGATCTTAAGTGCGAACACCACTGTTGCTAACTCGAGATCATGAGTCGGATAATTCTTATCATAAATCATAAATTGTCTGGACGTAGGCTATCACCTTCCCTCTCTGCATCAGCACACAACCCATTTCAACTCTGGATGCATCACAATATATCACAAAGTCTTTTGTCCCATCGGGAAAGGTCGAAAATGGTGTCGTAGTCAGTCTAGTATTCAACTCTTGAAAACTCTCCTCATATTCATCAAACCACTGAGACTTTATATTTTTCTGAGTTAGCGTGGTCAATGATGCAGATAAAGAAGAAAAGCCCTCAACAATTCTACGGTAGTTGACTGCCAACCCCAAGAAACTCCTTATATTAGAGGGAGAGGTCGGCCTGGGCCAATTCTTAATCGCATTAATCTTTTTGACATCCACTTGAATACCATTGCCTGAGACAACATGACCTAGGAAAGCCATGAACTTAAGCCAAAACTCACACTTTGAAAACTTGACATACAATTCATAGTCTTTGAGAGTTTGCAAAACTACTCTAAGATGATTAGCACGCTCTTCTTCATCCTTAAACTATACCATGATATCATCAATAAACACAATAACGAACATGTTGAGGTATGGTCTGAATACACTGTTCATCAAGTCCATGATAGCTGCAGGTGCCTTAGTCAACTTAAAGGACATGATCAAGAACTCAAAATGGCCATACCTTATCCTAAAGGTTGTCTTGCGAATGACATACTGCCTTACTTTCAACTGATGGCAACTCAATTTGAGGTCTATCTTGGAGAATCAAGTGGCACCCTGAAGTTGATCAAATAGATCATCTATCCTGGGGAAAGGATACTTATTCTTTATCGTGACCTTGTTCAGTTGCCTATAGTCTATGCACATTTTGAGAGACCCATCCTTCTTATGCACAAATAGGACAGGAGCACCCTAAGGAGAACACTAGGTCTAATGAAACCTTTCTCTAGCAGGTCTTTCAATGGCTCTTTCAATTCTTTCAGCTTAGCGGGGGTCATTCTATAGGGTGGAATTGAGATAGGTTGGGTATTGGGGAGAACATCAGTCCAAAAGTCGATCTCCCTATCAGGAGAGACTCTAGGTATATCCTTAGGAAACACTTTAAGAAACTCATTCACAACCAAGATTCACTCTGAAGTGTGGGACTCAACATCATCAGACTTAACTCGTACAAGGTAGTAGATACACTCTTTTGAGATTAGCTTTCTAGCTCTACGATAGGAATAAATTTGCCCTTAGGTACGAGACAACTCTAACTCCCTTCCATTCTAAGACAAGTTCATTAGGGAATTGAAACTTAATAATCCACGTCCTACAATCAACTGAGGCATAACAAGCATAAAGCAAATCCATGCCAAGGATCATATCAAAGTCAACCATCTCCAATTCTACTAAGTCAGCTAAGGTATCTCTATGATAAATGGACACTACACAATCCCTATAAACCCTCTCAGTTATGATAGACTCACCAGTAGGAGTGGAAAAAGAAAAGGGTTCAAGCTAACACTTTGGAAGGATCCCAAATATACTAGCCACAAAGGGAGTTACAAAGTATAGAGTAGCACCCAGGTCAAGTAGTGCAAAATAATCAAAAGTAAAGAGTCGAAGCATACCCATAACAACATCTGGTGCTGCCTCCTGATCCTGATGATTACAATGGCATAAAGACAGTTAGTCCTTCCTCCAGTACCCGTAGCAGTACCCCTTTGATGATTGCCAACTGAGGGTGCTATAGAGGATTGTGCTCTATTGCTTTGCTCACCTCACCTCCTCTTCGGGCACTCATACTGAAAGTGACCAGTCTATCAACATATGTAGCAAGCATTTGTGCCTATACGACACTTACCCAGATGAAGTTTACCACAATTGCCACAGGATGGCTTTTCCTTCATACATTGGGTCACACTAGCTTGAGATTGAGAACCCTGGACCTTGAAATTCTGGCAGCCATAAGACTTCTGATCATACTGGTTCTTTTGGATAAACGCACCCGTTGTAGAGGGTACATAGTGAGAAGAACTTTTCTAAAAGTAGGATTTATCACCTTTATTCTGTCTCGGCTTGCTAGGCTCATGCCCTTCTGATTTTGCTTTCTTGCTCATCTACTCTTCTCTGTCTCTCTTTTTATCTTCCTCAATTTGCTGGGCATAGACCATGATCCTGGAAATGTCCATACCTGGGATCAACAATGCTGCTTTTCATTCCTTCTTCATATTCCTGCCCAAACCAAACACAAACTTCCTCATTCTTGTCCTCATTTCTTAGACCATCTTTGGAGCATATCTGGACAGCTTAATAAACTTGAAAGATTGTGCTTCTTAAAGGTCATCCCCTCTTGTTTTATGTTCACAAACTCCTTAACCTTTGCCTCCATCAAGTCATGGTAAAAGAAGTGGTCGAGGAAAGCTGCCTCAAACTCGTCCCACTCCGCAGGCTCAGCATCTTCACCTCTACTATCCTCTCATTGGTTGTACTAGACATTTGCAACATCTTTCAGTTGATAGGAGGGTAGCTCCACTCCCTCAATCTCATTGGCATGCATGGAACTCAAGACCTTACACATCTCGCCAATGAAGTTTTTTGAGTCCTCCTCTACCTTTGACCCCTTATAGACCGATGGGTTTATCCATAGGAAATCTCTGAGCCTGCTTGTAGTCGTGGACTCTTGTGAGCTAAAACCAGGAGCATGAGGACCTCGACTATTAAACTGGGAGGCTGCAAGTTGAGTAAGCATAGTAATGGCTCCCTTAAACTCTGCCTCTGAGGTAGGAGATGGCTGAGGTTGTGCAGGGGGCGTCTGTGGGGCCTCGATAGTTCAGGCAAATTGACCTCATCTCTTTATCCCTGTCTGATTGGGACCACTGGTTGGGGATTATCAGCAATTGGGGCTAAGGCGTCTCTCTGAGCAATAATTCAGTTTTTAGGCATACTCTGGAAACATGTAAGGCATGAATTAGAACAAGTCTTTCATATAGTTAAACTCTACTGCACGATCTCAGATCATAGAAGAAGGGTAACACTTCCTAATGTCTTATGCCCTCCTACTTATGAAGTGTGGTGCTCAACACACTTCTAAAAAAGACTCTACAAGACATTCATAGAATTCCTAGGACACTTGAACTCTACGCTCTGATACCAAGTTTGTCACGCCCCTGGAGGGTACCCTGAGTTTTAACTGGCAGTCAAAGACTATTGCTAGTACCCGAGCAAACCACTAAGCCTCATCACATTCATTAGATCATTGTATCAGCTGAAGACATCAAAATTGATAAAAATCTAAACTAGTGAGCAGTTCTAATCCCTTCACATCTTCATAAAGAATTATGGGCCATAGGCCCCAAGTCTAGACATCAACATTCATAGCAAAATAATTAAATTCATGAAAAATCGGTTTAGAAGGAAGGGGAAAGAACCCAACATCAAAACATCATCTCTTTATGTCTATAAAGCCTCTATCGCTATAAGTCTAGGAAGGTACCATGACAGGTCATGGCTACAAAAAACTCAAAATAACTTAAACATAAGAAAATGAAATAAAAGAAATCCTCTGAATGCAACAGAGGACTCACCAAGTCTCTGGAGATAGGAATCTCTTAACCTCAATAAATTGTCTATTGAATCTGCATCATGAAACGATGCAGTGCCAAATGGCATTAGTACATGGAATATATGGTATGTAAATGGGCTAAAAGTAAATAATATAGACAGGTTAATACAGAATAACATTAACTCATCAGTTACTCATCTCATCTTAGAATAAAGAGTAGACATTATCACATCAATATCAATTAAAACTCATACTGTCATATCAATATCAGAGAACTATCAAGATGGAACCTATCTGGGAGTTTCTAGGACCTACAACCATCACCTATGAGCCGGTGATGATATAATGAAGCGATAGTATTGCGGTCTCCACCCAGTACCTTACCGGGGTGAAAGGGAATGGCTATCTGTGGATCCAAAATAACATCAAGTCCTCTTTTAGGACTAAGGAAACATTTGTTTTCATAGTCCAATCCTCTCCTATGTTGGCCACGTAGTTATGAGTTCGAGTGGGACTCACTCTTACCTATTTCGGTGCTTAATACTTTTACCAGGACTCAATATGCTCATAAATATCAAACGTCAAGAGTTATCATCATTTAGCCTCTTTTGTACAAGGAACATAAGCTCATCTCATCATCTATCAACTCAAGGAGTTAGGGACAATCTTTCAAGGTTAAATTCGGTCTCTTTTAGAATTTAAGGACATCACTCTCAATCCATTCCATCAATATCATCATCATTACATTCAATTCGGGACTCGGGATACAACATCACGCACATTTATACCACCAAGGCTCTAGACAGCAACCCCTAAGCTCATTATTGTGATCTTTAAAAAGTAACCATGTAGAGTTTCATGTAATAATTCAAGAAAACTATTTAAATAGTAATTTAAGTTTATAATGATCATCAATCTAGAAAATATGTTTATAAGAAAGCATTCACTGAAATACCCAAGAATTTCACATGCAAGACTCTTCACATTCAACTCATCAACTTCTTACAACCTATGGGGCACATGGAAGAACAATCCCATGTTTTGAGTAGACTTACATACCTAGGTTGGAGAATTTCTCAGGCTTCTTCAAGAACTTGTCTCACAATTTTGAAATCTCCAAGCTTTTCTTGTCCCCTCTCACAAGAATTTTCACGTAGGAATAAGAAGAATGGGTTTTGAAACCCCTAACCTGAATAAAATAGCCCTAAATCATGTTTTTGGACTTAGGATGGGTTGGGGAATGACCAAAAGCCCTTCCCATAATAAAACAAAATTTCACACTTTGTAAAAACATGTCTACATCGTGCTAGGGGAGCGGACATGTGGATTTTTGCAAAATTTCATTTCCTTAATATTTCTCATTGAAAATATGTAACACCCTGTAAAATTACTGAAACACTACTAAAATATATTGTGCACATAGCGCATCTTCCAAAGCTTCGACAGGAAATTCGAGAGTAAATTTGTGATCAGTATAGAAAATTGAGTGGAAAATGGTCTCGACCCAATTTTAGAGCAACTGGGTTGAAAAATAATTTTTGCTAATTAATTTTTAGACACTGTTAATGCGTGTCCTAGGCGCGACGCTCTAGGGACTTGCATTTCAACTAGAAGTTTAAATTCCGTACAGAAGAAATTATGTAGAAAATACACCGGTCACGCCACTGGCGCGTCATGGACCAGTGTAAAAGTTGTGAAATTTTTCTTTAAATTCTGGAAGGGACTTTTGGTCAATTCTCATCCTATTCTAATTTTCAAAACGTATTTAAGAGGTCCTTTATTTGTATGATGAGTTTTAATACCCATTCTTTTCCTAGTTCAAAAATGAGGGTTCTTGAGGGAGAAAGAAGAGAAAGTTGGGGATATCAAGCTTCGAGATCAAATTATTGAAGAGGATTAATAGTTCTTCATCCCAGGTATGTAAGGATAAAATAAAAGCATGGGATTGTTCTCCCATGTGTCCCATAGATGGTCTTAGAAGTGAGTTGAAAGTTCTTGAGTCTACTTACATGATTTCTTGATTATTTTCTTGAGAAGTTATATTTAGTATATGTATTTTCATATGTTGATGATCATCATAAACTTGTTTTCTTGAATTGAATATTTTCATGAGATATTGCATAAACCTGTCACGACCCAAGCCTAGGGCCTAGATGAGACCCGCGAATGGAGAACATGAAGGAACCCCAAACAAGCCTCATAGCATATCATTATACATCCTTGGTCGTGGAACAATTGAATGGCATTTGAAGAATGGAAATAATGGAATAGGGGATTAAGGGAGAACTTGTCATAGCATAGAGTGAAGAGATAATAGAATCAACTCATGGCATAGACACATAGTTTTATTCGACAATACCTCTACTACATAGATAATAGTGGGCACCAAGACATACAACCCGGCTCACCCTCATAGTCATAAGTAAATGATAAAGTAAAGAGAATCTTAATACATAGTGTGAGAGTATAGTCCTTGTCCTCGGACTGGAGGACTCACCAAAGGCTAACTTGAGCAATCCATCTAGCCACAAGAAGAATCAATAGGAGCTCCGGTCTCTACATGGTGATATCATGTAGGCAAGAGTATGCATTAGTACATTTGAATGTACTAAGTATGTGGGATGTAATGTAACAATAAATAGGCATCATAATCCAAAATTGATAACGATAGGCAATAGGCATGTATAGCAATAAGATATGCATGATCAATGCATAAGTAAAATATGCTTTAGTGAACCATACTCATATAGAATATCATATGTCTAGAAGAGACAAAGCTAGATTTCCAAGGTATTAACCCCTTGGGGTTAGTGATGATGTCACCCCATCACTTAGGTGGATGAGTATGAACCTCCATCTAGGTTGTTGATTATGCTGCCCTATCATTGAGGTAGATGAGTATGAACACCCATCTAGGTTGATGATTATGTCACCCTATCATCGAGGTGGATGAGTATGAACCCCCATCTAGGTTGACGATTATATCACCCTATCACCGAGGTGGATAAGTATGAAATCCCATCTCGTGCTTTGGACCTTCAATTCCTCAAGAAACCATAACCAGACATTTTATCAAACACTTGGCGGGTGTGCAATGGGGGTAAAGACCATGAAATTTAGAGATGAAATCATGCAAGAAAATTAGTGGTAAAATTATCAATCAACACCTTGCAACACCCCCAAGACATTCACATCAAAACCCCTCATGAAATCCAACATTAGATCTACGATTCAGAGATCAAAAAATGCTAAAACAACCATACTTTTATGAACTAAAATCACTTTGCAATAAATTTCTCAATATACAAGACCCACATGTAAAATCAACTTTAAATCATATAATATTAATTAAAAGAGGGTTTAGGAACCATGGGTGGAAGGACCCAATGGCTCAACACCATATACCTTAGCTTTGGATAGGTTCTTGAAGAAGACTTTAATGGAGACTTGAAGCCTGAGTGAAATCCTTGAAGAAATCCTTAAGATTGGTCTTGAATTTGGGACTTGAATTTAGGGTGAAATATGAGTCTAAATGTTTGAGTGAGTTTTGGGGAATGTTTAGGATGATATGAGGGTGAATTAAGGCTAAGTATATGTATTTTCAAGTGTGGGAACCCTTAGGACCAAGACTTAAAAGTGTTGGATCAAAGTTAAGAGAAAATAGGACCAAAACAGACTTCTCACTAGAAATTGCATTTTCTGCACGGGCAAGTTTTACCAAAATTGGCATAAATCCTTCATCCAAACTCGAAATGATGTGAAACAAAGTGCATTAGAAAGATAACTAAAAGGGATTTGAGATGGTAGGTCGGGGGACACCCATTTCTATGCGTACTAAGAGATATGACCCTTCGAATTGGACCCTCCTAAATAGTGTATTTTGCCATTTTCGGATTTTGATGTGGTTGCTATAAAATTAAGGTTAGAGTCATTTCCCACTAAATTTGACCCCAATAACAATAATATGAATTCAGATTTTCAAAATAACAAATGAATTTTTAGATATATGGAAAACAAGATTTTGGACACTTCCAAGGCACGTTTTTGGGCACTTTGTTTTTTGGGTCATTTCAAAACCCTACTTATTATTTCATAATGATTGCATGAATGAAGATAGAAACTGATTCTATAGCGTTGATTGAGAATATTGATAGAATTATGATTGTGAGGGTAAGGGTGATGATAGATTGATAGAACTTTATAGTCCCTTGAGTCTCCATAAATAAACTCTAACGATTTGTATATTCTATTGTCCCTAATGATTGTTATAAGTCCTGAGCCATTGATTGAGAAGTGTACTTATAAGATGGCGAGAGTCCTTATGAGGCTGATTTGAGATAAGATGATTGATGGTGATTGGATGATATTGATGTTTATAAGCATGTTGAGTCCTGGGAGAAGTATTGAGCACCGAAAATGAGTAAAAGTGAGTCCTACTCGCACTCATTAACTATGTGAAATTTTTAGATAGACATTTGACATGTTGATTGTTGTTTCTATATTACTCTAACTTTTTCGATTTCACTCAGCTATTTTACATACCAGTACATTCTACATACTGATATCCCCTCTAGGACTACATCATTTCATGTTGTATATATACGAGATCAAAATCATCAGCAGGTGCATCATTGAGGATCATTGGACATTCAGCGGATTGGTAAGCCTCCATTACTTCGGAGGAGTCATATATTATGTTTCATCTTGCTTTAGAGTTAGTTATTAATTAGCTTTTATTCTAATTGAGGTAGCCACAGGTCTATTATTGGCACCACATGATAGTGATAGACGCTTCATAGACTAGAGTCAGATTGTTGATTGATAAAGCTATGAGCAAGTTTCTTTTCTACTAACCTTTGTCATAGTATTATTTTGAGATTTGAAGAGATGAGCCCTTTTACTACCCTTTTTTTCTTTCGCTGATGTGTAGAATGTATGAATAAATAAATTTGATGATGAGGTCAAGTGGTTCGCTTAGGGACTAGCAATAATCTCTGAGTGCCAGTTACATCTAGGGTACCCTCCCAGGGCGTGACAAGCTTGGTATTAGAGCACGTGTTTAAGAGTCCTAGGGAAGTCTATGAAGTTGTTTCTAGTAGAGTCCTTATTATTTGTGTGAAGTGCTCCACATCCATAATTGGGAGGCTATAGGACACTTAGGAATTGTTTCCCTTCTTTCAGATTCTAAGTCCGTGCGATAGAGTCAAAGTCTACAAGAATTCTTTTCTAAATCGTGCTTTACACATTTGTAGACCATATCTTCTAAATGAACCATGGATTTGAAGGATACCATTAGCACCGAGAAGCTTGTGCCTATTACTCAGCTTGTCGTGCATAATCAATGGGTAAAAGAGGACAAGGAAAGTGAGACGGAGGAAACTTGGGGTGAGGAGGGGAGTAGCTTCCCCTATCTATAGAGACCTTGGAAGTATATGCCACCACTGGTGACTGCATCCATGTCCAATAGTAGATATAATCTGACGCTGAGGAGAAATCAACCCTTCAAATTCGGAACCCTTTATCCCGAGGAAGTGTGGCTTGAGGCCGTAATGGAAAGCCACCATGTAAAAAGTGTGGACAACTTCAATTGGGGTGGTATCGATTGGGCATCGACGGATGCTTCAAGTGTGGACAAGAGGGTCACTTTTAGAGGGATTATCTGAAGTTGGCTAACCAAGCCCAACCCATTAGATCTACACCATCAATCAGAGGAAATCTGAGAGAGATGACTCCTAACGCGAGCGAGACCATAGACCAGTTATGTGCCGCAATAGTTACCCAGCTCAAAGAACCACTCCACAAGGTTGTGACATGTATAAGTTGAATCTTTACTTGTTTTTGATGTTATACATGATAGAAAAGTTTATGCTGCCAAGAATTTTAATGTTGCCAAATAATTGTGAGATTTAAGGTCTTGTAAAACCATAAGTGGAGCTATTACCCCTGAGCCAAAAAGATAATGAGGGAGAGGAGGAGACCGGGTAGTGAGAGTGGTGATTGATTGAGGTTGGTAGTTAGAGATATGTATCCATTAGGTAACTAGTGAGTGATGAGTCAATGGCCATAAGTTTGAAGAAAGAGTTGAAAGTACCCGTTGATTGCCATGATAAGATGAGGCAGAGAGAGAGAGAAAGTTAGTGTCAGAATATGTTAGAGCATGCCCAAACTAGAAGGAAGTGCATGTTGATGTGTTGTAGTATTTATACTATTGAGGGTGAAGTGTAGATCATGAATGGGGGGAAAAGAGTGCTTTTAATGTGATAGATCTAAATTAGGCTTATGATTATATATGATAATCCATAAGATTCATAGAGTTATAAGCTTAGCTAGATAAGGAGGTATAGTGAATGGGTGAGTGGTACTGAGTTGTGAGGAAGGGATGTGTTGATTGAATACTCATTATAAGATTTTGGTGAGATTATGTTCCCTAAATACTTATCTAGTAGTTGTAAATTAGTGTAGAGAAGTGTGTGATAAAAACACATGTTAGTACTAAACCCTAAGCTTAAATTTTGAGGAGTAATGCGAAATAGGAGATAGTATCATGAGAGTAATAGTCTTAGTTGGAGATTGTCTCTAAGAGACTTGCCATATCTAGGAAACAAGGATAGCTCAATAGATAAGAGGAGACTTGAGATGTATATCCATGATCATATAAAATTTTGTGAAGCTCTAAGTTGTGACTGTTATAAGAATCTAGATAATATCTTTGAGTTCAATGGGAAGTAAGTTGAGGTATGCCGTCTGTGTCATCCCGAGCAACTAGGTCGATTGGGCGTTTATGGATAGATGATGAGGAGGTTTCCATTATAGTCTAAGTTTTATACAGATGGGTTCATGAGAACATAGATGTTGAGTGTTAGCAAGACAAAGAAGAGATTAGGTTGCAAGTGTAGTAGAAGTAGTAATGTATGCCATAAGGGTAGCAAATACAGATAGATTCCCATAGAGGTAGAAAAGGAGTTAAGAGTGATATTATTGAAAAGAGTCTAAGTGGCTAGTTATTATATACAACTATAGCATAACAGAAGAATTTAAGATGTTCTTATAGGTAGTTATTCCTAAACCGAGTGGAAGTATATGTTATAGCCTAGTAGAGGAAATTGATTCCCTAATTTAGAGAGAGGATCTTGAGAGCTAAGGGAGAGATGACGAAGTGGTAGACCAAAGTAGATCTTGAGTTTGATAGAGATGGGTTGATCAAGATAAGACATTAGTTCTTTCCATATCATGCGTTCCTTATTCTTCCATTGAGGTGATACTCTCTTCACGTTTGTATGCGACTGCCACTCCTGTGGCCTAGTCTCATATACCACTTATTGAATGCTATTCGAGTTGGGAATATGAAAAGCGAATGGAGTCATTCATTAATTTTGATCTTACCCTATTGATCTGCGTGCTTCTACCTCCTATGCTAAATGAGATGCAACCCAAGTTTCATACTATGTATGGTTTCGTGAACTCTGAATGAGTCCTAATAGACAAGAGAGATTGTAATCTATAAATGTTCTCAGCTAAGATTTCTCAAATGAATCGTGCTAATGATCTTTCGTTCCAAGCTCTTTCAGTAATCCAGCTATCCAATCTTGATAGAAGTATTGTTGAGGATAGTGGACGAGTTATGGGTGATGGGAGAGAATGAGTACTTCTGAAATGTGATAAGGAGTTGAATCCCTATTCTTGAGTTGATGTTCCTTTTGAGCCTCTATGTCTTTGAGTATGCAAGTCCTTGATAGTATTTGTGCCTAATAATGATGTCGAGGATGAAGTTTGAACTTTAGAAATTGTGTTCTAAGTCCATTATTGAGAATGAGGATTCGAGTATCTGCATATTTGAGTTCTTAATTGTATTCATGCTTACCTTGCATGGTGAGGTAGTGATTTTTGGTTTTAACAAAGGGGGAGATAATCAGTTTCTCCAAGTCCAAATTATGATACTGATAGTAGTAGATTGAGAGTGAGGGTAGAGGAGGAGGAGTGAATGTAGTATTGTTGTGGTGTTGGTGCTGAACTTATGCCATGTAGGGATAGAGATAGGAAGAGGGAGAGAGATGAGATCAAATAATGTGCAATAGATAGGCAGAAGTAGGTTGGAGTGACTTTGAGTGAGAGTTTATTGAATGGTAGAGGTAGAGGTGTTAAGTAGGCTTGAAGATTCTAAGACATAGTTGAAGTGGTTAGAGTGATAGGCTTGAACGCGTGGTTATTTTACGTAAGCGTAGATGATAGACTATTAAAGACTTCCTGATAAGGGATTCAAGTAAGGATATGGGGGTAGTGAAGAGGACTAGTGAGTTTTTTATGAAAGCCCTACTGAAGTTTAGAATTGAGTATTGAGGATTAGCCTTGTAAGATATGACATCTCGTGAATGATACCTTGAGGCTTAGAAGTAGTTTTGAATGGAAGAGGAGGAGGTGGATAGATGGAAACTGGAGTAAGAGGTATAGGCTTAAGTTGAAGGACTAGAGTGCATGAAAGGGAGTACAATTGAGACAAAGTGCTAATCTTGAGAGTTGTACATAGAGTCTTATGTATCGATGGTCCCATTCTCCACTAGAGTTGATGGCTTCCTTCTTGAGTCTAAAATATTGGTTGTCGAGGTGTTCAAACTATTTGAATTGATTGAGTTACGACATTCCATTCGTGTTTGATGGTGAAAATATCTAAAAGAATATCACTACTCTTGGTTTGAACCGATTTGTCTATTCTGAGTGACTTGTGACTGTCAATATTGGTTGATTGGGTATTGAAAGGAGTCTTAATCGTTGTTTGTGCCTTATCTTTAACTAAATCGATTGTCTTTTCTTGAGTCGATTGTCTACTCTTGAGGCTGAATAGAGTTGATTGTTGATTGAGATAGGATCGAAAGATTGATTGATGGATGTGAATGTTAAGATGAATCTTGAGTCTATAGATGCCTTGATATCTACCTTTACTCATCATTCGAGCACAAATGATCCCAAAGGGAGATGATGTAACACATTGTAAAATTACCAAAAAAAAACCCTAAAATGTATTGTGTGCATAACATGTCTTCCAAAGCTCCAATGGAAAATCTGAGAAATGCAGAAAATCGAGTGGAAAAATGGTATTGACCCAATTTTAGAGCAACTGGGTAAATAAGTTTCCCTAATTAATTTTTGGACAGTGTTAATACGCACCAAGGCACGACGCACTAGGAACGCACACCTATACATATTTTTTAAAAAAGATTTCAATGGGAAGTTTAAATTTCGTACAAAAGAGATTTTGTGGAAAATACACTAGTCAGGGCCCTTGGTGTGTCTGGGACCAATGGAAAAGTTGCGAATTTTTCTTTAAATTTGGGAAGGGACTTTTGGTCTCTCAAAACGTATATAAGAGGTCCTTTATTCGTACGAAAGGTTTTAGTTCTCATTCTTTTCCTATTTCAAAACGAGGGTTCTTGAGGGAGAAAGAAGAGAAAATTGGGGATATCAAGCTTCGAGGTCAAATTCTTGAAGAGGATTAACAGTTCTTTATCCTTGGCATGCAAGGCTTGGGGTTGTTCTCCCATGTGTCCCATAGATGGTCTTAGAAGTGAATTGAAAGTTCTTGAGTCTACTTACATAATTTCTTGATTATTTTCTTGAGAAGTTACATTTATTATATGTACTTCCATACATTGATGATCATCATAAACTTATTTCTTGAGTTGAATATTTTCATGAGATATTGCATAAACCCTACTTATTATTTCATAAATATTGCATGAATGAAGATAGCAATTGAGTCTAGAGCCTTGATTGAGAATGTTGATAGAGATTATGATTGTGAGTTTGATGGTGATGATAGATTGATAGAACTTCATAGTCCCTTGAGTCTCCATAAATGAACTCTAACGATTTGTCTATTCTATTCTCCCTAAAGATTGTTCTAGTCCTGAGATTGATTGAAAAGTGGACTAATAAGATGGTGAAAGTCCCTATGAGGCTGATTTGAGATGAAATGATTGATGGTGATTGGATGATATTGATACTTATAAGCATGTTGAGTCCTAGAGGAATATTGAGCACCGAAAATGAGTAAGAGTGAGTCCCGCTCACACTCATTAACTACGTGGCCAGCGTAGAAGAGGATTGGACCGTGAGAGATGAATGTTTCCTTAGTCCCAAAAGAGGACTTGATGTTATTATAAACCCATGGATCTATGCCCTCTTACCTAGCAAGGTACTATCATCGACTTACAGGTGATGGTTGTAGGTTCCAGAAACTCCCAAAAAGTTCCCAAACTGAGTAATTTGAGTCTAGACGAGATGAGATGTGATGAATTGAGTTGAGTTACTTTGATATGAGTCCCTCTGAGATGAGTTTGTTTTGATTGGTGAGTTGAGTGGTTGATAGGTCACTTGTCTACTCTTTATTCTTGCTTTAGATAGACATTTGATATGTTGATTACTACTATCCTTGTTGTTGATTGTTGTTTTTATATTACTCTACCTGTTTCAGTTTTACTCAGCTATTTTACATACCAGTATATTTCATATACTGACATCCTCTCAGGGACTGCATCATTTCATGATGTGGATATATGGGATCGACATCATCAACAGGTGCATCATTGAGGATCATTGGACTTTTAGCGGATTGGTGAGCCTCCTTTGCTTCGGAGGATTCATATATTATTTTTCATCTTGCTTTAGAGTTAGTTAATAATTAGCTTTTATTCTAATTGAGGTAGCCATGAGCCTGTTATTGGCACCACATGATAGTGATAGATGCTTCATAGACTAGAGTCAGATTATTGATTGATAAATCTATGAGCTAGTTTCTTTTCTACTAGCCTTTGTCATAGTATTATTTTGAGATTTGAATAGATGAGCCCTTTTACTACCCTTTTGTTCTTCCACTAATTTGTAGAATGTATGGATGAGTGAATGTGATGATGAGGCCAAGTGATTCGCTTGGGGACTAGCAATAATCTCTAAGTGCTGATTACGTCTAAGGTACCCTCCTAGAGCGTGACAAGCTTAGTATCAGTGCATGAGATCAAGAGTCCTAGGGAGTCTATGAAGTCATGTCTAGTAGAGTCCTTATTATTAGTGTGATGAACTCCACATCCATAATTGGGAGGCTATAGGACATTTAGGAATTGTTTCCCTTTTTTCAGATTCTAAGTCCGTGCGATAAAGTCAAAGTCTATAAGAATTTTTTTCTAAATCATGTTTTACACATTTGTAGACCATGTCTTTTAAACACACTATGGATTTGAAGGATACCATCATCACCAAGAAGCTTGAACCTATTACTCAGCTTGTCGCTCATAATCGATGGGTAGAAGAGGACAAGAAAGTGAGATAGAGGAAGCTTGGGGAGGAGGGGAGTAGGTTTCCCCGTCTGCAGAGACCTTGGAAGTATATGCCACTACTGGTGACTATATCTATGTCTAATAGCAGATATAATTTGAGGCCGATGAGCAATCAACCCTTCATGATTTGGAACCCTTCATCCTGAGGAAGTGTGGCTCGAGGCCGTAAAGGAAAGCTACCATGTAGAAGGTGTTGCAAACTTCATTTGGGGTGATGTTGATTGGGCACTGGTGGTTGCTTCAAGTATAGACAAGAAGGTCCCTTTTAGAGGGATTGTCCGAAGTGGGCTAACCAAGCCCAACCCACTAGATCTATACCATCAGTCGGAGAAAATCAGAGAGATGCTACTCCTAGCGCGAGCAAGGTCATAGACCAGTTATATGCCACAATAGTTTCCCAGCTCATAGAATCACTTCGCGAGTTATGACAGGTATAAGTTGAATCTTTACTTGCTTTTGATGTTTTACATGATAGAAAAGTTTATGTTGCCAAGAATGTTAATGTTGCCAACTAGAAGTGAGATTTGAGGTCTTGTAAAACCATAAGTGGAGTTGTTACCCCTTAGCCAGAAAGATAATGAGGGAGAGGAGGAGAGTGGGTAGTAAGAGTGGTGATTGAGGCTAGTAGTTAGAGATATGTATCCAATGGGTAACTAGTGAGGGATGAGTCGATGGCCAGAAGTTTGACGAAAGAGTTGAAAGTACCTGATGATTGCCATGATGAAATGAGGTATAAAGAGAGAGAGAGAGAAAGAGAGAGAGAGAGAGAGAGAGAGAGAGAGAGAGAGAGAGAGCTAGTGTCAGAATGTGTTAGAGTGTGCCCAAATTTGAAGGAAGTGTATGTTGATGTGTTGTAGTATTCATACTATTGAGGGTGAAGTGTAGATCATGAATGGGGGGAAAAGAGAGTTTTTAATGTGATAGATCTAAATTAGGCTTACGATTGTATGTGAGAGTCCATGAGATTCATAGAGTTATAAGCTTAGCCAAATAAGGAGGTATAGTAAATAGGTGAGTGGTACTGAGTTGTGAGGAAGGGTGAGTTGATTGAATACTCATTATGAGATTTTAGTGGGATTATGTTCCCAAAATACTTATCCAGTAACTGTAAGTTAGTGTTAGAGGTGTGTGTGATAAAAACATATGTTAGTACTAGACCCTAAGCTTGATTTTTTTCCTTGTTTTTTTAACTATGGTTAAGAGGGTTGTTACATTAACTTAATCTAGACCTTTAGATTTTAAATATGACACATGTCACTCATCTAATATGCACTTGAGGAAATGGAGAAAAAGTATAATGGGGAGGATCCAAATCCAATATGAACATCTAGGAGCCATAATTTTACGAGTCGTTTGGTACAAAAATAAATAATGCAAGGATTCGTAATATAGAGATTAGTTATTTATAGATTAGTAATATTGAGATTAGTTTTTATCCAATGTTTGGTTTATTATTTCCATTTAATTTTGTACTCGGTTTAAAATTCTATAAAAAGTTTCTCTCTAATTATACCTTTGAACTATAATGAGATTTTATATTTCATTTAATTATATCAAAGTAGATTTTTTTTTGTGACTTCTAATTAGTTAGAAAAATAATAATTTATCATTATGTTTACTATTTTCTTACTTGAATTATTTGAGAATAAATAATTTTAATCTTAATAAATTCATCATTAATAAATGTCAATCTTTAATTTAATAAAGATAGATCATCTATTATTAAACTAGAAAAGATGGTAAATAATTGTAAAATAGATAATCTATATTGCATACAAAAATTTGGAAGTTATAATTTTAATATAATGTTTATATCTTACGAGGTCACTCAACTTTGAGAATATGTCTAACATGATTGGACTTTATTTTGTATCAATAAAATCACTCACCTAAAATTAGTTATAAAAAAATTGACATGTCAAAATATTTTTTGTGTATTATGTAAATATGAACTACAAATAAATAAAATTTAAAAATTTCAAATGGTAAACTTATTTATTTTTATATTATGAAAATATGAACCCGCAAATAAATAAAATTTGTAAGCTAATTTATTTAAATAAATTTACTAGTACAAAACTACAAATATAAAATATAAAATCAAGAAAACAAAAAAATATAAAAGAATTTGAGGGATATTTGTGTCTTTGTGTATTTAATCCCATGGTATTAATCAAAGGTATTAGCTAATACTACCAAATGGAAGGTATTAGCTAATACCATGTATGTGGTATTAACTAATCCCATGGATTAGTTATACATGGTCCAAAATTTCTATCAAACATGGTAATAATTAATACCACTAACTAATCCATGGACTATATCCCCTAAGCCATCCTACTAAATGCCCCCTAAAAGTATAACTAAGCAAATGATTATAATAAAAAAGTGAGAATTTTAGAAGCTCTATTGATTGACCATTTG
Organism: Solanum ossicruentum; assembly: GCA_025774065.1. NCBI lineage: Eukaryota > Viridiplantae > Streptophyta > Magnoliopsida > Solanales > Solanaceae > Solanum > Solanum ossicruentum. The sequence continues at coordinate 17,388,265 of JAOTQR010000086.1, read as the reverse complement.
AATTTCAAGTTTATAAGTAAGAATTCGATTTTCACAATGTAATTCCCTCCCTATTTCTCATTCCCCTATCCCCTATCCTCAATTTGAATTAAAAAAAAAGATTATAATCAAAAAGTTAATAATTATCATTGAAAGTTGAAGCTGGTGACGTACTCCAAGAAAATCATCAAACTGGATATCAACAATATCTTTAAAAAAAAACCACCAAACTGGATATCAATAATATTTAACAAAAGGATCATTTACATAAATAATATATGTTTTAATTAAAATTACGAGTTTTAGCGTAATATTATGTGAGACCCCGTGTTTCCATAATTTGATAGGGTGCATGTTATATAAGATATATATGATTTTTGATAGGACCTAAGAATAACAAGGTTTCCAATAAGTGGTAATATCAAGGACATAAAATTTTAAGACAAAGGAATCCCATAAATACACTTTTGGGATTAAAAAAATGGCTCGAGTGGCACCTTGCCTTTTTTGGAATGTTTAAATTAGGTTTCACTTTTTGGATGAGACTAAGAGTATATAATTTGCTAATAATGGATTTTTAAAGATTATTTTAATAGCATAAAGGCCATACTTTATGTTTTGGAATCAAGAAAGGTTGCCAGATAAAGGTTGGCCAAAGTTACCGTAAGTTTCAGTAAGAAATCCTTTTTAAATTTGAGTCAAATGTATCAGCTCATATCTCAAAAAATATAAAGAGTTAGAAGGTTTGTGACCTATCAGATCGAAGATCTACAAGTCTAGCTTGCAATGCACTAAACCGCGCATCAAACCAACCTCAGAATAAAAAGTTATGACCATTTTACTAGGACTATCCGAGCAGGAAACTGGGTCATGGGTCAGGTCGATTCAACCCACCTAGATGTCAGCTAATTTGAGCTTTTTAAAGATCAAATAAGTCCCATTTTATCCCAAAATAGAACATAAACTGAAGATAAAGTTCTCTCAAGGTCTCCAAGTGATTTCGGTGAGTTTTTCGCATTTTTACCGTTAAAATTCATCCCCGTGACTAGAAATACGTGTCTTGCACTTTGCAAAGTATTTTTCCCTCCATAGTTGTGTTTGGGGTCGTTTTTGGGCTACAGAAAAGAATAGTGTTCTTGCTAGTTATTGTTGGTTTACTGCTGGTCTATTTAGATAATAATTTTGGGGCTCCTTAACGTACATTTTTTCAAATTTCTATGGATGTTGCCT
>JAOTQR010000086.1:17362646-17382758 GCA_025774065.1 Solanum ossicruentum | reverse complement strand
TCTGATTTTCACTTCGCAAATTTATTGAATTAAACTTCGTTTCATATATAAGTTTCTTCCCCCCCCCCCCCCCCCAATTTTTACTCCAATATTGCTATTAAAATTCGTTCAATTCTCTCCAATCTCTCATTTTGCTATCTTTTATTATTGATGGTAATAAATCAAAAATATTCTAAATTTTGATAAATATTAATTAAAAGTCTATACTTAGATAATTTTTCACATACAAAATTAGGAGGTCTTAAGAAATAAAATTAAAATAATGCTTAGTAGAGGTTAGTTACCTCATTAGGATGAGTAAGACAAGGACTAGCACCCCCTCCCCCGTCTTTTCCCTTACTTATTCTTATTTATATCGTTTTATTTTTAATAAAAAGTTATTAGACGCTATATTTAATGATAAATTTATCTTTTAAAAAGATTGAAATAATGCAATAATTGAAGAATTACAGAGTGGAGTGGTTTTGTAATTGCACTTTTTTCCTCTCCTAAGAGTAGGGAATTTGGTGGAGGACCGTGAAATTCAAACTACAACGTTAGTTGAGTTTGTTTATAATTCATTTTCTGTTTTCTTCTAACTCTTGAAAGAACATAAATTATATTTAAAAGGATTTAACTTCTGCTTATCTATTTAAATGTTAAAGAATTTTGATAAGTTATCCAATAATAAATCAGACAAGTGGTCTAGTGCATAAGATAACTAATTTGTTACAATGTTTTAAAAACATACGCTCTCTATCTCAGTTTAATTGAATTTTTGATGCAATGTATATATATTATATTAAGAAAAATATGCAAATACAAAATTTAAATTATATTTTTTCACTATTGCCCTTTGTGAAGTTATAAATATATAGTGTAATTTATCTCCTAAAAAATATAAAACTTCAATAAATGAAAATTTAAATTATATTTTCCATTATTGCCCTATGTTAAGTCATAAATATATAGTGTAATTTATCTCCTAGAAAACATAAAACTTCAATAAATGAAAGGACAAATATGATAAAAGTTTCAAACATTCATCTTGAATTTTAAACAATTCAATTATTTTAAATATAGAAAAGAATCTCAAAAATTCAATTCATTTGAGATGAAAAAAATACTTATTTGATAGTATATATATTATTACACAATCGATTGTACAATTTATTTATACAAGATGCCACAAATTTTGTACTTCCTTTGGTCTTTATTTATAGGGTACTTTTCAAGAATCATTTAATTGATTTTTAAAATTTATATTGAATAAGATCAACCCGTTATTTTAAAGATTAAAATTTATGTATTTAAAAGTTATACCAAAAAAATTATCAATTATAATTTTTTTCGTGGATTATTAAACGTGAATAGATAGAGTGTTTGACTTACATTTAGAATTGTTTTTTCTTAAAAAACATTTCTGGCGAGGAGTAATTTGTTTTACCTAATTAATTTTTTCAAAAATCAGCTTTAAGAAATACTTAGTGTTTCGTCAAACATTTTAAGGCTAATTCTAAGTATATTTTCTCAAAAGTATTTTAAAGAACGTATGTTAAATTAAAAAAAAATAGCTTTTGAAAAGCAATTTTTGTTCCTCTTCAAAAACACTTATTTTATTTTAAAAATTTGATCAAACATCTTGTTTTTATAATAAATATTTTATTAAAAACATAAGTCCTTTTAAGCAAAAGATTGGCCCCTATATATATGTCTTTTGGTGGTTTTGTAGCTTGGCAATAGTTTTCATAGAGAGTGCCTCGTATTCTCCTCTCAAAATAATGACATTAATTAGATCATTGACCAATTGAGCAAGTGGTTGCATCCATAAATCTTGTATCAATATCTCATCATACAAGATCAGATAACATTAAAAATGATTACATTAGCCAGAAAGTACAAATAAATCGAATCGAAATTGATTATTCTAATTGAGAAAAGTTATGAGTTTATCGATAACATGTTATTGATTTAACAATTTCAGTAATGATTTAAATTGTTTTTATTTTTGGATTATCAATTCTTAGCGGTTTTAGGTTTTTTTGTAACGGGCTAACCGATAACCCGGTAATAAATTAAATGATTATATTTGTACATATAAAGTCCTCACTCCTTGACAGCTTCATACTTTTAACTTTGATTGTCTCAAACCCTCAGTTATTCTACAATGTGACAGTTTTTGCCTTTGTGCAAAATGCGATCTGTCAACTCATGTGTATGCTTCATTTGATTTGTCACTTTGTTTCTAAGTAATTTTCAATAAATAAAATTTTGTGTCAAATCTTAACGGTTAAACTGATAACCAAATCTATAATGATCAATAACCCATAACTCATAAGCTAATATCGTAATGATTTTATAACGATTGACTATATTTATAAATCAAAAACTGATAAATCGAATCGATTAACTTCAAAACCAACCTGACCAATATGCCGCCCTACTTGAAATGGCTTGATCATTTCTTGTATTGATATTCATATGCATCAATCCATATGTGTGCAACCATATTTTTGAGTGAATTAGGTGTTAAAAGGGAACGAAAAGATTGACCTAATATAACAAGAAATTGTCAAGAAAATACCTACAATCTCTTTGGAACCATAACTAGTGACTTAGAAGAAGGACAATCTACGTTTCTCAACATATATTAATACACTTATTTTAGATCATATGCTTTATAGGAGTCTTTTTGTTCTAATAAAGATTTGCATGAGCTACGCCATAGTAAAAAGAATATAAAGAATCTCTAATACTTTAATTTTTATTTTATATAATATTGGCCTAAAATAATTAAAATTGGGGAATGTGACTGGTGAGGATAATATAATTAACCTAAAATATTTTGAGCATGAGGTACAATAATTATTGTTGTTATGGTTATAAAATAAGTAAGTTTTGAATCAAATCTTTCTCAACCAACTCGATCTTTTAGAAAAATGGAAAACTAACTGCTTACCATTAATACTTGTCAATCAAACGTTATTTATATCTTCCTTCATTAGCAATTTTCCCAAAATACAAAACATTACAATTCATATAGAAAAACATTAATCTTAATTCTTCACATAGTACTTATATTAGAGAAAAGAAGCTCTATTTACAATTTTTGCTTCCTTTTTTCTCTTTTTTCCCTTCGTGACAACGATAATGGAGAGACTCAAATCTTACAATTCATATACCATATATCTTTGGCGGAATCAATCAAACAAATTAGATATTTCAGATTCAAAAATTGGAAAAAAATTATGTGTGTTCTCAAGCACCTATTACATAAATAAGTTAATTATTAAAAATACATCACTTCTCTTAATTATATGCATTATCATCAGTAAGTTGTGAGACCTCAAAGTATGTAACTAACGAAGTGACATATTTTATATAGCCAACTTATTATGTAATATATGCTTGAGAACACGCACAAAAATATTATTCTTAAATTTGAATATATATATATATATAAATCTAATAAGAACATTTTATCGTATATTTAAATGTTCAATTAAAATATATCAAAATCCAAGCGCCTAAATGAAATCCACTAATAAGTTTAAAGATGGTTGATGTATTCTACCTATATTCATTTACATGTAGTATTCCTTCTCTACCCCCCGCCCCCCAACCCCGAAAAAGATGAAGATTTTTTACATGAAGAGAGAAGGATGTAGGGAGATCAACCATGGTTGTTGACTATCATGGACCAAGGTACCAAGCAAAGTCCCTTCTTCTTCAATTCTATATACCCATTATTGTCTTTTCCATCAAAAGATTTGGTTTTTCTCTCAACTTGGAATTGTCCACTGCTATTTTCTCTTCTGTAATTCATATCCATCTGCTTAAAATTACTTACCTGTTAATAACAAAGCAAGACATATCTAAATACAAAATGTGGCGGAGTCAGAATTTTCAATGAGAAATTCAATAAATATTTATTACATATACATAAAAGAATAATTTTGATCATGAAGTTGTGTTCCATCTGATTTACAACTCCTACTACTCCTAGCATTAGTATGAGTTTGTTGATAGCAAAAGAAGACAAATTACACGATAACAATAAATCAAAATCAATAGTTCAATTTCTACTCCTCCCCACTTTGAATATTCCCAATGAACAATATGATCTTGACTTATCATTCGTTCAGTGGAGTCGATATATGATCATTAATACATAATTACTTCTTTTATATTTATGTTTCCACTATACCCAATCGATAAATTAAAGAACCTAAATAGATCAACAATAACAATAGCATACCCAATCTAACAAGTAGGGTCTGGAGATCAAGGGTAAAATGTATACAAATCTTATCACTATCTCATAAAGATAGTGAATTTGTTTTCAAAAAATTCTCATTTCAAGATCAAAACCCATAAGTAGAAGATACTAGATTTTAGAAAAAAAAGGAATGAACCTAAATAGATCAATGGAAAAAAAAAAGAAAAAGAAGAATATGATACATAAATTAAAAAAAAAAGTAGAAAGTTTTAGGTGACCTTTGGACTATTGACAGGTGAGGTAGCAGTGTCTTCCAAATCAGGATCAGAAATTTTGTTGTTTCTTTTTTGTTTCTTCAAATAATATTTGCATGCAGCATGAGAAGCAGCATCAGAAAGCAAAGAAGGGCTAGTATTATTATGATGATGAGATGATGAAGTATAGTAATTTTCCCTTTGGTTCATTGAAAAATCCTCCAGATATGTTGTCCATCCACTTTCTTCATCATTATTTGTTTCCATCTCAATATGATTCACACATGAATTTCTTCCACCTAAATCCATTACTTTTTCCTGTGAAACACAATTAGTTTTTGGTTTGAGGGATATACTTCACCTCATTTGTAGGAAGGGACTCTGTATAAATAAGGAAAAGTACTCCCTATCTTGGTCACACTTTTCAAATTTCGACATCTCAGTATTTAAAAAAAAGACTTTTAAGATTTATGGACTAAAATTTTATGTGGCTAAGAATCATTCATAAAGGATAAAAATGAAATTTTAATAATAAATTGTTTTTCATTAGAGTAAGATAATATTCTTTTTTGAACTGACCAAAATAGAAAAGGTGTCATACAAAATGAGATAGATGGAGCATAGTTTTTAGATGAATAAGCAAATTTTATTTCAAATAAATATAAAAATTCAATACTTGAATTCAGAATCATAATTAAATTATTTAATTATCGAAATTAGAATTATATCACACAAATTGAAACGAAACCAACATGGAAACAAGAGAAGATAGGTGGGCCCATGATATGTAATCTTGTTGAGGAAGTTAAAATCAGCCATTCTAATTAACAGAACATGAGAGACGTGCTGAGAGGAAAAGAAATTTCAAGGATATTATTGGTTGACCTTTGACCTTTGTTGAGATTGGTTGTTTAATTTATCCCCACCAAAAAAATACATTTTTTTATATTTCGGAAAAAGATCACTGTTCTAACTTTTCATTATAATTTCATGAGTTGATTTATCTTCGTATAGACTATGAGTTACTCTCTCCATTTATTTTTACTCGGCTTATATATTAAATGTTCATTTTAATAAATAAAGAGAATTTTTTTTCAAAAAATTCATATTATATTATTCTTAGTATTAAATAATAAGATAAGTAATATTCTTTTCATTTTTAGTTATTATATTGCACTTTTCAAAAGTAAATTTGAGTAATTTTTAAAGTTAAATTAAATTATATTAATTTAATATTTTAAATAAAAATTAAACGTTCAAAACTCTACGAAAAATACTATAAGTTGCAATTATTTCAGATCAATATAATTAGAAAAATACATCTTAAAATGTAGGTTAAAGTTTATACGACTTGACTCTTAAAAAGAAAACAAAAGGAACGTGAACCCTTTATTTCAAAATAAATGAATTGTTGGATTATATCACACATATAGAAAAAGAAACAAAGATAAAATTTAATTTAATCATGCTTTTTCATTTTTATCTTTTTTCAAACTTCAAACACTCATTTAATGTATCATTTATTTTTAATACAAAATTCAACTTTAGAAATTCAATTAATGAAGGACAAAATTGAGAAAAATTTTCAACATACCTTGAAAAGTGAACAATTTAATTATTTTGAAAGCTCAAAAATACCTTAATAATTCGGGAGTAGTAATCAAAATTAAAATTTAAAAAACATCATTAATGAGATTAATTTGATAAAAATATACTTGTGATTAATTTTTGGTTAGCCAATGGCATTGGCACAGATAAAGAGGTGTTTAGACATATTTTTTTTTTCTTATGTAAAACCATAAAATGAATTATTATCACCATTCACGGGAAGTGATTGGTATTAGATCGCAAGGTTTTTAAATTCAATGTGTTCACACTATTTTATTCTTTATTCAGTTTCCATAAGTACAAGGAATTGGGCAGACATGTTTGATTTATTAATTCGTTTAAGATAATGAACAGGAGCAAGAGGAATGTTTGTTGGTATAATATGCCCTTGATATTTTATATTTTATAAAGTTTTATTAATGATTTCACAAGAAATAATAATAAAAATTATGATTTAAATTTAATTAATTTTAAATAGAGGAATAACTTGACATTTGAAAATACTCTTTCCGTTTATTTTACTTGTTTCATATTGACTTATACACATTTTAAGAAATAGTAAATGATAGGATAATTTTATCAAACTACTCTATGAATATAATAAATACATGAAAATTATAGAGAAATGACTATAATTAATGATAAGGATAAATTAGAAATTAAGTATAAAATTATCTCTTGATTTCGTTAAGTGGACAAGTATTATTGGATATCTCAAAATAATATAACGGACAAGTAAATATGGATGGAGTATTCAAAGGAACAAAAGTAAAAAGTACCCTTTTTTTTCCCACCCGATATTCGGTGTCTATATCGGAGCCCGAATATATTCAAATTTGTGTCATATAGGATCCATTTTAAGAGAAACACTCCCTGTAAAAACAAATTTCATTTTCGGGACTCGAACCCGAATAACTTGCCCATGTTATGCTTTCAATATTTGCCAAATTTGAATTGCGTGCGGCCGGCGATGTTAATTATAAAGAAAGTGACCTAGTAATGGCATCAATTATGAAGAAGAAAATTGTGTCACTAGTTGAGCATATACCTCCTCAGTTAATTTTTATTTATCAATTATGATGAAAATAGATATGCACTTTTATTTAGAAGATTTTTTTAAATATTTATTTTCAAGATTTAACCCTCCGTCAATTGATATAAAGTATTGTACCATACTTAATAAAGGGATATATTACGATTCAATTTCTCGAGTCAAAATATGCATAATTAATTAACAAATAAGTCTATTCGCAATCTGGAATCGCAAGTAATGATTTTAAGGTTAGAAAATAACAAGAATAAACAATTTAAGAAAACTAGAGTAAATCAGCAAAACAAGCTAAAACATAAATATGCATAGATAAAGGGGTCCATCCGCGACCCTAGAAGTGACAAGTACAAAGCCACTATAAAATACACTTAGGTCCGAAAAGTGGATCAAAAATAAGAATATACAATAGGCTATTCTCAAAACAATTAAAAAAAATGAGCCACAAAATATTGAAGGAGATGGTGATGATCCAAAAATCCAGGTGTCCAACCTCGTTTCCAAATCAAACAGTTATAGGCTCAAAGAATCAGCTCTGGTAACTGGTGCTAGGATGCATTACGAAAATAGATGTAGAGTGTTGTATGGGCACTTAAAATTTGACAGGCATAAACGTGAAGCATTTAAAGTGAATTATACATTAAAAGACTCGAAATATCGAGAGGAATTCATATCTAAAATTGGGACTATTAAAAGGAGATTTTAAGTTGGTCGAATTTGAAAGACTCCATTAGCCATTAAAACATCTAAGAAGCTCACTTTTGAAATTTCACTTCTTCCATGTACAGGTGCATAATTCTTATATAACTGTATAAGTCACAAAAAAATTCATCAAAATACTTATTATATATATAATGTATTGGTATTGTGCAAATATTTATATAATGTATCGATATGAATAATATATAATCATATGTATAATGTATAACAATGTATAATAGATGTATACATATTGAAGTTGTTTACTTCCTCAAAGAAATTTTTTTTCAATACCGACTAGCTCAAATTTTTTCTAAACAATCTCAAATATTAAATATGAACTCTCTCTCTCTCTCTCTCTCGATATTTCGAGTCTTTTAATATGTTATTGAAGAATTCAACATCTACCATCACCATTGCATATATTTTAAGTGATTTGTAATTATCTCATTATCTAAATTAAGCAAACTTCTGGGGTTGCTTGTGCAAGTCAGGTGAGGATGGAAAAATTAGCAAAATGCATTTCGCTGGCAATATATTTATAATAAATTACATTTAATTTGATCCAAGTGTATTTGAAATACATGTATCTGAGTGTGTCAAATACATTATCTGGCGAAGAAAATCTTGCATTTGTTGATCGGACTTCACACGAACGCATACAATGTTGTCATATTAATCCACAATATGAAGGTCAATACAAACTATTTGATGGGAAGAGACAGTTATTTTTGGTTTTCTTGACATTTGAATTCCACGTCCATTCTGCGATACCTCCAATCATTTGCTAAGGAAAAATAACATTACTGCTACTAGTCACAAATTGATGTGTGTCACCGTTTAGCCTGCAACAAATGGTTAAATTTATGGTTTGTTTGAGTGGTGACAATTTCCATATGCTAGATTGATTATTTGGAAGGAGGTCCCCCAAGTAAAATATTACATTTTACAATATCAAAATTCAATACTTTTTGAATTACCTGTGAGTAAAGGAAAGTTCCCAAGATTGCAATGGCTGCACCAAGGGCATTAATTGGTTGAATTGGGATTTGGAAGATGATGATGGATGAGACTATGACAGAAATTCTCTTCATAGTGTTGCCAATGCTAAATGTCAATGGGGAGATCTCATTTAGGGACATGTAGGACACTTGATTGTACAAGTGATAGAACACACTTTGGGCCACCACCCACCTATAAAAACAGCAATCACATATAACAATTCAGTTTATGCAATCTTGAAAATCTTGTGTTTTCACTCTAAAGTTGTTTCCCTTTGACCTATATATCACCGTGGAAGCAGACACGGTTGTCTATTACACCCCTTGGTATGTAGCCCTTCCCTGACCCTACTAACGTGGGATGCTTCGTGAACCGGACTCTCCTTTTCTCTTTAGGAGGTAAAAAGATCTTGGAAGTTATTGGACCACTTTTACTATGCAAACCAGAACCACAAAAAGAAATACTATAAACTATGAGCATGATTCCAAAGGTAAACATGTGACATGATACTTGTTTTTTGCTTTTTCAAAGAAACTGAAAGTGACATGGGATCTTTCATCAATTTAACCAAAATGCAGTTATGTCAAGAACTATATATGAACTCTAACATCAACAACAACATAACCACTAGGGAAGATATAATGTATGCAGACCTTATCACTATCTCATGGAGATAAAGAGATTATTTCCTCGTCTCAGAAACTCATAAGCAAAATAAACTACATATGGCAAAAAGAAAAGAAAAGAGACAGCGACTAATAACAAACCTATATATATGAACTCACCATATAAAATTAGGGCCAATTTGGGTGACTGCATTCTGCCATCCAAGTGCCCATACTTGTGGACCCTCCACAGCAATAGCAAAGGGTGTCAGAATCAAAAGAGACATCATTGAAAGGCAAGCATAGTAATTCATCCCTCCAACTGACTTCCCCTTCATGCCCTTCTTTGAGAATATGTTTCTTAATACAAATGCCAAGTTTGATACCATTGCCCCCATAAAGCCTGCAGTTTTATCAAGATTAAAGATGGAATGATTCTAAAAAATAATAGCATAAACAATACACCCTAAGATATAATATTGTTTTAATTTGTTCGTCTTACTTTCCTTTCTCGACAACTCAATCCAAAAATCTTTAAACTTTCTTAAACCAGTGTCAAGTCAGAATCAAACAAACAAAATGAAACGGAGGGAGTAGTAATTGAAACATGCATTTTCTTCTTACCTATTAGATTGAAGTTGAGTTCAGTAATAGCAGCAAGTCCACAACCACCAATAATTGGCAAAAGGGAAAGGTACACTGGCAAAGGGAAAGTTTCACCCAACAATCTTGAAACCAAAACACTGAAAGCAGGCTCTCCACTCTTGATAATGTGAGTGAATGACACTGCAACTTTTGACATGCTCACTGTTGCAGCCACATGACCAATTGTGTGAGCCACAGCAACCTAAAAGTTAAAAAACAGAAGATGAGTTTCAAGAATGCCAAAAAAAAGTGAACTTTTGAAATAGGAAGAAATGATGAAGAAGTTAAAGATTCATCATTTTACTTACAGGAAACAAGGCTTTCCAGAAATCAAAGTCAGTGTTTGGAGTTTCAGCAATCTTAGTAGCCCAAGAAACCAACATCATAAGAGAGCCAGCAGCCAGAGAAAGAGTGGAAGTAAGCCATGGAAATGGGAAGGCATTCAAAACCTTCTTGTTGTAGATATTGAAAACAACATTCAAAGCCCACCATGTTGCAAAATAGAGCCCAATCTTGAGCTTCTGAGCAGCAGCAGCCTGAGCTTCTTGGTCAAACTCAATGCTGATTGGTATCGATTGCGGTCGACTAGCTTCATATGCATTGCATTGGACTAAAGGGTCCCTAGATTTAGACAATATTTGTCCAAATCCACTTAGTACTGCTGAAATGTATAGAGGTTTTCTTGACAAGGTATTGGGCTTATCACATTGTTTAAAGTTGATCTCTTTGACGGAAAATGATGGCTTAGAACCCCGTCTCAAGGGATCAAAATTTGTTATAACTGCATAAGGTTGTCCAGCAGAAAAGGCCATCAATGCTATATTTGAACTAAAACAAGTATCTTGCTACTAGTAAGGCCAGTAGTTACACAAATGCAAGAATCCTTACAAATGCACTGTAGGGGCTTCATTTTATACTAGTATTTCTTGGTATGGTCCTGTGAAGGCTAGTTGCAAAAGTTGTGTCCATATACATATTGCAAAAGCCAGAGGTAAATAAATGCTGACCAAATTCTAATGTGTCACTTGAACGTCTCAAAAGCAAATGGTAAAAATTATTATTACAGTTAAAATGAAAAGTTTCTTGGAATGTCATTTGACTTGTACTTATTCATATTTTTTAACCGCGTCTTCACTATATTTAAGCATTTTTGTAAGTCTTTTATCACTCCAACAAACAAAGAATTTAGCGGCAATAATAAATATGTATCACCACTCTATATAAATATTGCGTGACTTTGAGTGCAATGACATTGACTCTTATTTTTGCAATAATAAATATTATCATTAAAAGAAAATTTTATTATTACTAAATTTCTTTTTATTCTAGTGTGTGTGTATATATATATGCCTTCTATTTTCACAGGTTTAGGTACTAATAAGGTATATGAATAAATTTGTGAAAAAGTCTTTAGTCACTCAACACGAACTAGTTCTTGTTTGGGAAAATACTAAACTGACTTGAAGCCAAGAGTTGCAGTGAAAAACTCCTTACTGAAAAGAGAAATAACTATAACCTACGATGTGTAAGATTTCAATCAATTCTAATACTAACTTCAACAAGCAATATTAAGATTACAACTCAGTAATAACTCAATTTCTTTTCTCAATACAACTTTAACGATTAGCTCTAGTCACTTACTCTACTCTAACAAAACATAAATTCCAAGTAAAATAATACAACATAAATTATATAAATACATAAATAGCTTAAAACAATTAACGCGTGTTAAAAAAAATCTGAGGAACACATATGCAGGTCTGCTAAATGCATAGGCATCGTTGCAGTCACCATCATACTCTTAATTATTGAACTCCTCAGTCACCATCGTTCCTTACAACTTTGGTATGACACATAATTTACCACCTAACCTATTAGTTGATCAAAACAATTGTTGTACAACTAAGACTTGATATTTTTCTTCTCTTCAATATTCTTATAATTCAACTGTTATGTGGATTTACCTTGTCTCTTTTATTCTCATTTTTAGTAGATTTGCATCTCCTTCTTTTTAATGAATATATCATTTATTAAAATGCGATATTATATAATATTGAATCAAAAAAAAATATATTGTATTTTTTAAAATAAGATACAATATTTAAGTCACAGGCTACTTGTTGAACTTTGCAATCATCAATTTATTGTGGTGGAAATGATGAAGAAGATGTCAGATGACTACTATTCATTACCAACCCTTGATGACTGCAACTGAATGTGACTGCTGAAGCCTCTATTCACCGCCCACATTTTTCTTTCTTGCACCAACAATATCGAGTTATAGTGGACAAATTGATAATTGCGATTTTTTTTAAGGGTTATGATTAAAAAATCAAATCGAATTATAATTTAAATTAAATTAATTAAAAATTTTGATATTTGGGTAGTTTTGATTTTTAAATTTTTGAAAATCGATACTATTCTGTTTGATTTTGATTTTACTAAAGAAAAACTGCAAAGATAATCAAATCGAACTGTATATATAAATTTTGCATTTATTTAATATTTTGTTAGATGTTAATTAACTTGAATCTTTAATTTTATCATTTATATTTAAAAATTCTCTTGTTAGTGTTGTGATATGTAGTTTCTTGTAACCCCTCACCATATAGTCATTTGATTATTAAGCTTTGCTTTTTTCTATAAAAATTTGATCTTTGTTGTATTATGACGTTAGTATTAATTAATTAAATCACTTTGTTCGTGTATGATAATTTTAGTATTTCTTAACTAAATCATATAATAACTCTAGTAATTGAATCCACAACAGCTTTATGTGGATTGTTCATGTACTAGTTGTATGTGTTTATTGAGATATGTATATCCTCAACAAACCTATTACATTCAAATCCAAAAAAAATCAAAAAAATAAATCAAACCGACAATAACCAAATCAATGGTTATTTTTTGATTTGTTTTTGCTTGATTTGGTTTAAAATTTTACAACATTGATTAAATTGGTCTGATTATGGTTTTAACTAAGAAACGATCCAAATCGACCCATGAACACTCCTATGTAAAAGGGATTTAAAATTTTAAAAAATGACATACAAATTAATTGGAAGAAATTCGATATTCATTATATATACATAAAAAAAATTATTTTTATCATATATAAATAGTATTATAATTTTTTGCTAAAAGAGTTCGAATGAACCCCTAATAGCTATGTGGCTGTAGTTGCTTGTTTGTATTTCTGTGGCCTCGTTCAATTTCCTCTCTAGACAGCTACATCCTCGAAGATCAAATACTGGTCAAAATTTCCGTGCTTCACGTGATGACAGAAAAACCAACACAATAACATAAATCATAAATAAGCTGAATTATAAGCTATTAATTTTTAAATATGCTAAGATATTTTTTATTTAGTTTTGATTTATCAGATTTTAATTCTTAACGGTTTAATTTTCAATTTATTTAATAAGAAAATATTCATAAAATAAATATGTATTTTTCTAACGATTTAACGCAATACGACGAGGTACAGTAAAACAAACAAATCAATTGAGTACCTAAATTTAATAATACGTAATATTTGACCTCATGTTCTAATTTACTTTCTGACAGAAGGATTATACATTGGAAACCAAGCAAATATATGATTTACGAGTACTGATTTAATTAGTATCAACTGATGTTAAACTATTAATATTTAATATTTATACTAAAAATCAAAACCAAATTGATAACCTGAATTTTTTTTTTGTAAAACGATTAAAAACCCGTTTAAACCCAATAACCCAATAACAATAAATTAATAATATTTTTTTCAGCTCAATTTATCGATTTGTTCAGTTTTTGCATATTCCAGGCTAAACATCCTTTTTTTTCTGACATAAATTTCATAGATCAAAATTTTAAATATCCTAATTTGATACTGTATGTCATGACATAGAATTTGACTAAAAGAAACTCTTGATATTATTTATGGAATAGAACTATTAATACTCATCTTGGAACAAACCGTTACAATAGTATTCTTTTAACAACAAATACTATACAGTAATTAATTGTCATCTCTAGTAATATGGAACGTAAGCAGTTGACCTTGCACTTATTAAGACTTTCAATTTAGCTAGTTATTTCCCAAAATATCTCAGTGATGCTATTCAAAATATTTTAGCTACTTTAAATAATTACTCAAATTATAACAATAAGGTTAGATTAAGGCGCTTGATTAACAAAAAAAAGTAGGTAAAATTATCAACAATTGATTAATGGAGTCTATTAAAAAGAGACTTGTTGTCCATTCGACAAATTTCTAGATTTTACATATATGAGACAAGTCGAAATTTCACTAACAAGATCCAGCAATCGGTTGTCCATGTGTGTCATCTAGTAGTCTATAATGGGTTCTCCAATGGTGCATGGTAAGTTGAAGATTTTGGCTGTAATGAACTTGAAGATGAAGAATAAGGTTGCATTTAGTGCCTTAGCATAGGCAAAAAATTGATCAACTATTTATTGAGATGATGAGATATAGCTGTAAAGCTATTGTCCATTGCACATGCAACGGTAATATATGATTTTAGAAAATTTCATATTCATATATGGTGGGAGAAGATGACATTATATGTCGATTGGTGGTGATGACGATGATGATTCGCTTGTTGGAAAGTAAGATGAGGATGTTTTTTGGACCGTGTACATTAAGGAAGGGACGGTGGGAAGAAAAATGAGTTTTAGGTTTACTTATATATTTGAAGAGTTAAGTGTTGAAACCGCGGATAATTCTTGAGAAGGAGCGAATCTCTCAATTTTAGTGTTGTTGACTTCATCACAAATTCCACCTGATTTTGACATCACTCCATAAAAATAAATGACTACAATCTTTAAAGGTTATTCGCTACAAAGTATTTCAAATACATGTATATTAGGTGGTGTACATACTAATTCGACAAATTTTATACATACTAAACCATGACAGTAACAATAGGTGGTGTTCCTATTATGATATATCCTATTCGGTACTATATCTATTATTCTAATACATCTTATTCTAATTTGAATTGTTTATGCTATATTATATTAAATACATACAATTTTTTGCATTGAGTGGTTATAAATTTTTCAAACAATTATGATATTTTCAAAGAATTATGATATTTTCAAAGAGTTATAACTTTTCTAAAAGATTATGACTTTTCATGTAAGACACAATAAATACACGTTATATTCGCTATTTGGTAAAGAGAGAATGGAAGAAACTCACAATATGTAAAACGCAATTCTTTTGCTTTCTATTTTCTACCTGTGTGTTTTATCCTCTAAAATTAATTAGCAAGGAGCGGTTGAGAAAAAAAGCATAGCAATTGTAATTATAATTGAATTTTATTTGCCATGCACAAAGCTTCTAGATATTTGCTGATGATAAACTATTCCTTGATGACGTTAGGTAATTGTCATTGAATCCAATCGCTATAGGTTTTAAGAACATTTATAAAGAATCCTATCATTAATAGAAAATAATATAACCATTTATTTTATTTTTTTTCTTACTAAATAGACTACAAAGACATTCTCATTGTAGCTTTACATGTCAAAAATAAGTTACTGGGAATATAAATGTCATATACATATTAAGTAGGGGAATTCTGCTGCACATCTGAACTATGACTGACCTGTTTATTGTTGTCACTGTTCTTACGTTTGAGCATTTCTTTTATCTCAGATTCTCTTTTATCAACAAAGTCTATCAAATCTTGGAAGCTGCTACGTGACCGGAGGGAACGCCTACTAGACCGTGCAGATTCAGGTTCACTCATCTCCGGCTCCTCTGTCTCGGGGTCAAACCTCAGGAATTGACAGTAAACTCTGCAGAAAAACACTACAAGAGCAATGACACAAGCACCGCCACAGAGAACATAGAGGCCCCAGAAGCTCTTGAGGGAAAGACGAGTGTCGTCGACTTGGTTGTTCTGTGAAAAGCATCCATTGTTAGATAACCATTTGTCATGGATCCTTTGTAATTCACCATTTTCTGAGAGTTGAAGGATAGCAGTTGACAAGTCAACAGCCAAAGGAGAGTCCCTTTGAAATGCCTGACCAAAGATAGTTAAGATCAGATTGGCTTTGCATCATTACAAGGAGATAAACATAATACTCCCTCTATTTCAATTTGTTTGTCCGATTTTGACTTGAAAGTAAAAGAAACTTTTTATATCTTGTGGTATTGAATTAAGGATATGTAGAATAACCAAAATTTCCTTTAACACTGTGGTCTTAAACATGCCATGTGGAAGGTCAGAATTAAAGAGTTGCCAAAAAAGAAAAGAGATTGATTTTTAAACGGACTAAGAAAGAATGTAAGGCAAACAAATTGAAACGGAAGGAGTATTTTGTAGTTCTCATTTTTCTCTATTCCAATTTTGGATTGAGTTCTCTTTGTTCCTGTTCATTGGAGTTGGGGGTGAAAGGCAATTCAGATCATTTGTAAGTCGTAAATATAGTTTATGGCGAAAAGACCGCTATCTCATCATACCAAAAGCAAAGGAAATACTTACAAAGCCCCATCCGCTCTTTGTGAACTCCCGTCCTACAGTCCTGTATATGCATTTGTTATTAGACAAAAACAACTCAATATAAGGGAGCTCATCGACGATGGCAGCAACACCACCACCATGTGGACCTTTCTGGAGGGTGCTGAGATATTCATCTTCGCTTTTTATTATTCGGAGCCGTGACTTCGGAACACCTAGCTCCTCAATGAGATAATTGTATGCAAATGACCCATCCTGGACTCCTATAGGATCAGAGCTTGAGATTAAACTGTCAATTCCTTCAATTCCCGATGACAGCTTCTGCACTGTAAGGATAGACGTCAAGCTAGCTGTATAGCTCGAATTGATAATCAAAACCACAAAGAGCCAGAAGATCAGCACACAGCGTCCCAAGGTGCTCAATGTGTTCTCTCCTGTATTCATTCACAAAGAAGAGTGTCAGCTATGCAAAGGAAGAACCAAGTATCATAATAATACCTTACTAGAAAAGTTCAAGGAAGATATACTTACTGTGCGCGAAAAACATGGTTGAGAAACTAAACCTGAAAGAAAAATTGGATATTACTACCATGGTTAATATACGTGTAAAGGCAACGGCGGAGCCAGGAATTCAAGTAAGAGGATCCCCAAAAAAAAAAAGGAATTCAAGCAAGAGGATCAAAGCAAAACAGTTCTTATGCCAAGGAGATTCAACAACTTATATATATGCAAAAATATTTCATTTTTCCCTATCTACATAGTGTAACTTCTAAGCGAAGGGGATTCAACTGACCCCCCGCACCCCCTCTGGCTCCACCCCTGCACAGGCACAATGATTTTACTAATAGAAAGGATCCTCTTGATATTCTCAATATTAATGATGCCACCAGAATTCAAATTGTGCAAAGGAAAGAGTCAATTTTTTTGTTTGATTCGTCTCCAATCAAGGCTCCCCAGTATGCAAACTGCCATCATAATTAGCTTCATGCTAGTACATTTAATAAAAGCTTGCAATCAAACAGCACTCTTATTCTCATTTCAAGAGAGGTTATAGCAGTAAGAAGTACTAACCAGAACACTGTAACAAGTTGTTGCCTTGGTGGACCACGGAACTCGGGATTCATCCGATGCTCAAGAATCCAAACAACAAATCCAACAAAGAGGAAGAACACCCCAGTTACACACCACATTTGAATTGTAAATGGCCTAAGGAAAGCCCATGGACTGGATTTGATCTCTTTGACAGGAGCAACTACAACGAGTCCAGATTCCATATAAGGTTGTGTGAAGTCCACAATCCTTGTGCGATTTGTCGTAATTGCAATATCCCCAACAGCTGCATCATATTTCTAACAAACAAATGAACCCTGATAAGTGCTCTAAGAAAAGTTCTCAGTATTTTATGCATACACAACTGTTCTTACTTGAAGGCAGAGATAGAATGATACATCAGTAAGGAGTACAGAAAAGAAACTAAATTTTCTTGGATTCCTCCCTACCAATATTTAAGGAAATTTAACAGACGACTTTACTCAATATATTGAATGTATAGACAATTGCTACCAACCAGCCTATTCAGTTCAACTATGTATTACAACTTACTGGATCACATCGCATTAGCAACAGTCACAAAGACATCAGTTTATATCAAACTGAACCAAACATTTGTGTAATGCATCCGTAAATCTTTGACAAATTCACGTTAGTATAAAATCCACCTTTGGTCACGCATATTACACTTACCCTATGTAGAACTATGATACTTCTAATCTGCGTCAAGGATCACTATCACATTATATATATATATATATATATATCCATCACAAAATCGTGGTGCATAGATATTGAAGCTGAGTAGATATATACATATAGTCAGACTGGCTAGGGTATTTTTGTCATAAATACTTGGTTGTTGAACGTAGCTGCAGGTACTCACATTTGCTGCAACATCATCCACTATGCTGTTGAACGAAGGGTTTCTTTTTCCATCACCATATAAAATGTATACACGAGGGACAGGGTAAGCCAACAAGTTTAGTGCAGCCTCAAACACATCAATGCAATATCCTTTCACCCCAGAAGGTCCTTTGTCTTTCTTCACAAACTCTTCAAAAGTGACACGGAAAGGAACGGCGATTCTCAGGGGTTCTCCATTATTGGGAAACACCCATCCTCGAGGTCGTCTTACAGTTTCTCCAGGCCATATAGCATTATATAGATGTTGGTTACTGGTTGAAGAGTTTACAGGCTTTGTGTATAAAACCTCAGGAGTTATAACAGAGAGACCAGAATAGTTTGACCAGTAACCTATAGTGCGTAATCCAGTTCCAACTACGTTAAGAACATCATATGCTGGATGAACCAAATTCTTCTGAGGATCAAACTGAATCTGACCAGTTAGACCTGTGAAGTTCATGCCTACAAGTATCTGGAGTAGTTTCTGTCCTTGGTCAAGAACTCGGAGGGATGACAAATTCAGAGCGCTTCCATTGGTATTACGCAAACTGGGGTCATCAGAGAAAGTGACATTTCCACCATTCTTGAAGAAAAGGTCAAGAGCACGGGCAACCAACCAAACTGTATCATAAGCATAAAGTGCATAAGAATTAAACCTTGAAGATTTTATACTCTTCAAGTTTTTCCATCGAGATGCAAATGTCTTTTTCTGGTTAGAATCTGGAGTATGATGGCGAAGCGCGACAACCCCTTGTAGTACATCCATATTATCTTCTTTAGAATCTGATGAATCCAAAACAGATGGAAGCCAATCAGTAGCAATCCAGACATAACCATTGCTCATCATTCCCAATTCTTTTGCCTTCGAGAAAAATGATAGACCAGTATCAGGATTTACATGAACAATATAAACTCGTGCCTCCATAAGGTTCACACTGACTAACAAGTCATCGATATCACTCATAGTAGCTCCAGGAGAAAAGGCTGCTTTATAAGAGATCTTGGCCCGCTTCTTTGCAAGGGCATCACCCAACACAGATATCCCATTTCTACCATTGTCATCATCAACAAATATGGCTATAACCTCCTTCCATCCATAATAATCAACCAGATCAGCAATAGCATACATCTGGAAGTAATCATTTGTGACAGTTCTAAGAAAATATGGGTACTGAAGAGAGGAAAGAGTAGGATCAGTTGCGAAAGACAAAAGTGGGACACGAAGTTCATTCACTACATGAGAAATGACATGTGCAATTCCTGAGGATTGTGGACCCACTGCAACAACTACTTCTTTCTCCATCAGCTGCAAAGCTGCAAAGCAAGTATGTCTGTCAAATACTAAGAGGGGTAAAAGAATAAAAGCAACAGATGAAGTTAAGGTAAATAACCTAAATGTGTCAGGAACACAAGCATCGGTTATGGTTTTGACAAACGTTCATGTCTATAAACAATCCTTTATCAGACATTGAACTATTCCAAAATTCTGAAACAGGATATGAATTAAACATTTCCACAACCGGATGGAGCCAAAGATTTATTATTTTTTGGCTTTGAGGTATGATGGAATAAAGCAAAATGGCTCTTTAAACTGTCTGCGCTTCTTTCAATTGTGAAG
>JAOTQR010000086.1:17296420-17352526 GCA_025774065.1 Solanum ossicruentum | reverse complement strand
GAAAAGATTTTGTGTTGTTATCATTTGATATTATTTATATATATATATATATATATATATATATATATATATATATATATATATATGTACTTCACCAATCGTCTTGGTACAATTAATTATCAAATTTCCTAATTAATTAATGTAATAATTACGCTCCACATATAGAATCTTTTCTAGAAAACCAATTTTTTTAAATCTAGTTATAAATTTTTTTTCTTATAAATCTTTTTTATTTTATAAATTCTATTATTAGTACTATGAAGTAATTTTTCAAATCGTTTTTTTAGAGTTTAAGTTTTGTAATATATAAAGATTTGCTATACCACCACGTAATTTTAATCATAAATATGATAACTTATTAAGTAATTAATGATATATCTTTTTAAATATAATTATAACTATGGCAAAAGATAGTAAAGGAAAGTTGCATAATCTTTTTGTTCCGAAAGAATTAAATTTGTAATTATCTTTTTAATCAATTTTATTTTCTTTTTTAAATTTAAAATTTTCATTGATTCTTCTCAACATCATTTCGAATCAAAAGTAGTTCTTCAATTCGACAAGTAATTTTTCATTGTAGTTATTTATAAATCTGAAATTAGGGCAAATCATGATTCACAAAAAAAAGAATTCAAAAAAGTTACTATTCCAAATTTAAAAAAAATTCTTTTTATTTTATTTCATAATAGATTGTTTTGATCTTTGCTTAATCTTTAAGGCGATCTTTAATATTTCAATCACACCACATCTCCAATCCATTATATATTTCATTTCAATTATATTCATACTCCTCTTCACATAAATCATGATTAATCCTATAAAAAATTTATTAAATTTATGGTGGTTTTCAAACGCTTGGAGTTGGACATTCCATTACAAGAGGTTAGTGTTGTCAAGTCATTGGTATTTATTCACTTCATTTAATTTTGCAACTTACGTGTGATGGTGAATTATCATTTTTTTAAAAAAATTTACTTGCATAACACGTACACCTAACTAATTAAAAAAAATACAAAGAAGAATAATAATTAATCTAAAAAAATTCATTAATGTATAAATTCTTTACTTTGTGCCTTAATTTTTAAGAATTTTAAATATATTTGGTTGAGAAAAAAGTAATAGGTAGTTAGTTAAATATATAACGAATACAAATATATGAATTACTAATCTTATCATATGCGCGTGATCAAAATATGTATATAACACAAATTAAATTAAATTATAAAATAATTCACTACTTAGTCATTGGCACCTTTCTTTATATATGTAAAAATAAATAAAAAAACACAATTTCATCGTATGGCATTTTTTGATAGAGAGACTCTGACAGACCACTTCTGTATTTTTTGATTCCTCAGTTAATCACTCAAGTCAAGAAATTTCAAATTTTGCGTATTCACTCTCCAATTTTCGTTCCAATCAAGGTAATCTCATCCCTCAATTTCTTAGTTTAATTCCCGATTTTTGTTATTGCAATCAACGATGGGTATTTTAACTGGAAAGTTTTATTTTTTTGAATTGGGTTCTCTAAAGAACTGTTTTGGTATTATATATGAGTTCTTATTCTTGGTATATGAGGAAAAAAGAAACAATTTTGTGTATGTGTGCTTGTGGTGATGTTGTCCATGTCCAACTAGGAATACCCACAACTTGTAATTTATGTATCGATAATTAGGATTTTGATCTGTGTGTTAAATTTTGTTTTTGGTGTTCCCTTTTTGTTCCAAGTGCTAATTGCTATTTTTATGAAGCCCTCTTGTTATCTTGTTCTGCTTCGTATTTGAAATGAATTAGCTGTCATTGGGTTTGATGTTTCTGAGATGGTATTTGTGAGGTTGTTGATTTGGTTTTCTCTTTGCAACTTTTTTCCGGCTACAAAGCAACAAACAATTTTGCAACTGTTAGTCAAAGATTTATGTTTTGTAATGCACATAATTGAAATACTAACTAATGAATAATGATGTCCCAGATTAGAATGGAGGTCTTCGTTGTTCAGAATCTTAGATATACAATAGCCATCTAGACCTTCTACTTAGTATATATCTTCCTTGCATTGTGTTTCCAGGATCAAAGAGCTAACTATTTCTACGAAGCCATAGATAAAAACAGTATGGAGCTTGACCTGGATTCGTTTTTAGAATCACATGCTGACGATGACGACGATGACGATTACTTGCTGCATCATCGCACTGTTGATGAAATTCTACTCAATCACTCCTCTTCTTCTTCTTCGCCCTCTCCTCCTTCTTCTCCATCTGCTTTGCATGGACACAATCATCTAGATCGTCGTGATCACTTGGCAGGCTCGTCTTTTCAATCCCAAAAATTGCCATTAGAGTTGCATCAGACAGAGCCAAGATCTGAGTCAATTAGTAGTAAACAATCAAGCGAATTTTCTTCACCAACAGCAGGCCAGAGCGTGTTGCCGCCATTTTTTAGTGGGGTCATCAGATCAAATTCAAAACCTGGAGATGCCTTGGCTGCGGCGTTCGCTGCATCACGATCCATTCCCGCACCTCGTGCAGCAGCCATCAAATCTAGAAAAGCAAGCTCCGGAGTGCTGCAAAGGGCCTTGGAAAGTGATGCAACTGCTCCCGTAGCTCCCCCAGTTCGCACTGATGCCGACATTTCTGAAAATATTGATACTTTTGGGCACTCAGCGATTTTACATGAGATTGGTTCTGAGACTATTGGTTTGGAAGGTAACAGAAAGGATCAGTGTCAAGCTTCTCAAATTCAACTAAGTGATGTAGACAATGGTAATAGAGAGGCATCTACAGAGGATGCAGGTCAGGACAGCATGATTGTTGCTGATGCAGGTGATGTTTCTGTGAGGGATGATTTTTCAGATAAAAGTAAATTGAATGAAGCTCCAAGTTATACTGGAATTCAAGTACAATCTCCTAGTAGAACTGAAAAAGACTCGATTTTTCATGATAGCTCAGGGTTGGATGAGATTGAAGATAGACAAGTTCAATCGTTATTTGGAGCTGATGATAATGTTGTATGTGCGGATAGCAGCGAAGAAGCTGCTACGAAGGAGCTACTCTCCTCTCCAGTTTATGAAGCTGTTTCTGACGAAGATTTGACTAAAAAGGATGGTGCAAGACATGAGCATGAGAATGTAATTGCTCAATCCAAAGAAGGAGAGGTCAGTTCCAATGGAGATGAAACTGATTCTTTAAATGATTCTGCAGGTATCATTGAGGAGTTAGTTTTACAGCAGGAAAGTATGAGGGATAGTACAAAGCCTCAGAAAAATTACCACTCTGCCTTGAAGCCCCTAGAATTGGCTGAGGAAGCTGAAAAGAAGCAGGCCTTCACGGCTATGCATTTAGAAGAGGGTGCTTCTGCTCAACCAATGAGGCTTGATGGAGTTCATAGGAGTTCTAATGTCTTGGGTTACTTTGATGTAGATGACAACAATACCATCACCCAAACCCTGTCGTCTCAAGCTTTCAGGCGTGAGCATGGATTTTCGAATGTCCTGGCTGTTCACCTCAAATATATTGCAGTGGGAATGTCCAAAGGATCAATTCTTGTGATGCCAAGCAGATACTCCTCACATAATGCTGATAACATGGATGCTAAGGTTTTTGTGCTAATTAGCTTTGTGCATTGGTACCCTATTATAGTGATTGACGACATTGTGAATTAGATTTCAGCAAAAAGTGTTGTTCTATTCCAAAAAGTTTCATTTATTCTCTCCTCGTTGAACTTATATTTTTATAATTCGACAAATATTTTGTCTTATAATCACTTTTGAAAAGGAAATTGCTCTTGGCTCATTTTAGAATCTCTATATCTGAATTGTGTATATTATCTGGTTTCTTGCATTAAAGATTTTAGATTTGACTAAATTATTACATATTTTACTTTCTGATAGCAGAAATGTCTATATATTTCAGATGTTGATATTTGGATTACCGGGAGATAGATCTCATGTCCCTGTAACTTGCTTGACTTTTAATCAGCAGGGGGACATGCTCTTTGCAGGATATGGTGATGGGCATTATACTGTATGGGATGTGCAAAGAGCCTCTGTGCTAAAAGTTGTTACTGAACATAAAGCTCCAGTTGTGCACCTTTTATATTTAGGGCAAGATTCTCAAGTTACTCGACAGTTTACTGTGCTCAGTGGTGATACTAAAGGTGTAGTTAACTTAGACCGGTTTACAGTGTATCCCTTGTTCAATAGAATCTCCCTTTCGAAGTCACAGGTAAATATATCCTTTTCATGCTTTACATGAATATCCTTCTCAAAAAATTGAAATGACTATACATGCATCTCAAGGCTGAATAATATATATTAACATTTTAACAGGAACTGCTAAATGAAAGCAACAGCACTACATTGTGTGCTGTGACACTACTAAGTGGTGAAAGTTATGGAGGTGCTATGGTGGCTTCTCAAGAGGGAGGCGGCCCTTGTTTGATTGAGGAAGGTGTGGTCATACTTGGGACACACCAATCTGCTCTAGTGGTATGAAGTTCTTAGAACATCTATTGCCCTGGAAGGATTTCATGATCTCCCCAAATCCAAACTTCTTGTAAAATGATCAGGTCCTTCATTCCTGCTTCTTGGTCAAGACTTCTGTTTACTGTCTTTTGCAGGCAAAATTAAGCCCCACATTTAAGGTTTATGCTAAAATTCCACGTCCTGATGGTGTTAGGGAGGGTTCAATGCCTTATGCTGCTTGGAAATGTATGGAATTTCATATTGCTTCAGTTTTGGTATGTATGAATTTTGGCCGTAGATATGTTGCATTAGAGCTTGCTAAGATTGTTTTTGTTGCAGCAGAAAGTATGTCTACTGAAACATCAGAAAAAGTTTCACTGCTTGCAATTGCTTGGGATCAAAGAGTTCAGGTTGCTAAGCTGGTGAAATCTGAGCTAAAAGTTTGTTGGAGATGGACCACAGATAGCTCAGCAGTCGGGCTGGCTTGGTTGGATGAACAGGTACATAAATTTTTTGGTGCTTTATCAGGAACTTTCTTTTCTCATCATTTATCTGCAATATGTAGAACACTTGCATTTAGGTTCGATAGAAATACAAAAACTACAAACCTCTTTTACTTGTCCAGATTTTGGTAATTCTCACAGCAACTGGACAGCTCTGTTTGTTTTCAAAAGATGGGAATTTGATCCACCAGAGAAGTTTTTCTATGGATGGATCTTGTGGAGAGGATTTCATGTCATACCATGCCTACTTCAGCAATGTCTTTGGAAATCCTGAAAAAGCTCATCACAATTGTTTAGGTGTCAGGGGGGCAACTTTGTACATTCTTCGGCCATCCCAGCTTGTTGTTTCACGCCTTCTTTCCTGGAAGGAACGAATAGAAGTTTTACATAAAGCAGGTGACTGGATGAGTGCACTGAACATGGCAATGTCTCTTTATGATGGCCAAGCACATGCAGTTATTGACCTTCCAAAGAATTTGGATGATGTGCAGAAGACCCTTATGCCACATCTTGTACAACTGCTGTTGTTATATGTAGATGAGGTATTCTCCTACATAGCAGTGACATCCGGCAACCAACATGGGCAGTCAGGCCAATCAAATGAATTGAAGTATGATGCTGACTTTGTGAATCCTGATATTAAGGAGCAATACACTCTGGTTGGTGGTGTTTCTGTTGAATTTTGTCTTCATATCAAGAGACTTGATGTTCTCTTTGATGAAATTTTTCCAAAGTATGCTGCTGTGAATCACAAGGGTATGTTGCAATGTGTTTAAATTCCACCATCCTGCGTTATGTCCCATGTCAACTATTTGGGGCTTGCTTCTATGTTTGATGCCTCAATGAAAAAGAAAGTTGCTTATTCAAAACTATAATATATTAGTGAGTGCCTCTTAAGTATTGTAGTGAATTAACTACGTTAATTTATGAGGAATTGAAGATAATAGGGTGAAGATATTATTAAGCTGAGTTTAAATTGAAAAGGACAAAACATAGTCCGAATAAATAATTTTGTTTGGTAACTTTTTCGTATTCCCCCAAGTCTCCTCCTTTCTCTTGTCCACCAACCTTTGGAACTCAACTTTGTTAGAAAACCTTCAATATCTGTTTTTTTGCTGTATCAAACGAAGTCAGAAGCTAGTTATATGTAGATAAAACAATAGTAAAATGTTTAATGAAGATCCCAAAGTGCTGGCCTAGTAGTCGCTGCAGCGACAAGGCGACAACCTTGGAAGTTCAAATTCGGTAAGAGGCGACACTAAATAAATTCTTCTCATCTAACACTTTACTTGCAAAGTTATCGGTTCCTGTGCTAGTGGGAGGTAGTAGGTGTCCAGTAGATTAGTTGATGTTTTAAGCTTAGCGCAGATACCATTTGTTAGAATTCTAGGAATATTCTATAGCATATGTGCATCTTGATTTACTCCTAGATGTACTCCTCTTTTAATTAGGCAGTGATTTGTATTGGTTAAATATTGATTTTCATGTAGGCTGTTTCCTGGGAACCCTCGTCTCAAAAACCCATAGGCGAGAATAAATTAGATATGACAAAAATGGGAAGGAAAATAAAGGGAAACAGAAAAGACGACTAACAACATGATTTAACGATAACATCAATATACAGATAATGACAACAGTTATTCGCATTCTTTGATACATAAAATCTAATTTAGGGAAAAAACTACTTTATGAAGATCGAGGATATAAGAAAATGGTGGATATTCAGATGTAGACTTGGTACGGTCACCCTCCAGCGGACGATCCACTTCCGCATATTGTGTTCTAGTTGGGGAAAATTGTGTCTTGGAGTAGTAAGAAATAAAATGTGTTTGCTGGATCTAGTGAAGAAGCAAAACATTGGGCTATGGCAATGGCAACCTGTGAACTTATATGGATCAAACAATTATTGAAGGAGTTGAAATTTGGAGATACTAAAGGAATGGAACTTATGTGTGATAATGAAGCTGCACTTTACATTGCATCGAATCTAGTATTTCATGGGAGGACTAAGACCATAGAGATTGATTGTCATTTTGCCAGAGAAAAGGTACTCTTAGGAGACATTATCACAAGGTTCATACGGTCAAGTGATCAGGTTGTAGTCTTACAAGACAATGTCACAAGGTTCGTATGGTTAAGTCATCAGCATGTAGACGTATTCACCACATCCATAGCCTGTCCCAGAACAAGTTATATATGGAACAAGCATGGTACGTACAATTTATATGCACCAGCTTGAGAGGGAGTGTGAGAATCCCAGGAATATTCTATAGTGTATGTGTAAATATAGTAGGTAGCTTGATTTACTCCTACATTTACTCTTCTTTTAATTAGGTATTGATTTCCTTTCCTTTTTAAGCTATGTAAACCCCAATAGCTTGTGGGAATAATCAAGCTGAGTTCTCTCTTAAACTCGTCTGCTCACACCATTGTTATCAGAAAAGAGGAATAGAATAGAAACACCTAGCAGATCATTAGTTAATTTTCTATTTGTCCTTGTTCCTTCTTTGGAGTTTTGGGCATATTCTGTTCTCATTTACTCCAATTTTCAACAAGTTATATTGTGTTGAAATTATTTTCTGGCCATATTATATGTTTCCATGTACAGATACATTTTTGGAGCTTTTGGAGCCATATATATTGAAAGACATGCTAGGATCTTTACCACCTGAGGTATATAAATGGTTTTGGTTTGTGACAAGCTTTTGAATTGGTTTTTTTTATGCTTCATATTACTTTACTGTGTCTCTATTGGGGACTTGCTGTGTCATTCATTTATCAAAACTTAATGGATGCTGATCTGCTGTGGTCTGTTATTGCTGAAGATAATGCAAGCACTAGTGGAGCACTATAGTACTAAAGGTTGGTTACAGCGTGTTGAACAGTGTGTTCTCCACATGGACATGTTGTCCTTGGATTTCAATCAGGTATTGCTGCATGTTTTGTATGTTGAAATTTGTGATTACTGCTTTATGATCGCACATGAAGGTTCTCACTAATAAAACATGAGAGCAAAGGACAGTTGTCCTCAAACAGGAGAAAAGTTGCATGAATAAAGTTAAGCTTCCCGTATAGGCTTGATTTGGATTTCCCCCCGTCTTTTCTTGTGAATTTTTCTGATTTAGCTATTAATTTTTAAATTTATTTTGTAGGTTGTTCGCTTATGCAGGGAGCATAGGCTGCATGGTGCATTGATCTACTTGTTCAACAAAGGTCTTGATGATTTTAGGACTCCTTTGGAAGAACTCTTTTTAATTTTGCGGGATAGCACAAGAGAAAGTGCTACTGCTCTTGGGTAAACTGATTTACATGTATATTGGATTTATAAATTATCTAATGAACTTGACTTATAACTCGTAAGTTTGATACCCCTGTGTAAATGTAAATTTTCTGCCTGAAGTAGGTGATCCAATTCCTCAAGTGTCATCCATTATTTTTGACATTTCTAGAAATGCACATTGATGTCAAGTAAACAAACTCCACTTTCTTTGTGGAAACAGGTACAAGATGCTTGTTTACCTCAAATACTGCTTCCAAGGTTTTGCTTTTCCTCCAGGTTGGTCTGCAAATATGCTATTTATAATTTATATCATATATGAAGTTAAGTTTGTTTTCTGCATTTGATAGCTTCTCTTCCCATGCATGCTTCAACAATTAGTCTGTCTTTAATAAGCTTGAGAACCCCGGGGGAGATTTCTCATTTTTTAGATAATTGGTGAAGGTCATAGGTGATAGATCTCTTGGTGGTCCTATACTTTTGATGT
Organism: Solanum ossicruentum; assembly: GCA_025774065.1. Taxonomy (NCBI): domain Eukaryota; kingdom Viridiplantae; phylum Streptophyta; class Magnoliopsida; order Solanales; family Solanaceae; genus Solanum; species Solanum ossicruentum. The sequence goes on along the minus strand of JAOTQR010000086.1, from coordinate 17,343,800 downwards.
AATCACTTCCTGAGTACACTATTGGTGTAACTCTTTTTGTTTATAATATAAGTTAACTTTATCAAAAAAAAAATAAAACTTGAGAACAGAAGCAAAAGGAATATGTCTGGGTTTCACTTTGCTCATACTAATATCCTTGCAATTCTATTTTATTCTCTACCGTGGTGGTTGATTCTAGTGATGAGTTGAATTTGAAAAAAAAGGAAAAAAGAAGTTATATTTGGAAGGTTTGGTGGTATAAGATCAAATGAGGAAACAATACAGATTAAAGGAAATATAGAATTGTGAATTATTTTATGCACATGTAGTGTTAAAGCATTCATCTTCAGAGAACTTGATATTTCCCTTAGTTGTGTTTGCATCAAAGCCTAGAGTTACTTTGGTTGTATGGTTACACTAGTTTTAGATGATAGTGTAGAAATATAGTAGATTTCTTGTAAGAAGGTCAAGGATTTTTGGGTTAGTGAATCACTGATGTAACTACCATTTCGGTTTCCAGCACAATTTCTGCTGATGTTATATATATATATATATATATATATATATATATATATATATATATGCTGAATCGGTTTCCTTCTCAAAAAAAAAAGTTTAGTTCAAGGAGAAGTTGAAGGACAGGTGCAATAGACTTTGGGGATGTGAAAGATGGGATAAACAAGGTGCGTGAGTCTTGAGAAAGTCAACAAATCATGAATATATCTCACGCGTACGGTTATTCTCAAAATTGAATTTTTTTGGGACATATTTTCCCATATTAATATCTACCGTGACATGTTGCATTGTCTATATCCTATTCTCTTTCCCATTTTGGTCTTTGAAGACGGGCACAGTAAATATCTTAATCATATGCACCTCGGTATCTTGTTCTGGAGAAAAAACAAGAAGGATTGGGGACGGGGGGTTATGCTGAAGATCTACTAAGGGAATGAAATGAATCTTCAAAAATATTATTAGTTATTCTGCAGTTCTGCTCCTTGTGGGATTTTACTGTGGTATTTCATGCATTATCTTTTACTTCTTAGTTGTGCTTTTGTGTTTTGCTTCAAGCAATTGATGATGAACTGTGCAGGGCGCGGAACACTCCCTTCCACACGTGTGCTGCCACTTAAAAGAGAGCTTGTGCAATTTTTGTTGGAGGAAGCGAGTTCTCTAAATTCTTCGACAGCAACATACTTACCTTACAGTGGACCACACCCAAACCTGCTCTCTTTGTTAGAGCTCGACACAGAGGCCACCTTAGATGTTTTGCGATATGCATTTGTAGAAGGTGAAAATGAAAGTCACAGTCCTGCATGGAATGCCAATTCAAAGACTGAAACAACTGAAGCAAACATTTCAACCACTGAAGGCATAAATTTAGTACAGAAAGTAGTAGATGTCCTAGCGGTCATTCTTAATCTGAGTTATTTCCAAAACGGTGGTTCTTTTAACAATGAAGATGAAAGATGTACTGACATTTGGCCTACAAGGAAAGATGCCGAGTACATATTAGATTTTATTTCCTTTTTAACTGCCTCTGGAAAAGCTAAGGTTTCAAAAGATACCCTCCGTCAAATTTTTGAGTACCTGACACTGGGAAACGAAACTTACCCCAATATTTCTGGGCGAATAGTTGAAACCTTTAATAAAAAACAGAAGCAATTGACTGCACTTTTAGAAGTTTTGCCAGAGGAAGACTGGGATGCAGCTTACTTGCTGAATTTATGTGAGAGGGCTCAGCTGCATCAGGTACTTTTCCTTGCTAACTGTTTGTATTCCTTTTTCTTCTGTCAAGTATCAATGAAATCAATTATTTAAGAGGACATGCTAATTATTTTAGGTCTGCGGCTTAATTCATGCCATCACGCATCAGTATCTTTCTGCTTTGGACAGTTATATGAAAGCTGTGGATGACCCTATTCTTGCTTTCATATTTGTTGATGACATGCTGCGGCAACTGAGAGACAAAGAATCTGATGCTTTCAGATCAGCAGTCATTTCTCGAATCCCAGATCTATTCAAATTGAACAGGTTGAAATACAATTCCACAATGTTTTGTCATTCATATTCAAGCTGTATTTTCATGAGATGAAGTTCATTCTAGGCCAGCACCTAGCTGTTTAACCATATATTTTATAGGATAATCACAGAGTGCTGAAAAATCTTTGCTAATTTTGGGATTCTGCAGGGAAGGGGCTTTTTTTCTTATTGTCAACCATTTCGGAGAGGAGAGCGATTACATTATGTCTCAGCTGCAGTCTAATCCAGAAAGTCTTTTCCTTTATCTGAAGACACTCATTGAAGTTCATTCAACAGGCACCCTAAACTTCTCTTCTTTAAGAAAAGATAATGCTTCAGACTTCCCCAGTGGAAGAAAGAAGCAGCATATGTCTTCTGAAGTCTACCTGGAAACCTTGTCTGACTTACCCAAGCTCCTGCAGAACTATCCAATCCACATAACTGATGAAATGACAGAGCTTTATATTGAGGTGAGTATTGTTCTCAAGTGGGTAGTGTCTGTAAGCTTGTTTAGGGGTAAATTTTTCCTGCATTGCATGATATGCTTCCAGTGTTTTTCTTATAGAGTAATGTAATGTAATTTAATTTAAAGTAGCAAAAAGGTGCAGATTATGTTCAAGAAATGGACTTAGGTTCCTATTCTAGACTTAATGAATCAATCAAGAACAATATATTACCAAGTTCATTCAGCATATACCCTCAATTCCAAAAATACAGTCTTGAAGACATCTGTATTTTGCATTGAGATTTGTTTCTTTTTTCCTTCAGAACATCTACTGTTTCTTTCCTTATAAAAAAACATCTATTGTTTCTTTCTTAATAGGTTACCATATAATGCATAATTGCATGGATCACCAAATATATTTCTTGTTCATCTGCACCTTTTTTTTTTGATAGGATAAGAAAGTTCATTAATAGAGTACCAAACAGGTACTGCTAAAAACAAACAGAAAGTCACAAAATTCTGGTCAATCTTCTGCCAACATGATTTCCCTGCCAACACACCTGCAAATCCTTCACACTGTGAGGTATCCCCCATTGCACACCATTAATATCGAGGGAGAGATCCCAAATCTGTTGATTGCCTGCAATGTAAGAACAACTGACTAGTAGGTTCCTGGGCTTCTTCGCAAAATCAGCACCTACTATATAGGGCCTTTTTTTTCTTGGAAAATGTCATGAGTTAGACATGCATTTAATGCAGCAGTCGAACCAAAACATGTAACCTTAGAGGGTGCCTTTGTTTTCCACAATATCTTTGAAGGTCACGTCATATCTCACTGCCCTGCTTGCTTCTGCAGAAGGATATAACAGCTATTAACAGAAAATCTAACATCCTTATTAGCTGTGCAGATCTGGGAGTCCAACTTGTTCACACTAAGGGCTAGAGGTTCCAACAAATATAGCAACTGACTTCATCCATTTCCTAATGGCATCTAGACTTTTGCCTTCGAGATATTTCTTCAGCTTTGGCAATTTCTTCTAGCTCCCTGTTAATAGAACTTCTTTCAAAATTATACAATTCTTTCTCTTGCAGCATAGCACTTCCATGATCAAGTTCCTCTAGCTATTCCATTGCCAGTCTCTTCCTTTTGTCCAATCTACCATACACTTCTCTTTTCCATTTTTTAATGTCAGTTTTTAACATCTGCAACTTCTTGGCAAGAAGAATATCAGGTCTTTCATTAATCTCATATGATTTGTACAAGCAAGCAAAGAGCTAGTGCGGGCCGGAATGGAATATCGTATATAGTGTTAAATCCAATCTGAAGCTCTTTCAAACAAGCGATTCCACCATTTATCCACCAAGTGAGCTGACGTCTTTTAGAAACAACCTCTTTACTTCGGAGAGATAGTGGTAAGGTCAGCGTACACTCCACCCTCCCGACACTCCACTTCGTGGGATTTCATTAGATTTGTTATTGTTGTATTCAGCAAGTCTGCACTTTTTGTCCTTTCTAACTACATAATGAGACGCTTGAGATTTCTTGGCACGAACCATTAACTCCAAATATATTCAAGAGCACGTTCCATACCTGCCAAGTTTGTCTACAGTGAGGAAGATCTGATCAAATGTTCGAGTGAATCTTCAGATAGAATGCATCTGCTACAGAACATAATATTATACTCTGGTGTAGATTATCTTGAATCAAACAAGCGCATGGAGCTGTAATCAAGATAGGGCTCCTTCTCCCTGCCCTCCTTCAAACTGTGATTCATATTTTTCATAGAGAAATCTCTGATCAAGGATAGACGTCCCTGTTGCATCTTTGACTCCATATCATTTTTCAAGGCCACCTCTAATACCATAGTTCCTAGTTGAATCACAATTATTTAGCGGGATTTGACTGAAAAAAGACTCTTCCACTGCCTGTCTAAACAATAGAATCCCATTGGTCCCTTTCCAACTGCACATTGTCCCACATCCCTAGCAACAGGTCGACTCCTTTCTCCTCCAACAGATGGATTGACTACTTGTCAGCCCATTTTTTAGAGTTATATTAGTTTTGTTTTCTCAGTCTCTGTTTTATTGATCTAAATAAAATAATCAGGCAATTTTTAGTTCAACCATCTGCTTTTAGTGACTATAACTACCAGAATATGTGTCGGCAAAACCAGAATATAGACCTTTTGCTTAAAAGTCTGTTCCAGAAGCCACTTCCTTTTAGAGGCTTAGTTGTGGAACCCTGACTTAGGTCGTGCAGATATAATTTTGTCTTATGCTAAGTGCAGTGTCTTCCTTATAATTTTTTTTTTGTCTAGCTATTATGTAGGTACGAGCGTAAGTCAGTTCTCAGCTTCTTGGAGACTTCTGAAAGCTATAGGGTGGAGCGCTGCTTGCATTTATGCCAGGAGTATGGAGTAATAGATGCAGCAGCTTTCTTGTTAGAAAGGGTTGGTGACATCGGAAGTGCCCTTTTGCTTGTTATATCTTCACTCAATGATAAATTCATCCTGCTTGATACTGCTGTTGAAAGTGAACATTGTGATATGGCTCCGGATCATTTCAAAGCTATTTTAAGCAAGAAAGAGGTTTTTTCCCTCTAATAGTCCTCTTCCATGATAAGATTTTGTCTTGTTAGGTCCAGTCCTTCAACATCTTATTTTGTTGCAGGTCACTGACATAATAGAGATTTTGCACACTTGTATTGGACTGTGCCAGAGGAACAGCCCCCGGTTGGATCCCGATGAAGCAGAGACTCTATGGTTTCAATTGCTTGATTTGTAAGCCAGTGTCCTTTATTTGCTTTCTCTTACTTACCTTTACTATTCTTGTTTGCCCAGCTTCACAATAGCAAGACTTCAAATTCTAGTGGCAACTGCTTCCCTTCAGGCCACTTGAAATCTTTAGTCCCATTTGACTTTGGGATCGTTTAGTAGGCTGTATAAGAATATACTAAATAGAGTATATTAACAATGCTTGCATTAGTAATGCTTATATTAGTTATGCTTGCAATAATTTTCTTGTGCATTTTTGATTGGTGTATTAAAAATAGCATGCATTGCATAATTTTTTAAAATAATATTTATTTACAAAGATGCTTTCCACAAATATGGTTGAAAAGATGTAAAAAAAAGGTCGTGGGGGGGCAATTGGGTCGGGGAATCGTAGTAGCCTTGTTGATTGGCTACCCGACTTCCCACTTTGTTGGTGAAGGTTACAATTGTAATCCCCTTCCCCTACCCCCATTTTTAAAAAAAGAGACAATTGGGTCTTTGACCATGCTAAGCATGCATAGATCCCCTTGCATTACTAATACCTAGAAATCGATGGTATTTGTAATACACACCTTAATACACAATAGAGTGTATAACTAATGCAAGCACTAATTATACGTTGCATGAAAAAGTGTACCACACAAGGTACTACTAATACACCGAGTTAATGCATTCATTATTTTTGCTAATACACTCTACCAAACGACCCCTTACAGGTTTGTATTCCGGTTGGTATTGGGTTATACATCTCCTGAACGATGATCTCTAACTTCATGTGAACATATAGACATGTTGGTAGACCGGGGTACGTAGTCATTTAGGAACTGTAATGAAACTTTCTGTGCTTTCCTCTGGATAATACAGCACGGCTACTTGAAATAGCAGCCATCAGATTTTTGCAGAACAAAATTAGAAAATTGTAATTAATTACATCATGACCACTAATACTATAAGTTTCAATAATCATTCTGGTCTTAGTTTTCTTAATGAAGTGTTGCATCTCTGTAGGTTTATGAGTTCGCAGATTTCTTAATTAGGAATCTCCCTGTTTAGCCATATCACTGAAAGTGAAAATAGAACAAGTTCTTTAACTTGTGTAACTACTTACTGTTCTGCATATAATAGAAATGCAATCCAATAAACAAACTGTATATCTGGAAAGTTTACATTTTTCAAAGTTCCACATTTTCCCATATTAATTAACTTTCTATTTACAAGTATTGTTTCTCATCAAAATAAGTATGCTCCATATGTGTTTGTATGGTCTGAAATCTTCTAAAAATCTGAAACTTATAACCGGATAACTCCACTGTTGTAAGTAAACATGACAGTAGAAAGTATACCAATCCATGTTTTGTTAGTAAAACAACTGCAGCTACAAGATTCCAAATTATATTGAAATTCAGAAATTCAAACCCAGTGAAAATATACATCAAAATAGCCAGTCAGAAACTCATTTTTATTTGCATGAGAATGACATTTAATATCAAGCAAGTGTTGGAACTCATGTATTTTTGTGCATAAATTATCTATAGTAACATCTAATTTAAGAGTGTGGTTGTTGGATGTTGTGTTTATTTATTCCTCAGAAGTAGCTTTTTTGGTAGGTAAGAAGAGTTTATCTTTTTCCAGGCACAAATAAAACATGATGTCAAACTATTTTCTGTCCATAATATTCATTTCTATATACTCGATGGATTTCAAATCAATGAGGATTGAAATGGATCTTTCTACCTCTTGGGAGGAATTGGTACCCAATGTGATTCAGTTTACTCTTCTGTGGCTACTCTCAAACCATTCACCTATTTTGGTGGATGGTAGTAAAGGAAGCCAGATGAGATCTCCTTTTAGATTCGAGAATATGTGGTTAAGTGTGGATGATTTCAGGGATAGAGTGGTCAACTAGTGGAGTAGTTATGTGGTGTAGGGAAGGCCATCTTTTAGGCTAGCGAGGAAGTTGAAATTTCTTAAAACTCTACATAAAGGCGTGGAGTAAAGAGTTATTTGGGAGGGTAGAGTTGAAGATGGGGGAAATTATGAATGAAGTAAGGGATTTGGAAAGGGTGGAAGTGGGGAGGGGAGGAAAAAAGGATTGGGAAGGGAGGTAACTGACTTAGCTTTGCCCCAAGAGGTTAGTTGGAGGCAAAAATCGAGGACATTATGGTTAAAGGAGGGGGACTCTTTCTTCCACCAGGTAGTAGTCACAAATAGGAGGAGGAACTTTATAAATTTGGTCGATGGTGTGAGCCATGTGGGGAAGGAAGAAGTAGAAGGGGAAGTATTAGATTTTTATGAAAAATTATCTAAAGAAAAAGCGAAGTGGAGGCCTATATTTGGGGTTTAGGAAAGGAAAATTTAGGAGATGATGAAAATAATTGTGTAGTGTTGTGCGGGTGACAAAGTTTTGGGCCGAGATGGTTTCTCTTTGGCTTTTTTTCAACAATAATATGATCAAAACTGATGTGATTGATACTTTGTTGAGTTCCAAGATAGAGGTGAATAAGCATGAATGGCTCGTTCATTGTCATCATCCCTAAACGAGATGGAATGATGAGCATGAAGGATTATAGACCTATTGGTCTAATGGGAAGCACATACAAGATTATATCTAAGATGTTTTATGCTAGACTTAAGAAGGTTTTGGATGAAACCTTTCCTAATTCACAAAATACTTTTGTGGAGGGAAAACGGATTTCGGATGCAACTTTGGTGGCAAATGAAGTGGTGGATTGAAGGAGAAAGCAAGGAGTGTTTGCAAACTTTACCTTGATAAGGCAAACGAATCATGTGAATTGGAAATTCCCAGATTCCATCATGCTTCAAATAAGATTTGGGGAGAGGTGGAGGAAGTGGATATACTATTGTATCTCTTGGGTGAGATTTTTTTTGTTGGTGAATGGTAACCTGTGTGGCTTTTTCAGGAGCTTGAGGTGTTTGAGAATTGAGACTAGGAGACCCTCTATCAGTAATGTCAAATCTTGTCATGAAGCTATAAGATGATGGATAAAGCCATCCGGGGGGTTTTATTAGAAAAGTTTCGATGCTGCAGTTGGGAGCACAAGGACAATTTCAATGTCACACATGTTGTTCGTAGACGATACCTTGGTTTTTCGTGATGCAAGTGATACCCAACTTGACTATTTAGGCCAACTTATTTTGTTTCAAGCAGTGTCAGATCTTAAAATTAATTTGAGCAAGTGTGAGATTATTTCTATGGGAGAGATGCATAAGATTGGTGTGAAGAAATGGATCTTGAACCTAACTCAAAACCAAAAACTAGCTCATGAGGGAAGGATTACTCAAGTCTATACAAGGTGACAAATTAACTTCATCCCACCCGATGTATGGCTCAACACCTCCCTCACACCCAAGACTGGACATTTGGAGTGTGGACAATATATGATGGGGAACCAACATTGGGTAAACATTGAATTGGGATGATCTTCTCTCTAATTCTATGCTAAATGGACCGTAGGCCTAACTCAACCTCAAACACTAGCTCAAGGGGGAGGATTGTCCAAAGCCATATAAGAGTTCAAGCACTTCATCCTCCTTCCATGGGAGTGTTCTTTCACCCTCTTTCCCTCACACGCCGAAACATAGACCAGTCCTGGAGTGTGAACAATCTGCCCAACATCGGAGGCCTGACTCTGATACCATGTTAAATTTCTCTTGGCCTAACTCATAACCAAAAACTAGCTCATGATGGGATGATTGATCAAGTCCATATAAGGAAACCAATTAATTTCATCTCACCCAATGTGAGACTCAACAATTTGCTTGCTTGCTAGAGTCTAGAGTTGCAGGGTTGGAGTTATTTCGACCACATATCTTGGAGTACTGGTAAGTGCTTCAAGCAAGGATCATACGGTGTGGAATCTGGTTCTTTGGAGGGTCAACAAAAGACAGTAGGGTGGTCCTTGAGAAGAGACTAGTAGGGTGGCCGGAAAAAAGATTTGTCCAATGGAGGAAAAAAAGTGCTTATTAAGAACACATTATCTAGCACTGTAACTTTATACATGTTGTTGATCACTGAAAAGTTGGAAAATTCGAAGAAATTTTCTTTGGCATGCGGTGAGGAAATTTCGCTTTGTACGATGGGAGACTATCATATTTCCTAAAAAATGGGGAGCCCTTGAAATTAACGATTTATCCGTTTTTTAATAAAGCAGTATTGGGGATATGGTTGTGGACTTTGCAGAGGGGGGTAATAGTTATGGAGTTTTGGAAGGGAGTTGAAAAACTAGGGATCATTTTGCTTTTCATTTATGGTTGGTGGAGTAATATCATAAAGGGATGGGATAATTTTGTGGAAAATATCTCAGTCAAGGTCGGAGATGGCGGAGAGTTTATTTTTGAGGACACAGCTAGTGTGGGAACATGTAATTTAAAGGTCGATTTCAGAGTTTGTATTGACTTCCTTGCCAAAAGGCTTGACAATTTAAAGTTTCGGGGTGGCCTGGTGGTTTGGGCTTGAGACTTCCATGTTGGAGGTCTCATGTTCGAAACCCCTTGCCAACGAAAGCAAGGGATTTACATTTTGGGTCGGGCTTTTCACACCGGGCTTGCCTAGTGCGGGTTACCTCTTCTATGTGGTTTGTCAGCTATTGCATAGAAGCGGGGTTTACCTTGTGCACACCCAAAAGGGTAGCAACTTCGGGTTCTTCTTGTCATAAAAAAAAAGGCTTGACAATTCAACAAGTAAGGGGACTCAAGTAGAAAGACTTGTGGGGGCTTGAGATTTAGAACGAATTTTCTAGATTGAGAAATGGGTGAGTTTTAAAGATTGTTAGCCCTACTTCATAGTTCATAGGCAATTCAATCCAACGGATAATCTTTGGTTGTGGGACTGGGGAAATAATGGTATTTTCTCTGTGAATTCCTTTTACGAAAAACTTTTGGTTTAGGAGGAATTTGAGAACTGATTAGTGTCTCTGATTCCTTATTTGAACCAGCTACTTATCACCAAGTCCTTTATTTAGCCAAATCTGCTTGGGATAGCTTGGTTGGAGAGAATTTTAGCATTCAATTGTTCTTTTGGTGTAAACAAAAAGTTCCCGATTGTACAGATGATTGGTGGAGTTTGTAGAGAATCATGTTCTTGTAGATTCTTTACTTTTTAGTATATCCCTTGCATATGGCTAATTTGGCCATGTTTATGGATAAAAACATATTTACTTGATTTAAAAAAGAAATCATCTGCATCACCTGTTGATTCCCTCTTTTTATTCCTTGTACAGTTTTTGTGAGCCTTTGATGGATTCACATGATCATATAATAAGATATAATGAAGAATGCATGCAAGAAGGCGAGCAGGCTTGCAAAATTCAGTGGAAGGTGTCAAAATCTCATAGAAATGCTCACATCCTCAGGAAATTGCTTTCTGTGTTTATCAAAGAGATTGTTGAAGGAATGATTGGATATGTAAGCCTCCCGAGGATCATATTAAAGCTTCTTTCAGATAATGAGACACAGGAATTTGGTGATTTCAAACCTACTATACTTGGGATGCTTGGGACATATGATTTTGAGAGGCGGATTTTGGTACTTGTCTCTTCTTCGTCTCTCCCCTTTTTTCTTTTTTCAGTATTTGTCAATTGTACATCATCCATTCTGTATGTAAAACTGTAAACTGGTTGTGAACATTTACTTGAATGGGTTTTTCCTTATTGTTTGGTGTCTGAATGTCATCCATTGGCCTACGCCTTCTTCTTTATTGGTTGTATAAGAATTCCTGTATCTGCTACTCAATGTGTTAAGCCCTTTATGTGTAGTGGATTTCTCACTCAGAAACCTTTGATTAATTGATGAAACTATGAAAAAGTGAAAAATAATAAATATTTTCTTGTGCATGAGTTGAAGTCCTTTTCCTTCTTTTCTATTCTTGCATCTGTGACATCCTTTGGAACTAACTCTTTCTGTTGCTTGAATCCCAATTTCAAAATACCTGACTTTTCTGTTAGGAACCTCAATGTGGAAGTTGATTTTGCAGCAATATAAGAATTTGTAATTTTCGTTGGAGTTGGTGCAATGAAGTTCATACCAGCAAAAATAATATCACTGTGTTAAAACTTTTTACTTGCCATTTTATCCTGTAAAGGCCTTCTAGGTTTCCAGAGTTTTTCTTCCTTTTTTTTTTTCTCTATTGGGGTGTGTGGTTGTTGACAAGTTCTAGCTTTTCAAGGCTAGACTCCTTTCTGATAAAAGTTTCAGATCTGGACTCGTAAAGTAACTTTACCAATCTCTGACAACTATTCTCATAGAGACTCTGCTTTCACATGCTGTTACAGGATACTGCTAAATCATTGATTGAAGATGATACGTATTCCTCCTTGAGCTTACTGAAGAGAGGAGCTTCTCATGGATTTGCACCTCGGAACCTCTTATGTTGCATTTGTAACTGTCCCCTCACAAAAGATTTCTCAGCTTCTAGCATTCAAATTTTTAGTTGTGGTCATGCGACTCATCTGCAATGCGAATCTCAGGAAAGTGAAGCATCATTCAGGGGTAACTCAACAGGATGTCCAATTTGTATGCCAGGAAAGAATTCGGGGAAGTTGAAAAGTAAATCTATGCTTGTGGAGAATGGATTGGTGAAGTCTATATCAAAATCCCATCAAACAAATGGGATGACTGGTCTATATCCGCATGAGAATGATGGTCTCGACAATTCCTATGGACTTCAGTCCGTTTCAAGGGTATGAAAGTTTAACTTTTGATAATTGTATGCTTGATACTCCCATGCCCTCACCCCTGCACCCCAAAAATCTAGGCTCGACTGATCACATGTGAAATTATACAGTTCGACCTCCTCCTTAATCTTCAAAAAGGTCACCAGTCGATGCAAATTGAGAATATCCCTCAGTTGAGGCTTGCACCACCTGCTGTGTACCATGAAAAGGTTAAGAAAAGAAATTTTCCCACAGCTGGAGAAAGCAGCAATGATCTGGCAAAAAAGGAGAAACCAAGCAGGAGCAAGCATCTCAGAGATGTGAAACTGAAGGGATCATCTTTAAGGTTTCCCCTACGAAAAAACATATTCGGTGAGATGCCTGTGCTGTTCTACACATGTTTGATCCATGGATATGTACCTCATGTTTCTAAGCGTGCCTTAAATGTCGTCTTTTGTAGGTAAAGAGAAGAACATTAAGCTGTGATGGAATATCTTTATTTTCCTGGTATATCTTTGCTGCCTTGTACATTATAGCAGAAACTGAATTCGTGACGGACAAAGTATGGCTACTGGGCCTGAGTTTAGAGATTTAAGATGTTTCTGCTCTGTACATTTTATTTATGAGATTAGGGCTACAGATGAATTGAAACTGAATCACCAGTTTGAAGTTAGTTCTAAGATTTTATGTAATGTTAAGTGTCTTTATGAAAATATTTTTATGGAGAACGAGTTGATTTCGATAAGTGGAAAATATTTTTCTATTGGTTGATTGGTGAATTAATAATATTAAAATTCTCTTCTCATGGTGGAAAAAAAACTGAAATTTTGGCAATTGAATATCTCAATCATGTGAATTAATAATATTTTCAAAAAATTCTCTTCTCATGGTGGAAAAAAATTGAAATTTTCGCAATTGAATATCTCAATCATGTTTCGATTTCGATCATGAAAAAAGAGGCATTTTAAAATTTTTATGTGATCTATCTAAATTATATATTTTAAAAATTAAAAATAAATTGTGTATATAAAATTTACTTATATTGATATTAAATCAAAATATGAATTTATTTTACTTTATTTTATTTTTATAAACACAAAAATCTTATAGTAATCAATTTTTGTAATGTCAACAACTTGAATAATATTTTAGATATTTTTAATTAAAAAAGTGCTTTATGTGCTAAATGTATCAACAACTACTTTTTTTCTATAACATTTTTATTCAAATATATAACTATTTATTTTTTAAATAAATTTTAGCACTTTTAAAAAAATAATTTCAACGAAGCCAAACGTAACTTTAAAATATTGAAAAGATAAATAAAAGATTATTTAGTCAAGGCGTGTCAATTGTGGCTATATAAATGGTCTTTCCCGCCGCACAATGTCTTACTCAACACACTTTTTCTCTCCCTTCAGCGGCAGAGACACACTAGTCAGTCACAGCTGTAGAGAGTGTTTCCTCTCCTTTCCCTGTAAAACCCTAATCGAAAATGAGGCTCCGTTCTCGTCCTTCATCGTCTTCGGCCAAAGGTTCGCCCGGGAAATCCGTTCTTTTTATGTTTTTTGGTCCTCTATGCATGTGCGATCATACTTTTTTTTTCTTTTGATGTGAATTTTTGCGTTTTTTTATTTGCTTGAATTTTACTGATTGTTCGAGTAAATTGTGAATTTGCATATTTTTTGCTTGAATTTTACTGATTGCTAGAGTAAAATGGGATTTTTTAAGGGTATGTTTGGTATGGAGTAATTTACATTTTTTCTGGTGCTCTATACATGTGTGATCATTTGATTTGTGTTTGCATATTTTTGCCTGAATTATACTGATTGCTCGAGTAAAATGTTAATTTTTATGTTCTTTTTTTTGCTTGATTTTAACTGATTGCTCGATAAAATGGGATTTTTTACGGTGTGTTTGGTATGGTGGATTTTACATTTTTTCCATGTTTTATTGGTCAAAGAAACATTTTTCTAACACTTGGATGAGTTTCCAATTCTTCCAAAGTGGAGTCTTTTGGCAGTGAAATCGTTGAGAGCGACATCCTTGGTTCAAAATATCAAATGAAATGACACTAGGTGAACTATTCCCAAATCTCGTGCTACAGTTTCCTGATACTTGTTTTGATTGGAGATAATAGGTATCCGGAGGTAGTCAAAATGTGTGCAATACCACTGTTATAATAGAAAATGTTTGACCCTAACTGTTTATTTATCATTAGGAATAGGGGTTGATTGATTTGAATTGAGATTTTGTCACCGTTAAGAGTGTCATATCCAGCCCCTTTCAGGGGATGGGTGATTTCCTTATATGTCCTTGGACAATCATCTCCTCATAAGTTAGCCTTTAAGATGAACCGGACACTAGTAAAAGATAGTTGACTTCATGCACCAAACACAAAGAAATTTGTCCTTGTATCTGGACGACATTTCTCCTTGTCTGGGCGAAACAAGGTATTTTGTCAAATGCCCACATTACAATGCTTAAGCAACAAAACAAGACTTTAAACACCCATAGACACTCTCCTTAAAGAAATAGATCTTGGATCTACTTCAACCCAAAAACTAGATAATGAGGAGGAGGGGGGGGGGGAGGGGGGGGGAATTGCCCAAGACAATATAAGGAGACCCAGTACCCGTTCCATATCCGATGTGGGACTCTTAACACCCCACACGCTCAGACCTTGCTAACTGAACATGAACAATATACTATTGGATCCAACATCAGTGACCAAGGAATTGGAATGGGCCAGACTTTGATAACATGTAAAGAATTAGATCTTGAGCATAATTTAAACCCAAAAGCTAGCTCATAAGAAGAGGATTTTCCAAGATCATATAAGAAGATCAATTACCGGTTCCATATCCGGTGTGGCACTATTAGCTATTTTCTTCTGTCATTTTGCAAAAGGAAGTTCTGTTTTGATTTTGTCCCCATCCTTACAAACAAGTGGGCCTATTTTGTTTAAAATATTGTACTTTTCATTTATTTTTTAAATTTTTTGTGTGTGATAAAGTATTTCTCTGAGATGGCATATGTCATACATATCTGTATCCAGTATGTGTTATATATAAAGGTAAATGATGTGGTTGGACTTGAATGTGAATTGTGAAAATTAGGGAAACGAAGCTGCCAATATCAGGACAGCTCTGATGAGGATGACGTTCTTGCTATATCCTCGGATTCTGATTACATTGGAAGCAGTGATGAAGGTATTCCATGTAACTTTTATCTTTATGCAAGTATTAATTGCTGATGAGACAGAATTAATATTCCCTCAATTTGGCCTTTTTAACTGTTGCAACTACAGTACATCTTGTGGTGTGCTGGGACTTTCTTTTCACTGATGTATGACCTATTGGCTTGCCTAAGGCAAAAATTCATGCAGTCAAATTTGGATGTGTGTTGAAATAGATGATGCAAGCAGTTAATTATGTGATCTATTAATTCGTTTAATCATCTATGCAGATGAAGGCGATGAACTATTTAATTTGTTGGATGAAACCCAAGCTAGTGAAGTTCTTGATAATGATTTAACTGATGAAGTGGCATGGTCCAACATAACAAAAAGAAACAGGGGCCGAAAGAGTTCAAAAGAAGAGCAGGTAGAAGAAGAAAAACACGCAGATTGGGTAATGAATGAAGTTGGAGGGGATGGTGAAGTAGATGCTGGCTACCTTCTATTGATGGAGAGGATAAAGGATAGGAAGAAGAGCCGTGATAAGAATCAAAAGAAGAGACCCACATTGATGTGGGAGATCTGGGAAGAAGAGAACGATAGGTGGATGGCTGAAAGCTATACAAATGATCTAGACTTGAATAGTCAGAATGAGTTGGCGACGGAAACAGCTGAGCCACCATCTGATTTGATTATGCCCTTGCTGAGGTACCAGAAAGAGTGGTTGGCTTGGGCGTTGAAGCAAGAAGAATCTACTGCTAGAGGCGGTATTCTTGCTGATGAGATGGGGATGGGAAAGACTGTTCAAGCCATAGCTCTTGTGCTTGCTAAACGCGAACTAGTGCAAGCAATTTCTGATTCTAGTTTGCTCTCACCTGCCCCTTCTACTTCCCAGGAGCTCCCAGCAGTGAAAGGAACCCTAGTTATATGTCCTGTTGTTGCTGTAATTCAGTGGGTTAGCGAGATTGAGCGCTTCACTACTAAAGGAAGCAACAAAATTCTTGTTTATCATGGTGCCAACAGGGAGAAAAATATTGACAAATTTTCAGAATATGATTTTGTTATCACTACGTACTCCACAGTGGAGGCTGAGTATAGGAAGAATGTGATGCCACCAAAACAAAAATGCCAATGGTGTGGAAAATCTTTTTATGAACAAAAGCTGTCTTTTCACCAAAAGTACTTTTGTGGACCAGATGCTGTTAAAACTGCTAAACAGTCAAAGCAGAAGAGCAAGTCTGGAGGGAAAATGTCAAAGCTGAAAGAGAATTCTATTGAAGTTAAGGATAAGACAAACAATGATTCAGAGATTGATTCGGGTAAAAGAGGTCATGGGAAGGGCACAAAGCGCAAAAGTGACGCTGGTGCTGGTTCTACTGATGATTTAGCCAGTGTCGGTCTAGATATGTCCATAAGGAAGTCAATTTTGCACTCTGTGAAATGGAACCGTATCATTTTGGATGAGGTAATCATTCATAACAAGACCCACATTTGTTTTTGTTGACCGAGAAGTCCTTTTGGAGCCGACCTTTAGAGCCAACTACAACCTTTGGAACTTGGGGATGATTCCCCCCACCCCTTGTTGCACATACATTCTGATGCTGTTGCTTTATTTGACTGACAGCTTCTCAAAGTTCATTCTTACAGATTTTGTCTGACGTTTCTAAAACTTATTGGTTCCCTAGATATGGTTCCTATTTGCTTTTCTTGCATATCTTCCTGTAAACTTTTATCCTCCTAGTAAGTTAGCTCAAGCATCAGTTTTCTTTTGGACAATAAAACTATTATAAAGAGAGCTATATTTGGGAATCAAAATGGTGATTTCTTAAGGAACTAGAGAATGAAGATTGGCGTGATGTGTATGGAATTGATTTAATTCTAGGCAAAAGCATGCATGTATTATACAAGGCTTTACATGATCAGCTTTTGAAATAATGATAGCTTGAAAAAGGTTTGTCTTTGTCCTAAAGCACATTGAATATTCAATTTCTCATGACTTGACACTTTTATGCGCACCCTTGTTTGGTCTTCATTACCATGTTTTTCCCTTTTTAACAAAGTTATATTAATTTTGGTGTTCACAGTGAAGCATGAGTAGTCTGTTCCTTCCAACTATATGATTATAATATACATAAGGCATGAAGTGTTTGCGGCTGCATCTCAAAGCATTCTCTCTCTCTCTCTCTCTCTCTCTCTCTCTCTCTGTCTCTTTCCGTCTATGTAGGTATGTGTGTGTGTATATATATACACTGTGTGTGTGAGATACAAATCCTCCCTCTGCAGTTCTCTAACTGATTGCACTTTTGTGGCATAGGCCCATTATGTGAAAGATAGACGCTGCAACACTACAAGAGCTATTCTTGCACTAGAATCTTCTTATAAGTGGGCCTTAAGTGGTACTCCCCTCCAGAACCGTGTAGGAGAGCTGTACTCACTTGTAAGTTTCTTGGGATTAATGTTCTTTTGTGGCTAACATAATTCTCATCATTCTCTGAAATAAATACATCCTTACTTTTGGACAGGTCCGTTTCCTGCAAATGGTTCCTTACTCGTATTACTTCTGCAAAGATTGTGATTGCAGAGTTCTGGACTACAGGTAGACTTAAAAGTTTCTCTCTGATCTTTGCACCTGACTTGGTTGGAGGGAATAACATATTTCTCGAGATTTGTTTTATTTTTACTCTGTTATATTTATTCATTTTTACCAGAAAATATGCAGTTAAATGTTTCAATGACTGTTGAAATCTTTCTTACTTGAATCTCTTTTTATTTTCACCAGTTTGAATTCTCTTCTTTACTCCCTTTTATGTTTGTATTTATTTTAGCTCAGCAGAGTGCCCACATTGCCCCCACAAATCTATTCGGCACTTTTGCTGGTGGAATAAAGTAAGTAATCAAATTGATTTACTTATTTTGGTGTTTTGACCAAAATATGTTGCTGACATGGAGACACTGATACTGTTTCTAGTATATTGCCTCACCCATACAATCTCAAGGGAATCATGGGACTGGTAGAGATGCAATGGTTTTGCTGAAACACAAACTTTTGAAAAGCATATTGCTTAGGCGTACTAAAAGGGGAAGGGCTGCTGATCTTGCACTTCCTCCAAGGATTGTAAGTTTTGGTTCACATTAACGTAGTGCTCGAGTTGATAATCGTTTTCTCTCCACTTCAGCCTGTTAGTTACTTTCATGTTCAGGTTACCTTGCGCAAAGATTCTTTGGATGTTAAAGAAGAAGACTACTACACATCACTGTACAATGAAAGCCAGGCACAGTTTAATACGTATGTCATATATTTTAGTCAATACTTCTGCAACTGATTGCTTTCTTGTTTGAAAGTCATCTTTGCTTTGTTGTTTCTCTCCATTTTCTACTCATGGTGATGTTCTTATTCAATTTGTTTTAATGGGACAGCTGATGGTCTTTTTCTTGTGTTACTTTTCTCTGGTCTTTTGATTGAGTGCTAGCATGCAGTGGGGGTTTACTTAAGGGTGTCAACCAACACCCCTTCGTTGGATGTGTATATGTGTGTGTGTGTGTGTGTATATGTATGTATGTATTTGTGGATGTACTTCTTTATATTTTGACCCCTCCTTGGTGAAAATTTTGGCTTCGCCACTGGTTGCATAGAATATGTTTCATCTGGTTGCTATGTGTTAAGTCATCCTGAAGACATGCATGCGTTCCTTTCTTGGAAATCCTAAAGAATCACCATTTCACACCTTTTTTTTTTTTGTGGAAATGCTCAATACTAACAATTTCATCTTGTGAAAAAAAGTAAACAATGAGAGCCAGAATAAGCAGTGTGTTTTTCTTCTTCTCATCACTATATTGTTTCTTCATGATGTATTTTGATGCAGATACGTTCAAGCTGGTACATTGATGAACAATTATGCTCACATTTTTGATCTACTCACGCGCCTGCGACAGGTATGGAGATCATGCTTTCAATCTGAACTGTTCTGAATAATGTTTTGGTACCTGCTTATATTTGATTCTAGTTGTGAATGACAGTCTGTGTTGCTGCTATAAGCTCACTGTTAACCTTGAAACCATGGATCTGATGTAATCTGTTTTTTTTAAGAAGAAATATATCAGTACTTCTACATTGATTGTGATAAAAATACAAAACCACGAAAAGGAAATATTTGATGATATATCAATACTTCTAAATCGATTGTGATAAAAACACGAAACCATGGAAATGAGATATTTGATGTTAATGGGTGAAAATCTTCTAGCACTGCAAAACTCGGAGCAAATAATTCTTACCTAAACAAAACCCTTAGGTATCCAAAAACTTAGATAAACCATCCAACATGAATTGCAATCTACTTGGATAGTCTCCTTTGTGATTGCAAGTGGTTACTCTGATTATTTCAATGTTTGTATTTCCACAGCCGGATGGAGCCAAAGATTTACTATTTTTTGGCTTTGGGGTATGATGGAATAAAGCAAAATAACTCTTTAAATTGTCTGCGCTTCTTTCAATTGTGAAGTACCAGTTAGTCAATGCAACTTTCGACGCTTATCATGGGTCATCCGGAAACAGTCGATCTATGTTTTAAACATAGGGGTCAGGCTGCGTACATCCGACCCCCCCTTACCCCGCAATGGGCGGGAGCCTTTGAGGCAATGGGTAATGTTGTTGTAGCATGCCTTGGCTGCGATTGGATTATTACTTCTTTGGTAGCTCAACACATGTACTCTTTACCTGCTTATGCATTCACAGCTCAAGACTTTACTACTCAAGTTGCATTATATAAAGATGTTTGGATTTTTCTAAACTCCATGGACATGCAAAAGAGAAACGATGACTCTCTTATCCTCCAGTATATGATCTTATATACAAACCTTGCCCTTCTCGGTTTGCATCTTCTGAACTTAATAATAATTTTAGGTGCTTAAAAAAAATAAACAGTTCAACTTCTTGTACTAAAGCACACAGTTTGGCTTTCTATGATCTATGCATGATTCTATCTCAAAAGTGATAACTTAGCAAAATTTTGCTTATATTTGATGGAAATAAATTTTGCTTATATTTGATGGAATTATTTCCTTAAGGTTTTATTTTTAATCTGGCCACAGGCAGTTGATCATCCATACCTTGTGGTATACTCAAGTACTGCTTTGGCTAGAAGAGGAAGCACAAATGATGCTGGCTATGTTGAACAACCATGTGGTCTATGTCATGATATAGTTGAAGATCCAGTGGTGAGTTGCATCCTTTCCCCCTTCCTGAGAAATAAAATAAAAAGTATTAAAGAAAGAACAAAAGAAAGGAACAAGGCTCAGCAAGAAACTTAATAATTCACTAAAGTTGAATTTGACGGAGCTCCTACATGCACTACACTAATATTCCATGTATTATATGATGGATATTTCAAATCTTAATATGGCCATATTTCTCCGCATTTACATCTACAATGTCTTTTCAAAAGCAATTCAGAATGGCTTCTTAAGCCTTCTTGAAGTGCATGAGCTTCTTGCAAATTCTTTTCTAGCACAGTACGAAAGACCTTCAATACTTTACTACAAATGCTTTTTGGAGTGCCTTTTAACACCTAATAAGGACTTCCATAAAACTTGTGGATTTCATGATTTGAACTTTTATACCTCACTTTATGCTATGAATTCTTTTACTATATTCTGCCATGTGAAGTTTGAACCAACTCTCATAAATATGTGCACCTCTTTTGATTATTGCAGATTACTTCTTGCACACATGTCTTTTGCAAGTCATGTCTAATAGATTTTTCTGCAAGTGTGGGACAAGTTTCATGCCCTTCGTGTTCTAAACCACTTACAGTGGATTTCACGGCAAATGATAAGGGGGATCAGAAATCTAAAGCGACTATCAAAGGGTTTAGGTCCTCAAGTATACTGAACAGAATTCATCTTGATGATTTCCAGACAAGCACAAAAATAGAGGCTTTGGTATCCAATTATTTTTCTATTGATAACTTTATCTTATCTTGTCTTTATATGTTGCTTTATTTTTTAATTATCCTCTCGCAATGAGTGCAAGGGGTTGCAATACTGCATCATTTGCAGGAACTAGATATGTTTCTTAAGGCTCCTATATCATCTAACTTATCATGTATCGGATCAAAATGATCTTATGGTTGCAGAAGTTCAGGATGATAGTTTCAGTCTTTCTAGATGTTGTATCTTGGTGAATTTTCTTGATATGCACCTAGAAAATTGATAATTTCTTGTCAAGTTTGGTTTGTACAAAATGGGGGATACATGAGGTCTAATTGAAGTTTTTCTTACCATTGGAAATGTTGCGTCAAATACCACCCCTCTTTGAGTGGAAACTACTTGAGGAATACTAAGTTCACATTATGTCTTAAACTCTTCTAATCCTATTCATGTTAATATCATCGGTATCTCTGTTATGGTAGTAAGAACCCCTATACTTTGTTCTCATTGCTGCTTGTTTTATTGGCTCTAGAGAGAAGAAATAAGGTTCATGATTGAAAGAGATGGTTCCGCGAAAGCAATAGTCTTCAGCCAATTCACATCGTTTTTGGATCTGATACACTATTCTCTACAGAAGGTAAGATGTGTTATCTTTAGCCCCTTCACACCTACCCCTCTTGTTGGCATCAGTAGCTGTAACAAAAAAAATGTCATGTGCATTTGGCAGTCGGGTGTCAGTTGTGTTCAGTTAGATGGATCCATGTCTATCACTGCCAGAGATGCTGCACTTACAAGATTTACCGAGGATCCAGATTGCAGGATATTCCTTATGAGCTTGAAAGCCGGAGGTGTTGCCCTCAATCTTACAGTGGCATCACAAGTAAGGCTTTTCTTTGCTTTCTCCGTCAGTGCATATTTTTCATTTCTTGTCAAATACAATTGGTTTGAATCTAGTGTTGGATTCCTTCTTCTTTTCAGGTTCCAAATATTTATTTTGTTTTGGGATATTTTAACTACTTCGCTGTGCACCTAAAGAACAGATACTTTTTGGACTTGTAATTTTTTGTTGAATGACCTAGACTACTTTCTTTGATGTGTTGCTCTTGCACTTTACTAGGTTTTCTTGATGGATCCTTGGTGGAATCCTGCTGTGGAGCGGCAAGCCCAAGATAGAATCCATCGAATAGGGCAGTATAAACCAATCAGGTGTGTGTTTATATTTCTTTAACCAGCTATACCAATGTAGGGAGCTTATTGTTGTTTCTCATTTCTAGGATTGTGAGATTTGTGATTGAGAACACAATTGAGGAGAGGATCTTACAGTTGCAAGAGAAAAAGGAACTAGTTTTTGAAGGGTAAGATTCTCCAACTTCATTATGCTAGTGGCATGGGTATTCAAAGAACTTAATTTGATGACTCGAAGTTCTTAAGTAATTTTGATATGTTTTCTTCACTAGAACATAAATAGGGATAATTATAGTAGATAATCATTCGGCCAAAGTAATTATCAAAAAATGGCCATTCATTGAATTGACATATATATTCGGTGTATATATCATGTATAGTCAAGTTATATTTTGTTTTTGAGTGTTATCATAGTATAAATTCATTCTATAGCTCAGGTATAAGTATTATAGTCAGTGTATAGTCATTGTATATTATCTATGATTTGTTGCTATTTTTTATGTAAATAAAACATGACTATATTTGTTGTAAATAGTTTATTGTATATATTTAAAATTAGATCATATAATATTGTTGGGCTGAGATGAGTTTTATATGTAGCATTATAGTCAGAGGCTTAGTTATTGGAGTAGCTGCAGCCTTCTTCAAATCCGCTTGTTAGATGTTGACAACTAATCATTAAGACAACTAGCTGCTAGGAATTGGAGTAGGGTCATACACTGTTTTATCTTCTTTCCTTTGTTTCTTAGAAATTGGAACAGGGGTTATACATGGAGAGAGAAATCTTTCTCATTTATATACGTCGCAATGATACACACTTGAGCACTTCTCCCCTTAAATCTCATTTGGACAGATTATTGGCCTATACCGTTTTACACTTGGCTTCCCATTTTTCTCTTTTTACTCTGACACTCCTCCCCGGACCTCTCTTGTGGGATTCAATGGGTATGATGTTGTACTCTAACACTCCTCCCTTCTCTGTCTGATATGCTGATTGTCCAATACTGATGTTTTGTGCAGGACGGTCGGTGGCTCTTCTGAGGCCTTGGGGAAACTAACAGAGGCAGACTTAAAGTTCTTGTTTGTAACCTAAATTAGATTATGTTCTGTTACTTGGTTCAGCAAGAAAGATCATTTGATCTTTGTTTAGTTTCTTGCTTGTATCTTGTTCACAGTGTTGTTGCTTTTGCATAGTAGGGAAGGCAATACTCTGCTGTTGGTTTCGCATCAACCTTAACTTTATCATCTGTTGGAATTTTCAATTATTGTTCCAACATTTTCTTTCTATATAAATATAATGTTGAAAGTCTTTACTATACATGACAGTCTTTACTCTATGAAAGTCTTATTATACTCCGTGGCGTCTACATGGATAGATTTTTGGCCAAATTAGAATTTACTCTCAAATTAATTCTTCTATTCACCAAATGTTTTCTTCTCTCAAAATTTGTTATTTTTTTCCTTAATATTATTTTATTTGTTTATCAAATAGATTTAAAATAGTTTCTTTTTTAAAAAAAAAATTAAAATGCCAATAAGTCCAAATTGTGTCTCCCTAGAGAAAGTATAAAGTGATTGTTGTCAGTTATAGAATTTAATCAAGATTTAGGATGGAATATGGTTCAGACTTAGTTTAACTATGCATAATTGTATGTCTAGTTGAATTATTTTCAGGGGAATGTTGATTAAAAAAATAACTATTAATTAGTTACTAAAATCAAGACTTAATTTATTGCAAGTGTTAGAAAATCAGTGAAAGACAAAATTAGGGTATTGAATAAATAACGTAATTATCAAGCAATTTTGTCCACATATAATCAATTAATCTATGTAGGTGTATTGCTACATATAATCAATTAATTCATTAGTTTATCGTATCATCAGAAAATTTATATAATAATTTTTGGAAATCCCTCTTTAGACGAATAAAAAAGGATGACAAATTGTCAATTTCATGTGGGCAGACAGCATAAATAAAGGCAATGGAAGCTTTGTTGTAACAAAAGATGTTGGGTACATACCTTGTACTATTCATACTTGCTTTGCTAGCTTTGGGCGAAATATTTGTCTACTTTGGTATTTGTTTCCACTCCCAATTTCAAGAACCAATTCTTCTGGCTTTGTCTCGCGTAAACAGTACTTTGATTTTATGGATACGGATATTGAGGTTCGCCATTTTCGTCTTCTGGGTGTACACTAGTATTTCCATTTTCTGTAGCTCCAGGATTTTTCATGGCCCCATCAATTGGAATGATGGGGTTGCTCTCAATTTACTAATTCTACAAGCTTCTCTCATGGGTAATGCTCAATTTCTTGTTTTCTTTACTTCTATATGCTGAAAATTGAATCCTTGTTGAATGTACTGCTCCATAGTGAATCTTGATTGACAACTTTTGGAATTTATATGGAGTACCTGGTACTGAATAGTGTGTTTTTTGACAACTGCTCTAGTTTTATAGAGCCACTATACGGTTTTTTTTTCTAAAGTTCTATATTTTAGTATTAGAATGAAAAAAATAGAGAGGAGCTGGTATCGAAAATTCATATAGCCAACTCCAACTTATTTGAGATTGAGACATGACAAGTACTCCTTCATCTAAGGTATCGGGTTCTAGTCAGGGGCAGATTTAGAGGGGGATGAGGGTGTTCGCCTGAACCCCTGGTGAAAAAATTACACTATATAATTTTTTTAAATTTTTTTTGTACGTATACATATAGATTTTGAATCCTGTGAACACAAAAATAAGGATAGGTTAGTGGTTTTAGAAGTTCAAAATGCACTTTGAGGTTTAAAGTTCAAATCTGAAAACACTATATTTTTATTTTTTGAATCCCATAAATGAAAATCATGGAATCGTGGTTCCACTACTAGTTCTAGTCCTCCCCGAGTATGGGCTAGCCTTTGTTAGGAAGTGCTTTGTCCCTCAATGTGAGACTTTCCAGCACGAATTCAGATTTACTCAGGACTGAATGCGGGTAAAAGTGGAAAAAGGATATATTTGAGTGATTGACCCTCAATGAATAATTGAGTTCATGACTAGTGCTTGAGGAACCTTCGTTTTAAATTATGGCAAGAGTGGATTGCATGGATTAATTAAACGGGTGGTTGAAATAGAGAAGTGTTATTGGGGTATTATCTGATAGAAGGAATATAAGTTCTATAGAAGACTTATAAGACCAATAATGTGATATTAGAGTGAACTTTGGGCTACTAAAAAGTCCAAGACATCCACAAACAAGTTTCATGAAATAAAAGTTTGGTGAGAAAAAAAAAATGTACACATTATTGATTATCCAAAAGTGGGAAGTAGCACCATATTGAGGAGAAAATAAGAGAAGGTCATTTGAGATGGTTTGAACTTTGAACATACCTTACATTGACATTTAGATACACCGGTCTGTGGGTGTGATAACATGGAACATGGAGGTGTTAAAATCACATGAAATGAAGTTGTCTCGAAAGACCTACAATTTCTTGGAATTCATGTAATGTAGCAAAATATAAGGCACAAATGAAAAAAACAATTTACATAAATAATACCAATCAATTGGAAAAATGATTTAGTCATTTTAGTATGTTTACTTATAAGTTCTATGCTTTCAATGATTCGTTTAGCCCTACCGGATTTTTTAATGCAAGTAGAAAATGTAGGAAAACATATTGTCCTTTTAATTTTATTGTATAATATTGACCTGAAATGAATATAAATATATCAAACCATCTATTATGCCAAACGAAACCAGTGATGCTAGAATGTGAAGAATGGATGAAACCAATTGTTACTTCGAACTCGAGATCATGTGGTTTCAGGTTGAAGGTTTCATAGAGAAATTAAAGGAGTGGTGGGAGAAGTATGATGTTACTGGCAGTCCTGATCTCGTACTTATGCAGAAGGTCAAAAGGATCACTAGGAGATGTTCAAAAATGGAATAAGGAGGAGTTTGGATTTTGGAAGGTTAGAAAAGAGAAAAAAAAAGGAGTTATTGGCAGAACTGGACCATGTATCAGAATGCTGAATTATGCGGCTTAGTGAAAAAGAAAAATGCAGGAGGGACATGGAGATGGAGTTGGAAAAGATTGCCAAAGCAGAAGAGACTTCATGGCACCAAAAGCCTAGATGTCTTTGGTTAAAACAATAGGAACACTTAATCCATTTCGAAGGTAGAAAATTTGCACAAAAGATGCAACACCATAAGCAGATTGGTGGCAAGAGATGAGGTAGTAGAAGAGGCAGAAAGGACTGAAGGAGAAATTTTGAGATTCTATCAGAAAAATTTATTCACAGGAGCAGAATTTTGGAGATCTTCAATGGATATCTGTTGGCATGGGACCATAACTGAGGATGAACAAAGGTGGTTGGAAAGGGACTTCAAAGAAAAAGAGATATGGGAGGCAATAAAACTCTACGCACTTGATAAAGATCAAGGTCCTGATGACTTCACAATGACCTTCTACCAAAAATCTTGGCATATACTTAGAGTGGATCTCGTCAAATCCCTAAATACTTCCAGCAGACCTGCAGCTTTACAAGAGCTTGCAATGCCTCCTTTATTGCCGTGGTTTCCAAGAAGAAGGGTGCTGAAGAGTTTAGAGATTTTAGGCTCACTAATTTGACAGAAGTGTATAAAAATTTATATCTAAGCTGCTGGAAGAAAGGTTGAGAAAAGGTAATGGAAAATTTGGTTTCTGACCAACAAAATGCACTCTTAAGGGGAATGAAAATTATAGATCCTTCTCTTATTGTAAATGAGTTATTGAAGTGGAGAATGAAGAAACGCGAGCCCAGGATCTTTTATGTTAACTTGATGTGGAGTGCAGGAGAAGACAGGACCATGTTAGTTTTCAGTTTCTATTCAACATTTTAAAAATGGGTTAAGTTTTGAGTCACAATAGCGAGGTATTTCATTATGGTGAATGTTGAACCTGTGGGATTCTTTCCACCTCAAAGAGGGTTGAGCAAGGTGGTCCTATGTCTTCTCTTCTCATTTCGGTAATGAAAGCTTTGTGTAGCATGCCACCAGAAGTACTCTAGAACCAACAGATTAAGGGGTTTACAGTACGGTCCAGAATAGGAGAAGAAACTTCAGTTTGTCATCACCTATTTGCTGATGTTAAACTGATTTTCTGTGAAACTCAAACTGGCCAACTGAGACATCTGAAGATGATGTTGCTTCTTGTGTTTTGAGTGATAGAGAAGTCTGAAAAAGTCTGAAGGTGATGAATTAGGAGCTAAATATAAAACACTCATGTATGGTGATGAGTGATAGAGAAGTCTGAAAAAAGGTTGGTCATGTGACATCACAATACCTTTCATTGTGAGAGAGGGTAACTTTGATCAATAGATTTTTAGGGGCAGGGAATAGCACACAACAAAATCTGAAGGTGGTGAGCATTAAGCATGGAGGGAACAAAATCTTAAGAATCGGGGTCGATAAATCATCATATGGTGTTGGTCCACAAAAATATATTAGGAAATCTATCATTACTCTTATTAAAGAAAACATATTAGCAAATTATGGCAAGAGTTCAGTGATAAGGTGTCTATTCAAGTTGACAACACGGAAAATACGCTTTTTGGATAGATAAATGGAGTAGCTGCAATTCTCTAAAGGAAGATTTCCAGCGTTGTTCAGTTTTTCTGTTTACATGGAAGCCACAATGAAGCAGCTTAGACAAAATATACCTACAACATTACTTCTAGAGGGCAATGCCATGATTGGAAATAGCAGAGATGATGAATTGTTTCGCAAGAATTCAGGATAAGCAAGTTAAATTCAGGATATCCAGATTCAAAATGCTTCAAAGAAGAAACTAGATTTTCTTTTGAAAAATGGAATTGTTTATATGGTTCAATACTAATTGCTAACTTTGTCAATCGGAGCTTCTCAAGTTACTCCCGTCTCCCCATACCCGGATAATTGAGCTTATGTTGGGTTCGTTGAGATCTAGCTTAAAAATATAGCCTTAATGAATTCTCTAATATCATGGATACCTGAGTAGAGTAGAAAGGATACAAATGATGCATATAACATTGTTTAGGAAAGATAACAATAGCTTACAGAAAAAGCAAAAACCCTTAAGATAAATCTTTGTTCTTCTCGCAAAATCTTTATTGCCTTGTAGAGATCCTGTCATTTTTTAAATTCTCTTCACACCAAAAATAGGCATTTCATCTTGAGTCTTTGTGTGGGAATGTTAATTTTTCAAAGCGTCCTACTAAATACACTAAGGTTTTCCACCATCTATCCTGATTAACAACTCCTCCCTTGAATTTCCAGCATGCTAGCAGAACAAATGGCTTTTCAAGTCTTTAACAGAGAACCCCCATGTTAAGACTTGCTAATTACTTCGTTGCAAATAAACCACCTATTTATTAGGAAAAAAAATGTAATAAGTACTTTTGTCAAACTATATAATTGTATTTTGGTTGGTCTAAGATGAAGCTGCATGAAATGCAGGGTAATCCTCCCGTATATCTGAGAGTTCGATACAATATGGAGTTATCGAACACCTGAGAGATATTTTCACAGTTTTACTAAGCACCATGCATGTTCTCACTTTCCCCGTTTATCAAGTGAAGCACAAACTTCTCTGAGGTGAAGTACAAAATTTATTTGGAATTAAGAAGAACCACACAATATGAATTTAGTACTACAATAATCGAGTTGCAATTGAAATAGAAAATTTCAGCATCAATATATAATGATGCCGATACTGCTCCAACTCTTCAAACTTGAGACTCAAAGAACACTGCATCTCATTTATATCACTTAGCAGGTAATTGTTTGAAGCCCATATTTCTATGTAGCCCATGGCTTCATCAATGAAGCACCAACTCCTCGCTTTAACAACAAAGCAATGGGCTTTAGCAACAATCAAAACTCTCAATAGCTATTTTTTGTTTCCGTTGTATTACTCTTTTCCATCCGACTTAATCAAGCTCCTCAACCATCCCGTCATCATCTAAACTATTATTAAAGTGGGATCGATAAATTAAAACGTTAAAGACACCAAAATACCTCTTTAAAGTTGAGGAACAAAGAGTGTGCTTCAACAAAACACTGGACTCCTCATTTCTCACTAATACATCATGTAATGGTAGTTGGTGTTACAATTTTTAACTACAAAATCTAGTACATGATTTCTATGCATTCAAAGTCTTGAATAGTGTAAAAGCAAACTAGATGATCTCTTTCCATCTATTCGAGCTTTGGTGACAAAGTTACAGGTACTTTTAATGGTGGGAGGTAGAGGGTACCTACATGGAATTAATTGAGATGCGCTTAAGTTGGCCAACCGCCATGATTATAAAAAATATGAAGTCTTGACAAGTGAGGCTTTGGAGTCTTTGCCCTTTGGGACATTCTTTTTTTAATTACATAATAAAAGTTGTAAGTGTAGAAATGAGGATGTTGTGATAGATGTGTGGGCATACTAGGAGAGACAGAATTAGAAATGAGGATATCTGGAACAATGTGGGAGTAGCTTCACTGGAGGATAAGATGTGTGAAGCAAAGTTGAGATGGTTCGGGCATGTGAAGAGGAAATGTGCCCAACACAAGTTGTGAGAGGTTAGTTATGGTTGATTTCAAGAGAAGTAGAGATAGAATGAAAAAATGTGGGTGGGTGGGTGGGTGGGGAGGTGATTAGATATGACATGACATAGTTTCAACTTATCAAAGACGTTATTTTAGATGGGAAGTTATGGAGGGCACATATTAGTTTAGAAGGTGAGTAAGTAGTAGTCGTAGTATTGCTTTGGTTGTTTCTTGTCTTTGATTTCTTTTACAACCCATTGGCTTTTGTACTTCACCTATCATTTTATTTTGTTGTAGTTACTTACCTATTACTACTTGTATATTTAAATACTAATGATTCCAATGAAAGCTATCCATATTCACTTATTGACTCTTATTAGCTTCAAACTTTTTCAATCTTAACTCTATCCTACACTTTTATTCCATAATTAGTCCCTATATTTGTCTCTCCACCTTTCACATGATTGATACATATACTTCCTCCGTTTCAATTTATTTGTCTAATTTTGACTTGGCATGTAGTTTAAGAATGTAATAAAAACTATTGAATCTTGTGGTCTTGTACTAAAGATATATAGAATGTATGAAAATATCCTTAAATCTTGTGTTCTTGCATGCTACGTGGAAAATTGAAATTAAAGAATTGCCAAAAAGAGGAAAGAGGCATCTTTTTGAAAAGGACTAAAAAAAAGTAGGATAACAAATTGAAGACGGACATCTTTGTGCTAATTATATTCTAGACTTGTGCATTTTTTTATCATAATTTCATGATTAAGTTTTTTCTTCTTTCTATTTCTTTAGTAGTTAATTTGATTAATTAGCCAATACATTCTTCCGGCATTTCAAAACACAGTTTTCAAACTTCTGCTGATCTATTGTATTACCATATTCCAACAGCTGTTTTAAATATTTAATATCATTTTAATGTTGCTAGTATATAATGTATATACGTAGCCACCATATAAATGTGGCCTTTGCTTTTTAATTTCAATTTTATTATCTTAAACATAATATTCAAACCATATAGGTAACTAAAATCATGTTATTTATTTGTCATCCTTAAGATAAGATACACATGCCGAATGACTGCTCTTTAATAATTAGCAAGGCACCTTTTCAACTAATCCGTGAACATTTGGAACTAATGCTTATGCTTTGTCATCCCTTTGGGAACTATTCCCTCTTCCTCAAATAGATGGTTTATCATTCCTCTGAACCTTTTGCTGCTGATTGTAAATCTTTTGCTTTGTGCCTCCCCCCTAACCATACCAGATGCCATTTATATGGCTCTTGTTAATTCACTGACCCCCAGATATCTTTTAATAAGTCCAAGAGAGATTATTTATTGATGAAAGCATGTTGAATCCTTTTGTAGTGGTATGAGTTAGAAAATTGACTTTGAACCTTATATGTGGCTCCCCGCTTATCCACCAGTAATAATTGTGATCCAATGCTGCCCTTTTGAGCGGATCCTCCATGGAAATGTGCTTGGTTGTTGATCAAGAAAGAAATGGGAGTCTTTTGGCATAGCTTGGGCTAATTCTCATTGTTCTGTCTAATAACATTGACCCACTACTTGCAGAAGATCTCTTGATGAATCAAGCAAATACTTTAAGTGCTCCATTCCTTAAAAAAAATATTACTCCCTCTGTTTCAATTTGTTTGTCATACTTTACTCTTTAGTCCATGTCAAAAAGAATGTCTCTTTCCCTTCTCGGCAACTCTTTACTTCAATAGAGCATGTTTATGACCACAAGATTAAAAGAATTTTGGTATATTCTACATATCTTTAGTTTAAGGCCACAAGATTCAAAAGTTTTTTTACTTTCTTAAATGTTGTGCCTAATCAAAACCAGACAGTCAATTTGAAATGGAGTTCCTAAAGTTGAAGCTGGAGCTTGCACATTGCTAATAGGAGAAATATCTGTGTTGTGCAGATGAATAGACACAAACTCGTTCTGCAAATCTCTTTGGTTTTAATGCTAAACCTGTGATTTGCAGGATTTTCACTATTTGCATGGATGGTGTTGGACAAAGTGCACCCTGTAATAATGGAGAACATCTCTGTTAGGAAGATTATCAAGGATGAAAAAAAAAAGCTTAAGGAAAGGAAATTGCATATGGAGGATCATCGTAGAGTCTTACAGGGGAAGGTTGCAGAATTGACAGCTAAAATGAAGAAGCTGAAAATGGATTGTCAGAGGAAAGCTAATAGGGCTCGGGCTGAAGAAGCTATTGTGATGGAATTAAAGAACAACTTTGAAGAATTCCGTCTTAAATATGATCGTTTGTTTGATTACAATCAGACACTTCGGAACCAGTTGCAGTCAATAAGCCACGAGGTCCAGAAAATTGACGAGACGAATGGACGGTCTAATTTGAACTCAAGTATAGGGTTCGCAACACTCGAAAACAATGGAAAATGTGTAGATTTTGATAATGTAACGGAAACAGCTACAAAATATGGTGAGTATTCTCTGTCTGTCACTCCATCATCCTCGCCTAGACACCGCAGACCTATTTATCAGCGTTGAGGACAACTGACCAACTTGCTTTCACTGAAAGATGCTTTTCTGTGCAAGTATAAGTTATGTAAATTCTCAAAGAGAATTGATGATTGAAAGTTTGATGTGCATAGACTTGAGTTTTCATTTCCTTTCTTTTTTTCTTCTTTGATTTATTGGTTACTCCAAAGGTGAATAAAATCGACGAATTTACCTTTGCTTCTTTCTTGTGGAGTCAGTTTTTATTTTCCTGTATTATCCCTTATTTAGCTTGTTGCCGTATTCATGTACGCACAGGCTGATCTTGGCCAGCTTAAAGAAACAAGCATCACATTTTATTGGTAAATGCCACTGAAATCTAAAAATAACAGGGCTTATTTTGGAAGGGCATCTGAACTTTGTTATAGGTGTGTTTGGCATAAAGGAAAATGTATTCTTGCAAAAAAAGTGGATTTCTTACTTATTTTTCAGTATTTGGTCAAAATATTATTCCAAGAACATTTATATGTAATATGGCAAAACACTCTAGTATAGAATGGGATGGGGAGGGGCTTCAGGAGGTTGCAGGGAGTGGCAATGGTCAAGGAATGGGGTTACGGGTGTTGAGTGGGTGAGGAGAAGACAATAAACTTTGGAATGATACTTACGAAATTTGTTTTTCTTCTTCTAGTAGGGAAGTCATATTCCACTTTTGTTTGATACTTATGAAATTTGTTTTTCTTCTTCTAGTAGGGAAGTCATATTCCACTTTTGTAACCATGAAAACCCTCACTTTTTGAAACCACCGATTTGGTAGTATTCCATGGTTTTCTTGTTTATTTTTTCGATTATACCTTTGCTTAACTTTAAATAATTCGAATTTATCCTTTATTCTTTATTAAACTTTACCCGAATATGTTTCCTGCTTTTGTATTACTCATTATTCCTCCGCATCAACTTTTGAAGCTTCTCTTCCGCCTCTCGTCTTTCCCCCACGATTCAATTTATTATTTAAGGTTTGTTTTTAACAAGTTCCTACTTTTTTATTTTCTTGTGTCATTTACATGGATTGA
Source organism: Solanum ossicruentum (assembly GCA_025774065.1). Lineage (NCBI taxonomy): Eukaryota > Viridiplantae > Streptophyta > Magnoliopsida > Solanales > Solanaceae > Solanum > Solanum ossicruentum. Next base: position 17,310,523 of record JAOTQR010000086.1, on the reverse strand, counting down.
AAATATATTAGCTTATTTTTCTACTTGATCCTACGTATTTATTTTTTAAAAAAAATTTACTAAATAATTGATAAATTTAATATTTTTAATAATTAAGAACATTTTTTGTAAATTTATCAGTTATAATACGGTACCATACAATCAAATCAAACAATAAAATTATCATTAAACAGTAGCTAATCAATATAGTCAATCTAAATATTGTATTCTATTATATTGTATTATATTATACAGTACCATATCATACTATATAAATATTATATATTATGAAACCATGACAAATTACCATTCAAACAAAGGGTAAATGTGGGACAACTTACCAATGCATTACTTCCCATTCATATTATCTATCTTCTAAATTTTTTTGCACATTTCTTGAAAATGTATTTCATTCTCTTAATCAAGAGATTAGTTGTCTAATCCACTCTTTTTTATCATTAAATATGTTTACTAAATTAATACTTTACTAATGAAAATAACAAGTGTAGAAATGTCAAATATTTTAAAAGACTTTGCAAGCTTGGTACATCTGTTTTATTTGAACATTAGTTAAGAAGATCTGTGCTATGCGAGGGCAAAATATTTATTCATAAATTTATTTTTTATGTGATATTAACTAAATGACATTAAATCATATCATCTACTAATACACTTCATTAATGCATGCATTATTTTTGTTAATACATTCTACTAAACGATCTCTAAGTGTAAAATAAATTGGCTTCTTGCCGGACTCGTTGCAAACCCACCCATATGATTTTTCAAGAACCTTGTACCGGAGCACCATGCAGCCCTAGAATCCGTGGACTAAAACCTACGAAAAACTTCCGAAATCGCCTATTTTCTGTTCCTTGGCCCATAAAATTCTACCAGGCCTCCGCAAACGTCGCCGGACCACCTGGGCCTCCTCCGGGCTCGTTGCAGACCCACCCATATGATTTTTCGAGAATCTTGTGTCGGAGCTCCATGCAGCCCCAGAATTTGTGAACTATCGAAATCACATGTTTTCTGTTCTTTGGACCTTAAAATCTTACCAGACTTCCGCCAATGCCGCCGGGCCACTTGGCCTCTAGCCGAGCTCATTGCGGACCTACTCGTATGATTTTTCGAGAATCTTACGCTGGAGCCCCATGCAGCCCCGAAATCTGTGAGCTAACACCCATGAAAAATGCCAAAATCGCTAGTTTCCTGTTTCTTGGCCCATAAAATCCTACTAGGCTTTCGCCAATGTTGACGGGCCACCTAGGCCTCTTACCGGGCTCATTGCGGACCCACTTGTATGATTTTTCAGGAATCTTGCACCGGACCCCATGCAGCCCCAGAATCTGAGGGCTAACACCCACGAAAAACTATCAAAATCATCTGTTTCCTGTTCCTTGGCCCATAAAATCCTACCAGGCCTCCGCCAACGCCGTCGGGCATCCTGGACCTCTTGCGGGCACGTTGCTGGCCCCCGGAGCCCCATGCAGCCCAGAATTCGTGGGCCAACACCTACGGGAAACTACCAAAATCGCCTGTTTCCTATTCCTTAACACATAAAATCTTACCAGGCCTCTGCCAACACCGTCGGGCTGCATGGGCATCTTGCCGAGCTCGTTGCGGACCCGCCCATAATATGATATTTGGGGAATCTTGCGTCGGAGCCCCATGCAGCCCCAGAATCCATGGGCTAACACCCACGAAAAACTATCGAAATTGTCTATTTTCTGTTCCTTGGACCATAAAATCCTACCAAGTCTCTACCACTGCCGCCGGATCACCTGGGCCTCTTACCGGGCTCGTTGTGGACCCACCCGTATGATTTTTCGAGAATCTTGCATTGGAGCACCATGCAGCCCTAGAATTCGTGGGCTAACACCTACGAAAAACTGCCAAGATTGCCTGTTTCCTATTCCTTGGCCAATAAAATCCTACCAGACCTCCGCCAATACAGCGGGGCCACCTGGCCCTCTTGCCGGGCTCATTGCGGACCCACCCATATAATTTTTTGAGAATCTTACACCGGAGCCCCATGTAGCCCCAGAATCTGTGGGCTAACACTCATGGCAAACTGCCGAAATCGTCTGTTTCCTGTTACTTAGCCCATAAAATCCTACCAGGCCTCCGCCAACGTTGCCGGACCACCTGAGCCTCTTGTCGTTCTCGTTATGGACCCACCAGTATGAGTTTTTGGGAATCTTGTGTCGGAGCACCATACAGCCCCAAAATCTGTGGGCTAACACCTATGGAAACTGTCAAAATCGCATGTTTCCTGTTTCTTGGCCCAAAAAATCCTACCAGGCCTTCACAAATACCTCCGAGCCACCTGGGCCTCTTATCGGGCTTATTACGGACCCACTCATATGATTTTTTTAGGAATCTTGCACCGGAGCTCCAAGCAGCCCTAGGATCATGGCTAACACCCATGGAAAACTAACGAAATTGTCTGTTTCCTGTTCCTTTGCCCATAAAGTCCTACTAGGCCTCCGCCAATGCAGCCGGGCCACCTGGGCCGCTTGTGGACTCATTGCGGACCCATACGTATGATGTTTCGGGAATCTTGCGCTGAAGCCCCAAGCAGCCCCAGAATCCATGGGTGTTTGTCGAGGAACAGGATACAGACTATTTTTATAGTTTGTTGTAGGTGTTACCCCACAGATTCTGGGGTTGTATGGGGCTCCGGCGTAAGATTCCAGAAACATTATACGGGTGGGTCTGCAATGAGCCCGACAAGAGGCCCAGGTGGCCCGGCGGCATTGGCGAAGGCCTGGTTGGATTTTATGGGCCAAGGAACAAGAAACAGGTGATTTTGAAAAATTTTCGTGGGTGCTAGCTCACTTAGGCATTTTGCCGGGCTCGTTGCAGGCCCACCCATATGATTTTTTAGAAATCTTGCGTCGGAGCCCCATACAGCTCCAAAATCTGTGGGCTAACACCCACAAAAGACTGTCGAAATTGCTTGTTTCCTGTTTCATGGCCCATAAAATTCTACCAGGTCTCCGCCAATGCCGCTGGCCCACCTAGGCCTCTTGTTGAGCTCATTGCGGACCCACCTGTATGATGTTTTGGTAATCTTGCGCCGGAGCCCCATGCAGCCATACAATCTGTGCTCTAACACCCATAGAAAACTGCCGAAATAGCATGTTTGTTGTCCCTTGGCCCATAAAATTCTACCAGGCCTCCACCAACACCGCCGGCCCACCTAGGTCTTCTGTCGGGCTCGTTTCGGACCCACACATGTGATGTTTCGGGAATCTTATGCTGGAGCCCCATGTAACCCCAGAATCCATGGGCTAACACCCACAGAAAACTACCGAAATCGCTTGTTTCCTGTTCCTTGGCCCATAAAATCCTACCAGGCATCTGCCAACACCATCGGGCCACCTGGACCTCTTGCCGGGCTCGTTACGGAACCACCCGTAAGATTTTTCTAGAATCTTGCACCAGAGCCCCATGTAGCCCCAGAATCCGTTGGCTAACACCCACGAAAACTGCCGAAATTGTCTGTTTCCTGTTCCTTGGCCCGTAAAATTCTACTAGGCCTCTGGCAACATCACGGAGCTACTTGGCCTCTTGTCGAGCTCATTGCGTCCCACCCATATGATTTTTTGAGAATTTTGCGCCAGAACCCCATGCAGCCCCAGAATCCGTGGGTTAACACCCACCGAAAACTGCCGAAATCGTCTGTTGTCTGTTTCCTGTTCCTTGGCCATAAAATGCTATCAGACCTCTGCCAACGTTGTCGGGCCACCTGGGCCTTTTATCGGGCTTATTGCGGACCCACACATATGATTTTTTGAGAATCTTGCGGGGAGCCCCATGCAGCTCCAGAATCCGTGAGCTAACACCCACCGAAAACTGTCGAAATCGCCTGTTTCCCATTCTTTGGCCTATAAAATCCTATCAGGCCTCCGCCAACGCCCCTGGGCCACCACGTTTTACTGGGCTTGTTGCGGACCCACTCGTATGATCTTTTGGGAATCTTGTGTCGGATCCCCATGCAACCCCAGAATCCGTGGGCTAACACCCATAGAAAACTGTCCAAATAGTGTATTTCCTGTTCCTTGGCCCATAAAATCCTACCAGGCCTCCGCCAACGCCGTCGGTCCACTTGGCCCTCTTGTTGTGCTCGTTGCGGACCCATCTGTATGATTTTTCGAGAATCTTGCACCGGAGCCCCATGCAGCCCCAGAATCCTTGGGCTAGCACCCACGAAAAACTGTTGAAATGGCATGTTTCTTGTTAGTTGACTCATAAAATCCTACCAGGCCTCCACCAACGTCGTCGGGCCACCTGGGCCTCTTGCCGGACTCGTTACGGACCCACCCGTATGATTTACGAGAACCTTGTGTCAGAGCCCCATGCAACCCCAGGATCCGTGGGCTAACACCCACGAAAAACTGCCGAAATCGCCTGTTTCCTGTTCTATTTCTATTATATTCAATACACAAGTCGAAAAAAAATATTTTTTTAAAAAATATGTGTATATTTTTAAAAAAATATCATTTTATTAGGTAAGAGTGCAGCATGGACTAAAGTTTAAACTTTTTTAAAAAATTATAAAAGAGATTTTTAAAAAATAAAACGATAGGGACTGCTGGGGTAGGGTTTGGGCAGGGGCAGGGGCTGGACCATGGAGAATGTGAGAAAAATATTTTAAATTTTATTTTTTAAAATTAATATCTTTTTGAAAGAATATTTATACTTCTTTAACTTTTAATTGATATTACTCCCTCAGTCCCATTTTATGGTACACCCTTTCCTTTTTGGTCCGTCCTAAAGAAAATGTCACTTTATTCTAATTGGAAATAATTTAATTATGAAATTATCGTTTTATCCTTAATGAAATGATTTTCAAGCACACAAATATCTAAAAATGATTTTAGACCATAAGTTTCAAAAGTCTTACTTTTTTTCCTTAAACATCGTGTCAAGTCAAAGAGTGTCATATAAAATGGGATAGAAGGAGTAATAATTTATTGATTTTTTGTTAATGTGAAATATTTTATCCATGTTGCAAGTCATGTGACAAGGTTTTTTCAATAAAAGAGAGTATTTATACACATCATTAAGATGTGTTTCTCAAATTAATAAATGATAGTTTAGATATAAATATCACATAATAAATGATAATTTAGATACAAAATGTCACGTAAAAATATCTTCTTCAAACTAATAAATGACAATTTAAATATAAAATGTCATCGGACGGAAAGAGTGATCCAAAAAGTGGTTACTTGTATGGCTAAAATATATAGCACCCTTAACCATTGGACAAGTGAAGCTAGTGGAAGGCATGATATCGAGTTGTTCTAGAATATTTGCAGGTCGCCTTTTCATAACACGTACCGCTACTGCTCGAACACTCTCCCATCGTCTCTCCGGTTGTCGCTTTCAACTTCGTGCAATGGCTGACTCTGCTACTCCATTCAAGAAAGTCCAGATTCAAAGAGATGATACTGTAAGTATTATCGACCTAATAGTGGAACGGATTTCGAGATTCACTTATTTCTTTTTGAATAAATCTTAGTTGGCTTAGGATTGAGGTGTTGTTGATTGGAAATTAGAAAACTAGGAATTGTTTTCTCTTGAAATTGGATTTGAGTAGTATGCAATTATCATTGAGAAGTGTTTATTTTGATAAGAAAGTAGTTTAGGGTTTGCTGATTTAGATTCTGAAAGATGGAAGAACAATCTGAGATTGACTTGAATAGAGTGGAATTAGCACATAGGATTCATATTACCGATTGAAACTAATTAGGGATTGAGGCATAGTTGATTGATTAATCAATTTAATACGTGTAATGGCGTTCGAGGTGTCTTTTTGTTCAACCTGTTGCATATCTTTGTCGTATTAGAAGGCGTCAACAGGAGATGAGAGTTGTTTCTTTCTTAGCCTGACCAGCTGAATGTGAAGCACGCTTTCTTTTTCTTACTGATTATTTTAGTGATCTTATCAATGCAGACATTTGATGCCTATGTAATTGGAAAAGATGATGCCCCTGGAATTGTTGTGCTTCAGGAGTGGTGGGGTGTTGATTTTGAGATTAAAAACCATGCGGAGAAAATTTCTCAATTTGATTCTGGTTACAAGGCACTTATCCCAGAGTAAGACTCCTTTTCTTACATGAACTTCCAGTTGATGAATGTCTCAGCTCCCACGTTGTAGCGATTGTTAATGTTTAATATTTTTTTCTCTTTTACTTGGTGATTTCAGTTTGTATCGTGGGAAAGTTGGCCTAGATGTTGCAGAAGCACAACATCTGATGGATGGTCTCGACTGGCAAGGGGCTGTCAAAGATATTGAGGCTTCAGTTAATTGGCTAAAGTCAAATGGATCCAAAAAGGTACTTGCAGCTTATACTACAGTCAATTTCATCAACTAAGATGGTCCGAAGTGAAGCTATTGGTGCACACACCAATTTAATTTCTCAGACATCAAATGTTGTTTATATTTAGAGTAGAAGTTTAACTAATTATATAGACTCCACTTAGAGATACGAATCTCGTCTGAAGTAGCTCAATTGTTGGTTAGGACTAGGGCTTTGCTTTGCTGCATGCTTCTGAAAATGAAACAATTGGATAGGATTATAGTTTTCCTTTGTTGCAGAGAGTTGATATGTACATTGTTCTCTTAATTGCATTTTAAAAAATGACTGGTCCATTTACTATTATAAGCATTAGTTAACTGTGTGCTGGGAAGTTAACTTCCAATTTAAATTTAATCAGAAAGAGAAAGGATAAAAGTATTGTCAATTGATATGATCTGACGTGGGTATGCTGAGGTTCTATCAGTAGAATTATTGTACTAAATCTTCTGTTCAGATTATTCTTCTGTATCTTTTTGATAACGGTGGTGTCCAAGCCAACTTGAGTTCTCTACTAATTTATCAAGTGCTTGCTACTTTCTACCGGTACATGTACCAGGTAATTTTTTTCTACAAAGGCTTAGGCAGATGGAAAGAAATGACCTAGTATTTTTTGTCTCTATTAGGATTGGAATCTTGGACTTCTTGTCCTTCCAGCCTTCCCCACCCTTTCACACTTCATTAATCATTTCGCCACATCATCTTCTAATTCTGATGTCTCATGATCCTTAAACATTTACAAGGAAACATCCTAATGTTGATTTAAAAAGCAACGGAGAAGTGGCTTATTTTGATCTATATTTTGGTGTTTGCCTGTGGAACTTAATAAGAATTGTTTCTTTTTTGATGAAGTTGATAACTATTATTATGATTAATAACAATTGTTTCTAAGTAAGCAGTTTTGGTGTTTGTGCATGTATACATTCTCCTTTCGTCCAAAGTAAATTGTGTCCTTCCTAATTTTTACCTCATATAAAAGAATTCGTGTTGTTCATTGTATGGCTTATGTCAATGTGATATCAAATAATTTCAGGAGAATGCCTTGTTATCTTGTCCTTGACAAGATATTTGCTATCTGAGCTCTGTTAGACTTGCTGGTTATTATCAAAATCACTTTTGGGATGTAAAGCATGACAAACTCAAGATACTTTAGTCTTGGGATATTGTCAATTATAGGACATTCAATTCTTGTAACGATAGAACATGACTTGTCATCAGAGCATTGTCTATATGAAAAGTTGGAGGTTAGGGTGTCATGAGACAAAATAAGTAGCTGCTTAAAGTAAAGGAGATTCCTTATGGAACTTTGTGATTCCGTAGTAGAGACATGCATTATGAGAAAATAAATAGTAATAACACTACTAAATGTCAAATGGTTGTGAGTCAACCTGTCTCCTCTAATCTACACAAAAGTTGAGAAGTTTATGCTCTTGTCCTTCAACTTTTCTCACTTTCGTTCTTTTTGGAATCCATGCATACCTGAACTTTGCCAAATGATTCACTAATTTTAGTCATGATATCTTGTTGTTTTCCAACAAACTGCATACTCTATAGTAAGCAATGTGTGGATTTCATCAAGTAATGCTTCAATTTTTTTAGTCTCATTATACGCTTGATGATCTTTGTGATAGAGTTCTCAGCACTGTTTAACTGATGTTTGTCATATGAGAGTTTATGAGTTACAAATATGTGGTATTAGGTTGGCGTTACTGGATATTGCATGGGTGGTGCTCTTGCCATTGCAAGTTCTGTCTTGGTCCCAGAGGTTAATGCAGTTGTAGCCTTTTATGGGGTTCCTTCGCCAGAGCTTGCTGATCCTGTTAATGCTAAGGCCCCTGTGCAAGCTCATTTTGGTGAAGATGATGCGTTTGTTGGGTTTTCGGATGTAAAGGTACATTTCCTTCATTCTACTTGGCTTCTATATATGGATAATCATGTTTTATGTCATGATCATGGAACATGGTTATGTTCGGCCATTGTGCATTTTCAACTATTAGTCCATTCCCCTTTCTTTAGCCCTATTTGACTGGTGCTTTTATTCTAGCCCATGTTGAATGAGCATTTAGTTTCTGCATTTATTTGTGGGATATTAAACGGGGTTGGCGGTTAATGGTGTAGTTCATCAAACACTATATAGATATACATTATTCTATGTTGCTTAGATTCTTCAAAGTTTCTCATTGCACCTGTGTGGATTTGACATGATCTCAGGGTGGGGGTGGGATTTGCACTAGATTTGATCAACCTAACTTTGGTGCTTTGACTGCACTACAATCAATAAGTATAGGTTGATTGGGTATTTGGTTCATTCTTTGGGTTTATGGGACGCATAGCACACATATACGTAAATGTATTTATATATATAACTGAAATCAATAGTCAAAGTTTATACTTGTATATGTTGTAAGAATATACAATTTTAATTATTGTATGTAGTAGACTATCTTTTTGATTCAATGAACAAGTTCTTTTTTCTTTTTGAAATTCACTACAAATAAACTTGTGTTTTTCTTGGAATTTGTTAAGAATTATAACTTGATTAGTATATAAAAATGAGGAACCCCAATGGCCAACAATGGCAGTAAGCAGCCAGTGAGTATTTGAAGAAAAAATCATTGCTAATGACCTAAATTTTTCTTAAACTAATTAGGAATTAAGAATTAATTAGTGGTTAAAAACATTGGAAAAAGAAAAATCATGAAAAAGAAATGATTTCAAAAATAAAAAATCAAAATTTAGAGAATTTCCAATGTGGCTATGATGTAGCATTGATATGACATTGACAAGGCGCGTGTATAATGGACTTTTCATTGTGGTATTGTAATGTTAGGTTGAGATTAAATTTACTTGAAATTTATTAAGGGAGTGTTCAAATGCCCGTGTAGTTAAAATGTTAAAGTAAGTTTTGTTGTAAAGTTCAGGACTTTTTTAAATATATTTTCTCAAAATTAAGTAAAATAGAGAAAAGAAGAAATAAAGGGAAGAAAAAATGAAAACTCAAATGAGGTTAAACTTTAAAATAGATCAAATTTAAGTCTTCTGTGTTTAAGAATATTCCATATTCTCATCGGGTGATGAATTATAGAAAAGAAATGATTGGGAGAATAGAACCACACAAAATAAGCAAATGAAAGAGTCCTTTCCGAGGTATTTGTTTAACAGCTATAGAGCAATGAATGTGGCGTTGAGCATTTTGAAGTTTCCTCTTATAACGAACATGCATTATTTGGACACAATTATATAAACCTATAGTCATGTGCATTGAGAGTGAAATTTAACCTATCCTTTTTATGGTTTCTAGACTGGGAAAGCTCTAGAGGAAAAACTCAAGACAGCAGGAGTCCCACATGAGGTTTACTTCTATCCGAAGGCTGGGCATGCATTCATGAACAAGTCACCAGAGGGTGTTGAAAGGAGGCAAAAGATGGGGATGCCTGACGTAGAAGATGCTGCTGTCGAGCAAGCTTGGTCTCGCTTCCGTTCATGGATGAGTCGTTTCTTGTCTGGCTAACTTGTGTTGCTTGTTTTCTGATCCCATAGTAAGTAGGTTGTGGCATAGTTACCATAATAATTTGATGTGTCTGGATGCTCCGGGATGTTTGGACATACGTGTGCTCGACAGGGATTTCTAGAGTATCTGAAATAATGTCCAGAAACTTGCATTTGGCCCTCGGTCTATCTTATCAGTTACCGGTGTGAGCAAAATAATTTCGCTATCGAGCTGGCCAACGCTCTCTTCTCCTTGTGGTTCGTCCTTTTATGTTACTTTACATGAAGACCGAGGCATTCCATGAGTAAGGCTAGGTGGTACAATGACAGAATCAATTAAATCAACATATACAGTATAATCCTATAAGTAGAGTCTGGAGAGGGATAGATGCATAGAGATTTTACTTCTACTCTGTGTGAGCTAGATAGGTTGTTTCTAGTAGACCTCAGGCTTAATTTATTTTAAAGAACAGTTTGAAAGTAATGGTAGAGAAATTCTATGATGAAATAAAAATAATATAGACAATAAGGAAAAAAATAAAATATAAAATCAACACTTTAACTTAACCATGGTTTAGGAGTTTATTTTGGTTAGACAATTATTAACCCTTTGATCTTTAAGTTGACAGATGTAATAAGATAAGAAGCATATTGGATAAACTGGACAGTTCCCCTATTGGAGGGGAGCCGAGTCTCGCATTTTATTAAAAATATTTGTCCAATATAACATGATCACTTATTAAATTTGATAAAATTAATTATTTTTTTATTTTACCCACCCTATAATTAATATGATTTTTTGGAAGTTTAAATCAATTTTGAAGATTTAAATTTTTTTTCGAGAAACTAATTAATGTGAATAATGGATAAATTAGTAAAGTTAATTAATCTATTAATAATTTCTTAATTATCGTATTAAATAAAAAATGTCCATCTAAAATTTGACGGAAAGAATAATTAAATTGTCAATGTACTCCAAAGGGAGAAAAAGAATTGGCTCAAAAATAAGAATAAATACATTAATATCCTTAAACGAAGAAACAATGGCTTTAGAATACCAATTTATAAGACAAACAAGAATCCAAGCCAAATTACATAACGTATTGAAATGAAGAGTACAAAATATCACCATTATGATATGACCAATATAAACAATATATATTGTTTTCTCAGACTCTGGATATATAGTAGCACATTCTAGCAAATTAAATTACAAAGAAGACAATGTATAAATACTCGTAGAAAGTTACAGATAATCTTATTATAGGAATAGTGTCAGCGATACCTGCTACTGCCCAATAACCAATTTGATCGCAAGGTAAGGAATAACCAGTTATGCCATGCTATCATAAAAATTGATTGAGGACAGTTTTCAGCAAGACTTTGGTGATAATGAAGTTAGTTTTCTGGGAGAGATGGAAAGAATCCCAAAACACATACTTATTTGCATCAGTGCATGTTAAAGGATTTAATTTGTCACACAAATAACTCATTTCATACAGTCCTGTGCCACAACATGCTACAGCAGCTACCTCAAATCCTGTTTTGCAAACAAAAGAAATGGAGGATTACCTTTTAGAAATTTCAAAATAAATGTAGTTAGTAACTTTAAATTACTTATTCTCCCATAAAAGATCGAAGTCGTGGAGAGCAGCTCTTCATTGACATACCAACTTAAAAATGCAGAGCATTCTTGGCATTTTAGAGAATTTGTGTTTTAAGATAATTGTACTTGATGAGGTAGCATTTGTATCTTATCTGTTTTGGACAAAACAATGCTACTTCATCTGTCTAATAATAACTATCTACTATTAAACGACAGGGGTGATTTTATTAAATCATCTTTATTAAATATAAGTTGTCTAAATATTAAAAAATGAACACAAAAAATAAAGAGACCTCTTTTGAAAACGCTTAGTTCAAATGTAGTAAATTAAAATAGTTATGACAAAGGAGTATGATAGGAATGAAATATGACGTCCAACAAGAAAAGTATTAAGAGAAGAGAACAAAGATTTTTCAATGTAAATTCTACTTAATCTGCCTCCAAACAAATACTATACCCCAAATGAAAAAACAAAAGAAAAAAGAATTCATCCTATTCATGCATTTCATATACTATTAACCCAAATGAAAAATAGTAGAGAGAATTTTCAAAAATAATCTCTTTGTCTTTTTGATTTGCCATGATTTTTTACTTTGTCATGTTGTTGTATAAATACTGCAAAAAAAAACTATCATGATTTACAATAACATAACAAAGTAAAAAGGGAGTTCCATTTTTTATGATCAATTAACCAACCAATAAAGGACAAAAGGAGAAGTAACCATGTATATAATTGAAAGAGAAAAACTTACCAAATGAGGATGGATTTTTGATGATTTGAAGAATGAGATCATATGGATTAGAAAACACTATTCTCATCCCAGGAAGCTCCCTATTTAACTTGTGAACCAAACCACTCAACATCCCATTAAATTCCAAAGCACATTCATTATATTTCTCATTGCATGTATCTCCATTTCCTCTTATATAATTTGTTGTTCTTTCTAAAGGTAAACAACCCATAGGAGGAAGTCCAGTTAATGATATTTTCCTAGCTCCAAGATGATAAATTTTTTTGATAAAATTCTCAGCAAGTTCAACAAGAAATCGTCGATATTGTTCTATTGTGTATTGAGATGCGCGTTTGCTTTGTATTGAATAATAATTCTCCAAGAAATCATTTGTTCCCACACTTACAATATACAATGCTTCTTGTATTGTATATTTTGCCTTCTTGATCCCTACATATGCTTCTAGTTTCTTTTGATACTCCTTGTAGTTCTCTATTTCCTTCCACAGTGGTATCACATTCTGTCAAAGGATCCAATTAATTAGATATAATAAAAGAAGAAATTTTCACGTTTGTACTATAGCTCACAAAAGCAATAGCCGCCAGAAGTATATGTTTTACGGATAAACATATTTTTTTTGACTTTAACTCAACTAATATTATATTCTCCAATTTTAGTTAAATTTGTATAAAACTGAACAAGTAGAGATGCTAATTCAACCAAACATAATTTACATAACACACCACATAAAATGAGGAATTGCCATATGAAAAATCTAAACAAATGAATGTGTGTTTGGTAGGAAGGAAAATGTTTCTTGAAAAAAAACTTGATTTTTAACGTATTCTTATATTTGATTGGTGAATGAAAAATATTTTTTAGAAAAATATTTTTTATTATCTGATAGGTGAATGAAAATATTTTTCAAAAAATAAAATGCTAAATTTGTTTTTGTGGGATAGGGAGGCTGGCAGGGTGGGGTAAAAATAAAATAAAAGTTCAAATTTTATAATATTTCTCTGAAATAATTTTCAAATATATTTTAAAATTCGTTTTGGTACGTGGGAGGGGGGATGATGTGGGTGGGCGCGCAAGTAGGAGGTCGGTGAAAAAAATAAAAAATTTAAAATTTGTCATATTTTTCAAAAATAATTTTTAATTTTTTGTGAGGGAGGAGGCGGGTTGGTTGTTGGGGGGGGGGTGTACTGACATGGGATAAAAGAATAAAATCTAATTATTTCGCATCGAGTTTTGGGGCAAAGCATATTTCTCTAATGAAATGAATATTACTCTATGATGCTTTAATTATTGCATTTTTTGTCTCATTTTAATTGTTATATTGTATTTTTTGAAAATAAATTTGACTAATTTTTATAATTAAATTAATTTTAAAAATAAAAATATAAATATTTTAAACTATAGAAAAAATATTATTGGTTGAACCATCAATAAAAGAGGTATATTAAAGTTAAAAGTACTACATAATCAATGATGGACCTGTCTTCACCTACTTATGCGGACTATATATAGGTAATACACTGACTGTCTCCATTTATATGATCTATACTTTAATTTATTTATTTCAAAATTATAGTTTTTATTTGCCAAAAATTTAATGAAATTATTAATATTTTATTCATATTAAGTTTCATATATCTATCTATAGTGTACTATATTAAAAGTGTGAAAATTCTTAGAAATATAATTGAACTTTTTACCCTTTATTAAAAATATTTTCTTTAGATAAAATTATTTTTTCATCAATTTTCTTAAAACTGTAAAAACCCTTAGAAATGTAGATTGAACTTTTTATCATTCATTAAAAATTTCTTCTTTAAATAAAATTATTTTTTTGTCACTTTTCTTTAAATTATTTAAAATTTTTACTTCACCTCAGACTCTTATCCCCTAGCCACCCCCACCCCCACCC
>JAOTQR010000086.1:17275271-17295440 GCA_025774065.1 Solanum ossicruentum | reverse complement strand
TAAATTTAAAATATACTTCAATCCCAACAATTGTTCCCGAATTAATAATTGACCTTAATTAATTACGGGGTTTAACAAAAGTACAGACCTATAAAATCTAGAAATAATTTTTTACATATATGCAATCTGTGAAAAATAAAAAAAATGGGAAAAAAAGAAAATTGATTATTCATCATGAAGACTACAATTTGTGTGTGTGTGTACATATAAAGAAACATAAATAAAGGATCAAAATTTTAAAAAAGGAATACATAATATATATTAGACACCATAAATAGATGAAAAAAAATCTCATAAAAAACCGACTCCTTAAATATAACATTAAATGACTCCTTAAAAAATTTCAATTAATAAAAAATTCAAAAATAATTAAAATAGAGGAAAAGTCCTAATAGGATTCCTAGGTAATTATTCCATAATAAAAGGTAAAAGTTAATTTAAAACAAAAATAAATTTTAAAACTGAAAACTGATTATTGATCATGAGTCTACTAAAAAAATATTTTTAAAAAAATAATATAAAAAGAATTACAATACAGTGACACACACACACTTAAAACTGAAAACTGATTATTGATCATGAGTCTACTGAAAAAATATTTTTTAAAAAATAATATAAAAAGAATTACAAATATAGTGACACACATATATATAGGTGATCTATATTTGATTTATTTGTATGAATTTGGCGCCCTCGATAAAACCAATAATATATTGAGAATTCAGTATATATTGCATTTTATAGTGGATATATATTTTGATATTTAAGTGAACTATATTTGATTTATTGGTATGAAATTGTTATGACCAGAAAGAAATAAAAAAATATTCTTAAAAAATAAAACACACGGGAAATATGATATCATTGAAAAACTCTAAATAAAATCAATAATATACTGAAAATTTCAATATATTCTCATTTCATAGTGGATATATTTTTACTATTTAAGTGATATATAGTTGGTTTATTGGTAATAATTCAAACATACCATTAATAAAAATCAATAATATTCTTAAAAAATACAGCACATGCAAAAAATAGTGGATATATATTTTTGATACTTAAATGATATATATTTGTTTTATTGGTAAGAACTTGGCATACCCTTAGTAAAATCAACAATATTCCTAAAAAATACAACACAAGTGAAGAAATAGCGGGATACATATTCTGATATTTAAAATGATATATATTTGATTTATTGGCAAAAACTTGGCATACCATTAATAAAAACCAGCTATATTCTTAAAAAATACCGCACCACGTGAAAACTATGTATGGCCATAAAATATAATTGTAATCAGAATAAAAATATTTTTTTACAGATATACAATCCGTAAAAAATTATAAAATTAATAAAAAATAAAAATTAATCATTGATTATGGGGACTACAAAAAAATTGAAATATAAAAAGAATAATTAATAAAGGAACAAGTGAAAAAAGAAATATATAATATAATAGACACCATAAATAAAAGAAAAAAACTCAAAAATAACGATCTCCTTAAATAATAATATTAAATGACTCCTTAAAAAGAATTTAATCTTTAAAAGATCAGAAATAAATTAAAAATGAAAACACAACAAATCTGAAAAAATCTCGTAAATTTTAACAAAAAACTCATAAATTATTAATCTAAAAGAATTACCCAGATTATGAAAGAATTCATCAAAATGATTTCAAATCCGGAAGAAATACCTTCATGGAAGAAATTAAAAAAAGAATGTAATCAATGAAGATGTTGTAACTAAAAAATAAAAAAACGTGTAATCAGTATTATAACCAAAAATAAAAAATTGTGCTGTATTAATATGGTCATTTAAGATAATCAAGGTAAGATATAACTGTCATTATTAGGACTAAATTGATTTTATTTTAATTTTAAATTCGAATTTTCAATCACTTAAATTAAAAACTGTATTAATTTTAAATCACTTAAATTACTTTAAAATTATATATTAAATCATTAATGATTAAAGTGATCTAAAATTACTCTTAATTTAAGTATTTTACATGATTTAAGACTATTTAAACTTTAATAATCTAAATTAATTTTAAGTCAATAGTAATTAAAACTATTTTAATGTAAAATTTAAGTCAATATTAATTTAAAATTGGATTTAAAAATAATATTGACTTAAAATTACAGATCTATAAAATCTAGAAATAAATTTTTACATATATGCAATCCGTAAAAATTTTAAAAAAGAAAAAGTTATTATTTATCATTGAAACGATCCCAAAAAAGTGCCCAAAAAAATTCCTCAAAAGTGCCCAGAATCGTAATTTCTAGACATCTCAAAATTCATGTGTTATTTCAAAATTTTGATTTTATATTCTTGATTAGGAGATCAAATTGAGTGGGACCCCCTTGTCACTTAAAGGGCGAAGTCCTCGATGAATACTTGGGAATCGCTGACAGCCAATTCCAAGTAGATCCTCCCTCCCCCTCGCTCCACTTCGTTTCGCTTGTTTTCTCTTTCCTTCTGCCTGCAAAAAAAGTATTTTTTAACTAGCGCCCTCTTTTGGGTATGCACTTTCCCAGCAAATCTATTGAATGGGTATGAAAGATTGCTATTCAAAGCATCGTTAAGAGAGTTTGGTTTTTTCGGAGTGATAGTGGAAAGGTTAACAGATAAGTCACCCTTACTGCCACTCTACAAAACTGTACATGAGATTTTCTCCTCATACATCTCCTCTTTCAATTATGTCGAATTCATTGGATCCTTTTCAGCGCTCTCTATCCCCTTTTTTTGTTATAGGCATTGTTCCAGTTCGGAAGAGAAACTATCAGACTCCATTGCGACATTAACTAAGGAGTTGGAGGAAATCAAGGCGCATCCACTTCGTCATCTCAGTCTCATTTTGTGCAAAGAGGTAGAAAAGATTCTGCCCTTCTAGCCTTGAGTAGTGGACAGTGTATCATTGATAGCGGTGCTATTGATCACTACTCTGGTCTAGATTTTGAAGTAGTGACAAGGGAGACCAAAGTATCTTAGTTTTTAGGTTCTTCTGGGTGAATTTTTTTATTAGGGATGAGGAAACTCCTAGTGCGTGTGAAGGCTGTTCGAGCATATATCGCTTGCTTTGTCCTTGGGGATAAGCCTACCTTTGAAAGGAGCTTTCCAAGCAAGCCAGAAGTTCCACTGCGCCAGTGGAAATCTTGATATATATCATGAGCAATACGGAAATAAATAGAGTAATCTCTTTCTTTAGCCAAGAAAAAGAAGCGTACCACCCCCTAACTATTAGCAAAAACACTCTCCAAGTCCTTGGGTTGTTGAACAGAAACCAGCCTTTTATCCAATAGCAAAAGAGAGAGCGTCTAGCAGTCTTATGAATCAATCAAACCAAAAAGCCTCTGGATTCCAACTATATGACCTTCAGGCGGTACAAAGTAAACCCATCTCTATCTTGGTGACAATAAGGTTGCTTTGTGTGCTCCTTCTATTTTCTAGTAGCTAAAAGGGGATGACCCCCCTTATAGCCTCAAGAAAAGGAAAGATATGACCTCTTAATAATAGTTCGGAATTTGAAAAAGGAATCAAGCTGTCCATGCTAAATCTTACTAAAGAGAAGCACAGGGGAGACACCCTAGTAACACAAGCACCCCCAGATCTGACATTCAATGTCTCCTTCGAGAAATCGATGACCCAAGACACAAATACCAAACACACATATGAATACGAGGAAGCGATCGTCCGTTTTCGATATACAAACTTCAACGGCTGCAGGAGAATGCTTTCTATTAGACAAATAACCTTGGTTAACATAGAGACATGAAAGAACTCTCTCTTTATGCCTCTTCTCATTAAGAAATAATGACTTGGATGCGAACAAGAACATCGGGCATTCTTATTCCGAAAAGGCTAGCTACTGATTCCACTCAACCTCTCCTCGTCTCACTCGCTACCTTAGCCTTAAGTCTGAATCTTCACTTCTCTGAATAGAGATAGGGTCACCTATCAATCGACAGCTACTGTGGCTGGTGGAATAAATCTACCTGGCTTATTATATATGATGGATACGAGTGGGCCAGGCGAGTGAATAGGTATCAGGCCAGGTTACTTTTTTTAGTGTATTCTGAGTCTTTGCTAAATACTTCAATTATTGAAATCATGAAGTTACAATTGCACAAATGATATGAATGGCTACGAATCATGGTCCCTATTTACGCTTTCCCACCATTATATTGTGTGGCTAGCTGCGAAATATGCATACCCAATGAGTACTACTCATCTCCTTCTAAGAAAAATATCCAAAGTTTTCATTTTTGATCTAATTCTGTCTAGTAAGCCTCGACTAATTGAAGGCGTTCTAGTTTGTTCAATATAGTTTGAAGACCTACAACAAGAGGCCCCCTATAAATCCCCTCGTTGCCAAAGATCAGGAAGCTCTTTGTTATGAAGAAGCCATAAAAAAATCAGACAAAAATTAGAAAGGTTTAGGTAGCTCCTATTTCGCTCGCCGCTACTACGGGAATCGCTTTTTCTTTCTTTTCCTCTGGCTACTAAGATCTTTCAGTTCACCTTGTTCTCTCTTTCCCTCTAGAAATAAAGGAGAAGGACACCACCGGAGGCAAGCGCTAGGTCAAAAAAGGGATAACTCAAAAATCTCCCCAAGTAGGATTCGAACCTATGACTAATTGGTTTAACAGCCGACCACTCTACCACTGAGCTATTGAGGAACAACGTCTTTCTAGTATGCTTCCTCCATAAGAACACTATAAGTAGAAGCTTCCTGGCAAAGCTTCAAACAAAGAGGTTGGGCTGTTCAATTCATTGATTTGACTTCACTCAAATTTTTTCATTGTCTTTAGTACGATCTGGCTTCACACCTCTCGCCTATCGGAACACCAATCCAATCTTGAAAGCTGAAGTGGGTTTGGGGAATGGAAGAACAAGAACAACGGAATGCCCTTGTAAGCCCTCAAAAGAGAACTAAAGTAGGGGCGGGTGTATGTGATGGAGGTTATTAGCCTCGCGTCACATGCTACCCATAGGACAACCCCCACCCAACTGGTACCTATACAACTACTCCTTGTCAGTTGCTATATTTTTTCACCTTGAGGCTGAGAGGTTAACTCCTTCCACTCTCAACTGCCTTTGCTTATCTTACTAGTAGCTCTATCTATTGGTACCAGCCAGGGAACTCCCTCTTTGTGAGCTACTTACTTTATCTGAACACTCTACCGAAATATGCTGCCCTAGTAGAACCTTTCATTCCTCCTCCGTAGTTGAATCCGCGACTAGAGAATCATAAGTAAGGCCTAAACCTACGGGCGGGCATCTCCCGCAATGCAATTACCATTTTTCGACACCACCCAAGAAGCAAAAGATTTGAGATGAGGTCGCTCTGCTTCGTAGATAAGGCTCATGTAGCACTTTACTTACAAGCTCGTGTAGTTCAAGGGAGTGCAACACTTCTCAGTTTGGGCCTCATATTTATCCTATATACCATGTTCGTATGGTGGCTGATGTTCAGAGTGATGTTTCAATGTAGATTCCACTCCAGTCTTCTTAGAGGGAGCATGCTCTAGTTGGTCAATAGAGTTCCACATAGATGAGGAGTGTCTTCAATGCAAGTTGTGCATGGAGAATTGGTTTTTAGCATTTAACCGCCCCTTATGTTATGGATTTGGAGTAACTAGAGAACTTCAAATTGCAATAAAAAGTTGTCAACTGAACTTTTCCTTTACATGAAGAGAATGAATGCCTTAATGGAATGGAAAGGGTCTAACCTCAATTTTACAACAACTGTATCAAAATTTTAAAATTGTAAAATGTGATTTCCAGTGAGGTCTGCGCGTTCTTGGCACGACGCGCCAGCAGCCAATTCCTATGTATTCATTTTAGTTTGGTCCAAGGCTTTTGAGTCTTGGGCCTAAGTGTTCCTAAACGTGAAAATACCTATATTTAGCCATATTTCACCCTCATATCATTCAAAACATTCCCCAATACTCACTCAAACACTTAGCCAAATATTTTACTCATAATTTCAAGTCCCAAAACTCCTCTGGATCTTAAAGTTTTCATTCAAGCTTCAAGTCTCCATTTCCTATTTTCTTCAAGGATTCTCCAAAGTCAAGGTATGTGGATTTCTTTCATGGGTTCCTTTCACCCATGAATCCATAACCATACATTTTATCAAATACTTGGCAGGTGTGTAATGCTAGTGTAAAATCATGCAATTCAAGAGTGAAATGCTAGAAAAATTAGTGTAAAGCCATCAATAGATACTTGGCAACACACTCTAGCAATATACATCAAGACCCTTCATCAATTCTCACCATAGACCATAGATTCATGGCCCAAACATAGTAAAACAGTCACAATTTCATAAATCTCAACATAGTGTTTAGTTATTTTCATAATAAAGAAGGCCCATGGGTAAATCAGCTTTAAATCATACAACTTTTAAGAAAAGGAAGCTTGAGTATCCAGGTAAAAGGAACCCACGAAAGAAACTCATATACCTTAGCTTTGGAGATGAATTTGATGAATATTAGGAATGGACACTTGAAGCTTGAGAGGAAATTCTTAGATCTGGAGAGGGTTTTGAGACTTATAAAATGTTGGCTAAGTGTTTGAATGAGTATTGGGGAATGTTTAGAATGATATGGGGGTGAAAATGGCTAGGTATAGGTATATTCACATTTGGGGATACTTAGGCCCAAGACTTAAAAGCCTTGGACTGCAAGAAAAATAACTAGGCAGAATTTACACAAGTCTGTGTCTGGTCTGCGATGCAGACCTATCGCAGAGGACAGATTCACTCTGGTTTGTGACAGTTGCGCATTGCGGTACTATCGCGGATCGGTTCTAGAAATCAAAAGTTTAGAAATTTGAAATTGCTATTCGCTTACTCTAAAATTGGGGTTGGACCCCTTTCCCCCTATTTTGACCCCCTAAACAAGAATATGTAGTCAAACTTTCGATATCGTGCATGGATTTTGAAATATATAGAAATTACAATTCCAGGAACTTCCGGGGCACATTTTAGGGCACTTTTTGGGGCCGTTTCAATATCTTCCCCTTGGAAACATTCGTCCCTGAATGTCAAAGAGATGTACATGAGATGCACAAACATGACAATTTTATCCCACAAAGAGATGCAACAATGTAGTTAAACATCATTTCAAAAACTTCATCATAAGTGTAAAATCACCATGAACTTATCAAATATGCAGTGAAATGGGTCTGAACTTAAGATTTGGGATCAAACTAAGGACTTAGATCAATATCTTAGGCTTGAGTAGAGTGGAAAAGGCAAGGGTGCTATTTTTACATGTCCGCTTCGGCCTCCCAAGTAGCACTCTCAACCTGTTAATTTCTCTAAAAGATCTTAACGAAAGTCACCTCTTTGTTTCTCAACCTCTTCACTTGTCTATCCAAAATCTGAACCGAAACCTCTTTATATGTCAAACTATCTTCAACAACACCGACAATATCAAGAGGTATAATGACATTCAGATTACCCACATATTTCCTCAACATAGACACATGGAATACCGAATAAACCAATTCCATCGCACTAGGCAACCTCAACTCATAAGCTACCTTGTCAACCCTCCTCATAACCTCATAAGGACCAATATATCATGGGCTTAACTTTCCCTTCTTACCAAAATAGACCACATCCTTCATGGGTGAGACCTTTAGGTAGACCCAATCACCAACTTTGAATTCAAGGTCTTTTCTTCTCACATCGACATAGGATTTTTCACAATTTTGGGCCATCTTCAACCTTTCCCTAATCATTCTAACCTTCTTAAGAGCATCCATAACCAGATCCAGTTCCAAAAAAGCTATCTCATCAACCTTAAACCATCCGACCGGTGATCTACGACGTCTTCCATAGAGAGCCTTAAAAGGAGCCATACCGATGCTAGAATGATAGCTATTGTTGTAGGCAAACTCAATCAACGGAAGATGATCATCCCAACTGCCTTTAAGCTCCAATACACATGTTCTAAGCATATCCTCAAGGGTTTGGATGGTTCTATTGGCTTGGACATCTGTTTGAGGGAGGAAGGCCGTAGAAAGGTTAACTTTAGTACCAAGACCCCTTTGGAAAGACCTCCAAAAGTGTGAAGCAAATTATGTCCCACGATCTGATATGATGGACAAAGAAATCCCATGCAACCTTACCAAGTCATGAATGTACAACCTTGCATAATCGTCGGCCCTAAATGTGTTCTTAACTGGTAGAAAGTGAGTCGATTTTGTCATCCGATCAACCACAACCCAAATGGAATCAAAACCCTTTCTAGTCTTGGGCAACCCATCAACAAAATCCATATTTATCTCTTTCCACTTCCAAGGAGGAACCTCAATGTCTTGGGTTAGGCCACCCGCCTTTGATGTTCGACTTTGACTTATTGACAAGTATGAAAATCGAAAACAAATTTGGCAATGTCCCTCTTCATGCCTCCCCACCAATACATATCCCTCAAGTCTCTATAGATCTTGGTAGAAACGAAGTGGATAGAATAACAAGAGTTATGGGCCCCATCAAGGGTTCTTTGTAATGGCACAAGGGGAACCTAAAGGGACCCCAAGCAATCCTCTTAGAACATCATTACATATCCCTAGTCGCGAAAGCAATAAAATAAGCATCAAGATATAAAAAGTGAGAAATCTAGGCTAAGGAAAAGTACTTTCATATCAAATACATCAAGAACAATAGATTCAAGGCTCTTAGAATAAATACATAACATGTCCAACAAATACCTCTAATACATAGATAAGAGCGGGGGCCAAGACAAAGCAATCAGGCTCACCCTCATATTCAAATAGAACATAAGAAAGAGTGTCTCAATACATAATAAGAGAGCATAGACTAAGGTCACCGAAGTGGAGGACTCACCAACTAGCTTAAATAGCATCGAACTAGCCACGTGGAGGAAGATGATGATCAACTTGGGCACCGGTTCCTACATACTGACATCATGTAGGCATAGGGTATGCGTTAGTGCATTAAAATGTACTAAGTATGTAGGATGCTATGCAAACAAGAATTAAGCATCATAACCGAAATGCATAACAATAGGCAATAGGCATACTATAGCACTATGACATGTATGATCAATGCATAAGTAAAACATACTTAATTAATTCATGCTCATATAGGACATCATATGTGTAGAAGAGACCAAACTAGATTTCCAAATGTACAATCCTTTGGTAGGTTAGAGATGATGCTGCCCCATCACTTAGGTGGATAAGTATGAACCCCCATCTAGGTTAGTGATAGTGTTGGCCCAATCGCTTAGGTGGAGAAGTACAAATCCTTCCCTAGGTTGATAAGTACAAACCCCTATATAGGTTAGTGATGATGCCGCCCCATCACTAGGTGACAAGTACAAAACCTTCCCTAGGTTGATGAGTACAAACCCTCATCTAGGTTATTCGGGTTCTTAGTACCCCCCCACCCCCCGGATTGGGCATGGTCTAAGCAACACCTTATACAGAATTTATCATATACATAAGCTCATTTCATCATCATATAGTCAATCATATCATATCTCAAGCTTTTGGACCTTCAACTCCTCAAGAAGCCACATCCGGACATTTTATCAAGCACTTAGAGGGTGTGCAATAGTAGTATAAAATCATGAAATATAGAGATGAAATCATGCTAGAAAATCTATTATAAAACTATCAATAAACACCTTGCAACACCCTCAAGCAATATACATCAAAACCCCTTCTAAAATCTTACAATATATCAAAGATCTATAGCTCAAAACATAGCAAAATAGCCACAACTTTACACAGCTTTGACATAGTGTGTAGTGAATTTCATAATAAGCAAGACCCATTTGTAAATCAACTTTAAATCATGCAATTTGAGTAAAAGGAGGCTTAGCAATAATGGGTGAAAGGAATCAATGAAAGAAACCCACATATCTTAACTTAGAGATGAAATTGATGAAGGTGGGAGATGGAGACTTGAAGCATGAAGAAGAACCTTGAAGGAAAACCTTAGCTTAGGATGAGGGTTTGGGACTTGAGTTTGGGGAATGAAAATATGACTAAGTGTTTGAGTGAGTATTGAGAAATATTTAGGATAATATGAGGGTGAAATTTGGCTAAGTATAGGTAAAAACACATTTGGGAACACTTAGGCCCAAGACTTAAAAGTGTTGGATCAAACTAAAAAAAACAGTCTCAATAAAACATAGAGGCGCATCGCGAACCTCTCTGGAAATCGATAATTGGGAATTTCAAAATTTGATATGGTTGCTCTAAAATTGGGGTTAGACCCTCTTCCCCATAATTTTGACCCCCCAAACAAGAATATGAAGTCGGAATTTTGAAATAATAAACGAATTTTGAGATATATAGAATTTAAAATTTCAGGCATTCCAAGGCACGTTTTTGGGCACTTTTTTAGGTCGTTTCAATATCTCCCCCTTGGGAACATTCATAGCTGAATGTAAAAGAGATGTACAAGACAAGAATGATAATAAACAAACTAGCCCCAACTAAAATTCAATATTACATTTAAAACACCATTTTAAAAATGTCAACACAAGTGTAAAATCATCATAAACTTGCCAACTTAAATATGAATGCATATGAATTACATAGGGGGTGAAATACAAGACTTGAAGTCACATAGGGGACTTAAAGTTGGTACCTTAGGCTTTAGTGGAGTGGAAAGGATATGGATACCGCTTTTCCATGTTCCCTTCAGCCTTCCAAGTATCACTTTCAGTTTGTTGGTTCCTCCAAAGGACCTTAACGGATTCCACCTCCTTGTTCCTCAATTCCTTTACTTACCTATCCAAAATATGAAATGAAACCTCCTCATAAGTCAAGTTATCCTCAACGACACCCACAACATCAAGGGGCACAATAGCATTAGGATCACCAACACATTTCCTCATCATAGATACATGAAACACCTGATGAACCAAATTCATTTCACTAGGCAACTTCAATTCATAAACTACCTTGCCAACCCTCTTCAAGAACTCATAAGCACTAATATATCTTGGACTCAACTTCCTCTCTTTACCAAAACGGACTACACATTTCATTGGAGAAACTTTCAAATAAACCGAATCACCCTACTTTGAATTCAAGGTCTCACCTTTTCACATCGGCATAAGTTTTTGACGACTTTGGGTTGTTCTTAACCTTTCCCTAATCATCCTAACCTTCTAAAGAGCCTCCATAACTAGATCCGGTCCCAATAAAGCCACCTCTCCAATCTCAAACCAACCAACTGGTGATCTACAACGTCTCCCATGAAGAGACTCAAAAGGAGCCATATCGATACTAGAATGATAGCTATTGTTATAGGCAAACCCAATCAAAGGGAGATGGTCATCCCAACTACCCCTCAACTCCAATACACATGACCTAAGCATATTTTCAAGGGTTGGAATTATCATTTCGGGTTGGCCATCCTTCTGAGGGTGAAAGGTCGTACTAAGGTGAACTTTTGTACCAAGTCCCCTTCGAAAAGAACTCCAAAAGTGTTAAGTGAATTGTGAACCATGACCTGATATGATGGATAAAGGAACCCTATGCAACCTCACCATCTCATGGATGTACGACCTTGCATACTCTTCAGCCCCATATGTGGTCTTAACCGATAGAAGTGAGCCGATTTTGTCATCCTATCAACTACCACCCAAATGGAATTTAAACCTTTCCTGGTCTTGGGAAACCCAACCACACAATCCATATTAATCACCTCCCACTTCCAAGTGGGAATCTCTATATCTTGGGTTAGGCCGCCCGGCCTTTGATGTTTGGCTTTGACTTGTTGACAACTATGGCAACCGAAAATGAACTTGGCAATGTCCGTCGTCATGCCACCCCACCAATACATATCCCTCAAGTCTCTATATATTTTGGTGGAATTGGGGTGAATAGAAGAAGAAGAATTATGGGCCTCATCAAGAATTTCCTCCCTCAAACCATCAACACAAGGCACACACAACCTACCTTGGTACCTAAGGGCACCATCTCCCCCCTGGGAGAAAACCTCCACTTTTCCCTCTTTCACCAAGGCCTTCAATTAAAGCAAGAAGGAGTCAAGATCTTGTTTTACTATAATCGCATCAACCAAGGAAGATTTGGAACCATCAACAACAATAATATCATTATCCACTTCTTCCAACCTAACCCCCAATCTAGCCAATCTATGCACCTCCCTAGCCAATTCCCTATCACCACCATCACATGAGCTAGGGTACCCATGGACACCCAACCCAAACCATCCGCCACCACATTTGCCTTACCTGGATGATAATGCATACTCATGTCATAATCTTTGAGGAGTTCTAGCCACCTTCTTTGTCTCAAGTTGAGATCTTTTTGAGTGAAGACATATTGGAGGCTTTTATAATCGGTGAAGAAACCAACATGCACCCCATACAAATAATGATGCCAAATCTTTAATGCAAACACCACGGCGGCCAATTCAAGATTATGGGTAGAGTAGTTCCTTTCATGCACTTTGAGTTGTCTAGAAGTGTAGGCTATGACCTTACCATTTTGCATTAGCACACAACCCAAACCAACTCTAGATGAATCACAATACACAACAAAACCCTCAAGCCCATCTAACAGTGACAATATAGGAACAGACACAAGCCTATCCTTCAATGTTTGAAAGCTTCTCTCACATTCATCAGTCCACATAAACTTAACCTTCTTTTGAGTCAATTTGGTCATACGAGAAGCAATGAAAGAGAACCCATTCACAAACCTTTAAAAGTAATCCGCAAGTCCCAAGAAACTCCTAATATCCGATGGGGTCAATTGCAAACGCCAATTCCTAATCACATCAGTTTTCTTAGGATCCACTTTTATACCATCCCCTGACACCACATCCCCAAAAATTTAACCTCCTTCAACCAAAGTTCACACTTGTCATATTTAGCATACAATCTCTCCTCCCTCAACCTTTGCAACACAACCCTCAAATGACCCATATGCTTCTCCATACTATGTGAATAGATCAAAATATCATCAATGAAGACCACAATAAAGGAATCAAGGTAGGGTTTGAAGACCTTATTTATTAAGTCCATGAGAATGGCTGATGCATTAGTCAACCCAAACGACATCACAACAAACTCAGAATGCCCATATCTAGTTTGAAAAGTCATCTTGGGAATATCACACTCCTTCACCCTAACCTGATGATACCCAGATCAAAGATCAATCTTAGAGAAGAAACTAGCCCCTTGCAATTGGTCAAGCAAGTCATCAATTGTTGGAAGAGGATATCTATTCTTTATAGTGACCCGATTGAGTTGCAGGTAGCTAATACACATTCTAAGTGACCCATCCTTCTTTTTCACAAACAACACCGGGACACCCTGACGTGATTGGCTAGGTATAATAAACCCCTTTTTCAACAAATCTTTCAATTGTTCCATTAACTCCTTCAACTCCATCGGAGCCATACGGTTAGAGGGAATGGAGATAGGTTGAGTATCCGGAAGAAGATCTATGCCAAAATCTATCTCCCTTTCAGGAGGGACACCAGGGAGGTCATTTGGGAAGACATCAAGAAACTCATTTATAATCGGAAAGGACTCTATGGAAGGGAGTTTTAACTCCACATCTTTAACCCTCACAAGATGGTAAAGGCACCCCTTAGAGATCAACTTACGGGATTTAATGCATGAAATGAATATACTCTTGACCACCACATCATGAATCTCCCACTCAAGGACGGGTTCATTTGGAAACTGAAACTTAATTGTATGGGTTCTAAATCAATAGAAGAATAGTAGGCATACAATCAATCCATCCCAAGAATGACATCAAAATCCACCATGTCTAATTTAACAGGATCACAAGGCAACAACTTATGCAAAATGCAAATGGAACAATTTCTATAAACTTTCCCAGCAACAATTGAGGCACCAATAGAAGTGTCAACACTTCATATGACTCATGCAACAACTCGGGGACAACATGGAACTGTTTAGCAACAAAAGGGGTAACAAAGGAAAGAGTGACACTCGAATCAATCAAAGCATACACATCAAAGTCAAAGATTTTCAACATAGCGGTAATAAAATCGGGGACCTTTCCAACCCCTTACCGCCCATACATAGCATAAAATAGATTGTATCTTAGGGCACCACCTTGTGGACTACCTCTCCCCAATGGGACTGCATTAGCACCCACGAATTTGCCACGGTTTCTTGGACAATCTACCTTCTTGTGCCTAAGCTCCCTAGAACCAAAGCCTGCACTAGAATCTTTCAAACATGGGCCTCAACTCCCCAGAACTACATTACTAATGCCCTTCTCACCCTTCTATTGATCATACCATATTTGATCTACCCCTTTGAGTTGGTACATCGCCAACTCTGCCTTTTCATTTGGCCCAATACCCATGATATTCAAGATTTTGTAGACCTCATCAATGAACTCTTGTGGACCTTCATCCACCTTTGACCCATAGAACACCGGAGGATTCATCCTCATGAAGTCTCTTAACTCCCAGGGTAGTAGAAAGAGGGCTTGGGCCCCTTGATTGACTTGGTTGGTCACAACTTAGGCAAGCATAGTGATAGCATCCTGGAGCTCACCATTGGTACATTGCTCCTCGTGAGTTTAGGCCCTTCTTCCTCGAGTGTTTGGCATAACCTAGTATAGCAAGGAATAATTGTTAGGGGGAAAAGTTACCACAACTCTATAGCACGAAATAGAACATAAAGAAGGGAAACATTTCCTAGAACGTCTTACAGCCTCCTATTCATAGTCATGGCGCGCTTCACAACCATGAATAAGACTCTAATTCATGCAGTGTGTTGGAATCCAATGATCTATCAACCTAGTGCTCTAATACAAAGTTTGTCATGATCCAAGTCTAGGGCCTAGATGTGACACGGCGTAAGGGAAACCTGAAAGGACCCTAAGCAAACCTCTTAGAACATCATTACATATCCCTGGTCGCGGAAGCAATAAAACAAGTATCAAGAGATCAAAAGTGGGAAATTGAGGCCAAGGGAAAGCACTTCCATATCAAAGACATCAAGAACAACAGATTGAAGGTTCTTAGCATAAATGCATAATATGTCCAACATACACCTCTAATACATAGATAAGAGCGGGGGCCAAGAGAAAGTAACCTGGCTCACCCTCATAGTTAAATAGAACCTAAAAAAGAGTGTCTCCATACATAACAAGAGAAGATAGACTAAGGTCCTGAAGTGGAGATTCACTAACTAGCTTGAACAACACCGAACTAGCCACGTGGTGGAGGAGGATGATCAACTTGGGCACCGGTTCCTACATGGTGATATTATATAGGTATAGAGTTTATGTTAGTATATTTGAATGTACAAAGTATGTAGGATGCAATGAAAACAACAATTAAGCATCATAATCAAATCGCATAACAATAGGCAATAGGTATACTATAGCAATATGACATGTATGATCAATGCATAAGTAAAACATGTTTAAATAACATGCTCATATAGGATATCATATGTGTAGAAGAGACCAAGCTAGATTTGCAAATGCACAACCCTTTTGGTAGGTTAGTGATGATGCCACCCTATCACTTAGGTGGATGAGTACAAACCCTCATCTAGTTTAGTGATAATGTCGCCCCATCACCTAGGTGGAGAAGTACAAAATCTTCCCTAGGTTGATGAGTAAAAACCCCATCTAAGTTAGTGATGATGTCGTCCTATCACTAGGTTGAGAAGTACAAACCCTTCCCTAGGTAGATGAGCACAAACCCCCATCTAGGTTATCCGGGTTCTTAGTCCCTCCCAGATTGGGCATGGTCTAATGTAATACATTATATAGAATGTATCATATACATAAGCTCATTTTATCATCATATAGTCAATCATATCATATCTCATGCTTTGGATCTTCAACTCCTCAAGAAACCACATTCAGACATTTTATCAAACACTTAGAGGGTGTGTGCTGCTAGTATGAAATCATGAAATATAGAGACGAAATCATGCAAGAAAATCTATTGTAAAACAATTAATCAATACCTTGAGACACCCTCAAGCAATATACATCAAAACCCCTTTTCAAATCTTATAGTAGATCAAAGATATATAGCTCAAAACATAGCAAAACAACCACAACATTACATAGCTTTGACATAGTGTGTAGTGAATTTCATAAGTAAGACCCATTTGTAAATTAACTTTAAATCATGCAATTTGAGTAAACGGAGGCTTAGCCATCATGGGTGAAAGGAACCCATGAAAAAAACCCACACACCTTAGCTTAGAGATGAACTTGGTGAAGATTGGAGTGGAGACTTGAAGCTTGAAGAAGAACCGTGAAGGAAAACCTTAGCTTGGGATGAGGGTTTGGGACTTGAGTTGTCTAGAATCATAAGCTATGACTTTGCCATTTTGCATCAACACACAACCCAAAACAAACCCGGGAAGTATCATAATACACCATAAATCCCTCAAGCCCATCCGGTAGTGATAATATAGGAGCAGACATAAGCTTGTCTTTCAGTGTATAGAAACTCCTTTCACAATTATTGGACCATACAAACTTGGCCTTCTTTTGAGTCAATTTTGTCATAGGGGAAGCAATAGAAGAACCCATTCACAAACCTCCAATAGTAGCCTACTAAGTCTAAGAAACTTCTAATGTCCAATAGGGTCAATGGTTTAGGCCAATTTCTAATCAAATCGATCTTCTTTGGATCCATCTTAATATCATCCCCCAGCACCATATGTCCTAGGAAGGAAATCTTATTCAACCAAAATTCACACTTTTCATATTTAACATACAATTTCTCCTCCCTCAATCTTTGCAACACAACCCTCAAATGAGACCTATGCTCCTCCTCACCATGAGAATAAATCAAAATGCCATCAATGAAGACCATAATAAAGGAATCAAGGTAGGGTTTAAAGACACTACTAGTTAGGTCCATAAAGATGGCCAGTGCATTCGTCAACCCAAAATACATCACAACAAACTCATAATGCCCATATCTACTTAGGAAGGCCATCTTGGAAAAATCACACTCTCTCACCTTCAATTAATGATACCCTAAACCTAAGATCAATCTTAGAGAAATGGATAGCCCCTTTGCAATTGGTCAAAAAAATCATCAATCCTTGGAAGAGGATACCTATTCTTGATGGTGACCCTATTGAGTTGCTAGTAGTCAATACATATCCTAAGGGACCCATCCATCTTTTGCACAAATAATACCGGAGCACCCCAAGGTGATTGTCTAGGTCTAACAAATCCCTTCTCCAACAAGTCCCTCAATTCTTCCTTCAACTCCTTCACCTCCACCGGGGCCATACGGTAAGGGGGAATAGAAATGGGTTGAGTATCAGGGAGGAGGTCTATGCCAAAGCCTATTTTCCTTTCGGGAGGAACACCGGGAAGGTCATTTGGAAAGACATCAAGAAACTCATTTACAACTGGAACTGACTCCATGGGAAGGACTTTAGACTCCACATCCCTAACCCTTACAAGATGGTAAAGACACCCCTTAGAGATCAACTTACGGGGTTTAATGCAAGAGATGAATCTATCTTTGACCACCACATCTTGACTTTCCCACTCAAGGACAGATTCATTTGAAAATCAGAATTTGACCCTCCGAGTTCTACAATCAATCGAAGCATAGTAGGCATGCAACCAATCCATCCCAAGAATGACATCAAATCAACATGTCTAATTCAACAAGATCACAAGGCAACAATTTATACAAGATGCAAATAGGACAACTTCTATAAACTTTTCTAGCAACAACAGATGCACCATTGGGAGTAGTCATTTTATATGACTCATGCAACAACTAAGGGTCGACATGGAACTTTTGGGCAACAAAGGGGGTGACAAAAGAAAGAGTGGCACCCGGAACAATCAATGTATACATGTCAAAGTCAAATACTTTTAACATACCGGTAACAACATCGGGGACTTCATTAACCCCTTGCCTCCCATGCAAAGCATAGAACTAGTTGTGCCTTGGGGAACCATCTTGTCGGCCACCTCTCCCCAATGGGACCGCATTAGCACCTTGTGGACGAACCTCCTTGCCCTTGTTGCAGTTTCGAGGGCAATATATCGTCTTATGCCCCATTTCACCACAACCATTACAAGCACTAGTATTCCTCAAATATGGACAACCATGACCCTTACCACACTTCAAACACACATCAATAGGAGCCACACCCCTTACACCTTGGACTCTTGGAGGATCATTTGCAACCCTCTTATTAAATGCATGAGTAGGCCTTTGACCTTGATGAAACCGACCACTCTTTTGGAACTTATCCTTAAAATGGGCCCTATTGGCCTCATGCCCCCTTCGTTTCCTCAATTTCTCCTCTTCCATTTGTTCGGCATAGGTCATCAAACGTGACAAGTCCATGTTACTAATTAACATGGCGGACCGGCATTCTTTACTAACCAAGTCAGAGACTCCCATAACAAGTTTTTTCATTCTCGACCTTGAGTCGGCAATTAAGTGAGGAGCAAACTTTGAATGTTGGGTGAACTTGAGGGCATACTCCCTCACACTCATTGACCCTTGTCTTAAATTCATAAATTCCACTAACTTAGCTTCCTGAAGTTCAAGGGGGAAGAATCAATTAAGGAAGGCGACCTTGAACTCTTCCCAAAGTACCACGTAACCAACTCCCTTCTCTTCCTTCCATTGGTTGTTCGATATTTGTGCTATCTTTCTGAGTTAGCAGGCCGCTAACTCTGTCTTATCCTCCAGCCTCACACCCATGATGGACAAAATTTTGTAGATCTCATCAATGAACTCTTGAGGGTCCTCACTCACCTTTAACCCGTGGAATTCTGAGGGATTCATTCTTATGAAGTCACT
The DNA here is from genome assembly GCA_025774065.1 of Solanum ossicruentum. Lineage (NCBI taxonomy): Eukaryota > Viridiplantae > Streptophyta > Magnoliopsida > Solanales > Solanaceae > Solanum > Solanum ossicruentum. Next base: position 17,276,601 of record JAOTQR010000086.1, on the reverse strand, counting down.
TACTTGAGAGGTCGGTGTAAGAGCATGAAGGTCTTGGGCCCCTTAGTTGGCTTGATTAGCCACCACTTGTGCAAGCAAGGTGAGAGCATCCCTAAGCTCTCCATTGGCCAGTTTCTCCTCGGGCGTGCGAGCTCGTCTTCCCTTTATTTTAGGCATGATCTAGCATAACAAAAAATAATTGTTAGGGAAAAAACTTACTTCAACTCTATAGCACTACTTCGGACATGAAGAACAAAAACATTTCCTAAAACATCTCAAAGCCTCCTACTCATAGTTGTGGTGCACAACACAATGATGAGTAAGACTCTAATCAACGCAGTGTTTTGGACTCCGAGGATCTAACAACCTAGTGCAGTAATACCACCTTTGTCATAAACCAAGCCTAGGGCCCTAGATGTGACCGGCGAATGGGGAACCCGAGGTACCCTAAATAAGACTCATACCATATCATTACACATCCTTGGTCGCGGAAGAAAATAAAATGACAATAAGAGATAAATGTAAACAAGGGAATAATGGGATAAAGGGTAAACTTCCATATCATAAACATCAAAAGTCAATAGGGTCAAGCTCAAAGCATAGATACATAACATGTCCAACAACACCTCTACTACATAGATAAGAGCGGGGGCCAAGATAAAGAAATCGAGCTCATCCTCATAGTCAATACATAAATTAAGAGGTAAATTCTTAATACATGGAAATAGATCATAAGTAACATCCCTGGAATGAAGGACTCACCAACAAGCTTGATAGAAGTCGTACCAGCCACATAAAGGAGGATGATCAAGCGGTACACTGGTTCCTACATGGTGATATCATGTAGGCATAGAGTATGCGTTAGTATATTTGAATGTACTAACTATGTAGGATGCAATGCAACATGAGGTAAGTATCAAGGCAAAATGCATAATCATAAGCAATGAATAGCATACAAATAATATGGCTTGTATGAATGATGTTTGAAGTAAAACCATGCTTAAATAGTTCATAATACGAGTGCAAGGAGTGACCATTATAGTGCAACCCAAAGCCTACCACCCCTTTGGATAGGCACATAAGGTACGAACACCTTCATGAGGTTGATGGAGTACTAACCCTCCACTAAGGTTGATGGAGTACAAATCCCCTACCAAAGTTGGCAGAGTACAAACCCTCCATCAAGGTTGATGGGTACCAACCCCTAACAAGGTTACCCAGGCCTACCACCCCTTGAGCTAGGCAACCAAGGTAACAATCCCTCGACAGGTTACCCGAGCCTATAATCACCCGAGCTAGGCTTGGTCATCCCCAACACTATATATATATATATATATATATATATATATAT
>JAOTQR010000086.1:17238824-17275171 GCA_025774065.1 Solanum ossicruentum | reverse complement strand
GAACAAAGAGACTCTTGATTAGATACATGTATCTTGGACTAGGTTCATCCTCCTTTATTTAATTTTTTGAGTCTTTCTATCTTCTTTAATGAATTTGGTTTAATTTTCAACACATACAAAGTGATGGAGTAGAGTTGATATTTCTATTTCTCTGAGACTTAATTCTTTTAAAATATATTTTATTATATGGAGTTGATTTTGATTGTTGTTTTTAAAACTATTGTATCAATGTGTTCTTGACTTAGTCCATTTAAATGTCTCTTACATATTTAAACTGTGTCTTCCACAGAATGGTTGAATGAGTGATCGAGCCAAGTGGTTTGCTTGGAGATTAACAATGGTTTCTAAGTTTCAGTTATACCTAGGGTACCCTCTCGAGGTATGACAAGTTTCTTTTCTTCTTTGTTTTCTCAGACTTCGAATTTGTGATTATTGAGACTAGTTGAAAACCCTTGTTCTAGGATTGTGGCTAGAATGATTGTTCAATATTGATTTTATGGATGAGGTTAGTTATCATTTAAATTAATCTTATATTTTTGAATTAGTATTTTGATGTTTGATCACCATTGAAATAAATATATTGTCTACTTTCTAAATCAAGAGAAAATAGAGAGATAGAACATGGAATATCAGGAGCATGATCTTTTCTTACATATCACTTAAATTGATTTGTATCTACTGTAGGGATGTATTTAGAACTGCGCTTGCTTACAAAACAGGATTAAAACTAAATTTTCAACCATTTATTCAATCTATCTTCAATGAATGATACAGTTAGATGGTCAACTGGGGTAGACAGTTAGGGGTTGGGAGATCACGATCATAATATCATTGTAAATCAGAAATTTGACAAACAGTTAAAATCCATAGATGAGACACGATGCAGAATTATTAATTAAGTTGTATCCCTATAATTGCCCCAACTACTGTAAGTTGATCCTATTATTTAATTTTTGCAACTTTTAGTATATAACTACTAATCACGTCCTTAGGATCTCATAAACGAATGGTTAGACTTAGTATAATTTAGTAAGATAATTAATTGACAAGTCCCTATGGATTCTACATCCAAGTTCGTAAAAGAGCTACTTTATTGCTTGCATAATAGCGTTTCAAATCCTTGTTTGATATGCTAGTAGAATAATAGTCTCATTCTATAATATTACAAAACATGTAAATAGGTTAATTTTCTTTTTTGAAGCAAATATCAAGTACCCCCCTCGTTTAAAAAGTATGACCTCTATTTTTTAGTCCATTTAAAAATTAATAACCTTTTTTCTTTTTCAATAATATTTTAATTTTAGCTTTCCGCGTGATATGTTTAAGGACACAAGATAAAAGACATTTTAGTACATTTGACATAACTTTAATTTAGAAAAAAATTAAAAAGTCTCTTTATTTTTTTAAATTCCATAACAAGTCAAATTAGGTCGTTCTTTTCAAAATTTCTTGCTTAAGGCATAAGGAGTAAATATTTAAAAGTTGGTCAAATTTTGATTACTGAAATCCAAATATTCTACTAGTCAAATTCAAAATATTTTAATCACACTTTTATCATTTTTTATTTGGCTATATAATTTGGTTTCTTGCCACACAACTTTCTACTCATTATTCTCATATCTCTTTCTATCTTATCACATTTTTTGAAGGTTTTTCTGCTAATCTCCACTAGCGATTTGTATAGAAAATGAGGATCCGCTCTCATCCTTCCTCGTCTTCAACTAAAGGTTCGCTCAAAAAGTTATTCTTTTACTCATCCTTTTTTATTTTTTGGAAATTTGTATTTGCGAACATACAACTTCTTTCTTTTGATGTAAATTTGCGTTTGTGTTGCTTTCGATTGTGGGAGTAAAATGGAAATTTTTACGGTGTATTTGGTATGGAGGAATTGATAATTTTTTCATGTTTTTTAGTCAAAAAGTATTTTTTTCTAGAAAAAACAAGTACTAAAAATCATGAAAATGATTTTTCTACCATGAATTCATTTATCCAATCCATAGGTGGGGGATAAAACTTACCCTCATTCAAAGGTAAACAAGGTATTTCACCATATGACCACATTGTTATGCTTAAGAAACAAAACAAGACTTCTATAAATAGAAAAAGGGAATTTCAGTAAATAAGGCTTGGGATTATCATAAGAAAAATGATACTTCTTAACAGTAATGCTACAAGTTTGTCACCATCCTTAGAAATAAGTGGGCCTGCTTAGTTAAAGAATTGTCCTTTTTTTTTATTATTTTTTTTGTGTGTAATGAAGTATCACTTTAAAATAATACGTTTCATAGATATTTATATCCATTATGTGTTATATCTAGAGGTAAATAATGTGAGTGCACTTGAATATGAATTGTGAAATTAGGAGAACAAAGCTGCCAAATTAGGAGCTCGGATAAGGATGATATTATTGTTATATCCTCGGATTCTGATTACAGTGGACGCTGTGGTGAAGGTATTCCTTATAACTTTATTTGTCATGCACATATTAGTATGCCCTAAATTTGTGTCTTTTAATTGATGTAACTACAATGACATTTTTATAGCATATTAGGACTTTCTTTTCAATGACACATGACGTTTATTGGCTACTAGAAGACAAAAGTTCATAGAAACAAATGTGGATGTACATTGTATAGTTAATGCATGTGGTTAATTATGTGATTGTACTAATTAGTTTGATTTTATGCAGATGAAGCAGATAATTTTTTGAACGAAACTCAAGTCAGTGGAGTTGTTGATATTAACTTAAGTGCTGAAATTTCTTGGCCCAATATAAAAAAAAGAAGGAGATCCTATAGACCAAAGGGGGAACAAAATATTGAATCAAATAATAAGCAGGTGCAAGAAATTAATTTAACTGCTGAAGTTTCTTGGCCCAATATGAAAAAAGGAAGGAGATCCTATAGACCAAAGGGGGAACATAATATTATATCAAATAATAAGCAGGTACAAGAAGATTGTATAATGAATGAAGCAGGAACGAAAGGTAGCCATTTATTGATGTGGCAGATATGGGAAGAAGAAAACAATAGGTGGATGGCTGAAAACAATACACTTTATCTGGATTTCGATAGTCATAATGAGTTTATGACTGAAACTACTGAGTCGCCATCTGATTTGATCATGCCCTTGCTGAGGTACCAAAAAGAGTGGTTGGCTTGGGCATTGAAGCAAGAAGAATCTACTGCTAAAGGAGGTATTCTTGCAGATGATATGGGGATGGGGAAGACCGTTCAAGCTATTGCTCTTGTACTTGCTAAACATGAATTGGGGCAAACATTTTTTGATTCTAGTTTGCTTTCACCTGCCTATTGTACGCTCATAGTAGTGAAAGGAACCCTTGTTATATGTCCTGTAGTCGCGGTGATTCAATGGGTCAATGAGATTGAACGATTCACCACTAAAGGAAGCAAAAAAGTTCTTGTTTATCATGGTGCCAACAGGAATAGAAATATTTACAAATTCATGGAATATGATTTTGTTATAACTACCTACTCCACAGTGGAGACGGAGTATAGGAAGAATATCATGATTCTGCACTTTATAAAATGGAATCGTATTATTTTGGATGAGGTAAGAATTGCATGAATAGACCCATATATTTGGTTTTGTTTTATATCCTTTATTTGAGATGAGGGTCTATCTAAAAAAAATTTTCTATCTTCACAAAGTAGGGATAAGGTTGTTGTATATTTTGTTTCTATTGGTTGAGCAGTCTGCTCAATGTTCACATTTGTAGGTTTTGTCTACACTTGATTTCCCTAGTTATTGTGTGTGCTCACAATGCAAACCCTTCGTCCACAATTTTCTAATGGATTGCACTTTTGTGGAACAGGCTCATTGTGTGAAAGATATACGTAGCAATACTACAAGAGCTATTCTTGCACTAGAATCTTCTTATAAGTGGGCCTTAAGTGGTACTCCCCTCCAGAACCGTGTAGGAGAGTTGTACTCACTTGTACATTTCTTGTGATAAATGTTATTTCGTGGATAACATAATTTAGGTCATTATTCTCTAAAATAAATACATTCTTAATTTTGGACAGGTTCGATTTTTGCAAATTATTCCCTATTCATATTGCTTCTGCACAGATTGTGATTGCAGAACTCTCGAATATAGGTAACCTTAAAATTTTCTTTTTAATCCTTACCCCTAACTTGGTTGGATAGATAAACATATAGCTGAAGATTTGATTTATTTTGCTCTGTTAATCTTTCTTCCTTGACTCTCTTTCTGATTTCCACATTTTTAAAATCTCTTATTTGTTCCATTTTGTATTTATTTCAGCTCATTCGAGTGCCCACATTGCCTTCACAAATCTAATCAGCACTTTTGCTGGTGGGATAGAGTAAGTAATCAAATTGACATAATTATTTTAGTGTTTCTTGTGGTTTGTAGTAAAAAATATTGTAGATGACTTGGCAACATTGATATATCTTCTGTTTTGTAGTATATTGCATCACCCATACAATCTCAAGGGAATCATGGGGTTGGTAAAGATGCGATGATTTTGTTGAAACACAAAATTTTAAAAAGCATAATGCTGAGACGTACTAAAAAAGGAAGGGCTGCTGATATTGCACTTCCTCCGAGGATTGTAAGTTTTGTTCACTTGAACTTAGTGCTCGAGTTGATACTCATTTTTGCTCCATTTTACTGTGTTACTTACTTTTGCATTTAGGTTACCTTGCGCAAAGATTCTTTGGATGTTAAAGAAGAAGACTACTACACATCACTGTGCAATGAAAGCCAGGCGCAATTTAATACGTATGTAATCTATGTTAGTCTATAAGGCCCTTGCTTATGATAACATTCTTAATAGATTTATTTTAATGAGACAGCTCATGGTCTTTTTCTTGTGTGTTATTTTTATCTGATCTTTGAGTTGAACGGTTACATTATATATGTTTCAACTATTGCAATGTGTTACATCATCATGAAAATGTATAGACATTTCTTTCGTGGATATACTGAAAAACAATCATTTTACACCTTCTTGGTGAAAAATTCTTAGTACTAGCTATTTCACCTTGTGAAAAAAAAAGAGAGCCCAAATAAGCTGTGTAGTATTATTAGTTCTTATCAATATATTATTTCTTTTTGATGTATTTTGGCGCAGATATATTCAAGATGGTACGGTGCTGAATAACTATGCTGATATTTTTTATCTACTCACACGCATGCGACAGGTGTGGATATTGTGCTTTTAATAGCTTGTATTTGGTCTTAGTTGAAAGTATTGATCTAATTTATTTTTTTCTTACGAAGAAATATATCAATATTTCTACATCAATCGTGGTAAAAACACTAAACCACGCAAATAAATATTTAATGTTGTTAATGTGTTAAGTTTTTAAATATTACAAAACTAGGAGAAAATAATTCCTTCAATAGTTTGTTGATTTTTTCTTTTGATACCCTCCCTTATACTATTTTTTTGTAAGCATTTTCACTAAAATATTTTCCTTCGCCACTTAATTTTTCCTTCGGTAATTTTTTTATCTTGCTTTTTTCTGTCCTTGATCAATTTTGTACCAGTCCGCCCGCACTTCTTTTCAATATGATATTAATCTTTTTCTTCTTCATATTTTGTATGATTAAATTTTTTTGCAATATAATATTTATTGCTATTCTCTCCATATGATGAAGAGTAAACTCTGCATATGAGAACCTCCTAGCTAGGAGTTCAACAGTCAATCAAGCTACATTCACATAATTTGGAAATGAACTTAATTCCTATCCATATGTTTTTGTAGATGTATTTACATTCCAATACCTTTTTGAATTTATGTTGGAGTTAAAGTGGACGCAATGTTCAAATGCCAAAATGGAGGTGTCAATTTGAATTAGGTCCTTAAAGAAATAAATAATTCAAATTTATTTTAGCAAAGAATGTAATTTGATTGATTTTATTTTTTATTTGATGATCACAGGCAGTTGATCATCCTTACCTTGTTGAATACTCAAGTACTGCTTTGGCTAGAAGTGGAAGCACAATTAAGGCTGACTATGTTGAACAACCATGTGGTTTATGTCGCGATCCACTCGAAGATCCAGTTGTAAGTTTCATACTCTCCCCCTTCCTAAGAAAAGAATATAAGAATGAAAGAAAGGAATAAGCTCACTTAGGAAGCTTGATACTTCACTAAATTCATTAATAATTCGTATATTATATGATGGATATTTGAAATCTGAATATGGCCATGCTTTTCCACATTTGCATCTATGATGTCTTTTAAAGAGCTATTTTGAATATATTGTCTAGCCTTCTTTAAGACCATGAGCATCTACAAATTTCTTTTCCAGCACGATACAGAAGTCATCGATTTAATACCTAATTGGACTTCCATGAGACTTGTGGACTTGACGATTTAAACCCTCGTACCTCATTTCTCGACAACCTAAGAAATATGCTATGAATTCCTTTAGTATTGTTCTATCATTTGAAGTTTAAGCCAACTCTTCTATAAAAACGTGCACCTCTTTTGATTATTGCAGGTTACTTCTTGCACACATGTGTTTTGCAAGTCATGCCTGATAGATTTTTCAGCAAGTGTGGGACAAGTTTCATGCCCTTTGTGTTCTAAATTAATTACAGTGGATTTCACTGCAAATGATCAGAAAACTAAAGCAATTGTCCAAGGATTTAAGTCCTCAAGTATACTAAACAGAATTTGTCTTGATAATTTCCAGACAAGCACAAAAATAGAAGCTTTGGTATACAATTACTTTTCAATCTATAACTATATATATCTTAGTTATGTCGTTTAACATTATGCATTAAACATGTCAAATTTATTCATATGAAATATCTCTTTTATGGAAATAAGAGTGTTCTCGTTGCTTTTCATATTGGTTCAAGAGAGAAGAAATACGGTTCATGATTGAAAGAGATGGTTCTGCAAAAGCAATAGTCTTCAGCCAATTCACATCATTTTTGGATCTGATACACTATTCTCTACAGAAGGTAAGATATATTTTCTCTATGCCCTTCAAATTTGCCCCTATTGTTGTCATCAGTAATCACAACAAAAAACATGTCTTGTGTTCATTTTGTAGTCGGGCATCACTTGTGTTCAATTAGATGGATCCATGACTATCACTGCTAGAGATTCTGCAGTTTCAAGATTTACCAATGATCCAGATTGCATGATATTTCTTATGAGCTTGAAAGCTGGAGGTCTAGCCTTGAATCTTACAGTAGCATCGCAAGTAAGGTTTTCCTTTCCTTTCTCTGTCAATGTCTATTCTTTATTTCATGTCAAATGCCAAGTAGTATGAATTTATTGTTCGATTTCATCACTTCATCTTCGAAATATTCATTTTTTTGGATGCTTTAACCTCCTCTCTATGCACTTAAAGAATAGATACAATTTGAATTTGTAATATTTTATTGAATGACCTAGACTACATTCTTTCGCATGTCACTCTCTTCTCGAACTTTGCTAGGTTTTCTTGATGGATCCTTGGTGGAATGCTGCTATGGAGAGGCAAGCCCAAGATAGAATCTATCGAATAGGGCAATATAAACCAATCAGGTGCGTGCTTGTTTCTTTCAATCAGCTATACCAATGAAAGGAGTTTATTGTTATTTTCTGATTTCTAGGATTGTGAGATTTGTGATTGAGAATACAATTGAGGAGAGGATCTTAGAGTTGCAAGAGAAGAAGAAATTACTTTTTCAAGGGTAAGTTTCTTCAAGTTAATTGTGCTAGTTGCATATGTGTTCAAATAGGTAGTTTAGGGTTTCTCAATCATGTAGTTTTTTTATTTTCTTTTAGATTGCAACTATAAACACTTAAACGCTCCTGATCTCCTCTTTAAATGCTCCTCTCAAATGTGATTTAAACAAATATTACTATTGACTTATTCTATTTTACACTTGACTTTTGATTTTTTCTCTTTTATGTTGACACTCTTCATTCTTTCTTTAACGTGCTAATTACCCAGTACTGATGTTTTGTGCAGGACGGTTGATGGTGCTTCTGATGCCTTGGGGAAACTAACAGAGGAAGACTTGAAGTTCTTGTTTGTAACCTAAGTTCGCTTTTTTTTTTTTCTTCTATCACTTGGTCTATCAAGAAAGATCAATTGATCTTTGTTTACTTTCTTTCTCGAATCTTGTCCTAGTGGTATTAGTTTTGCAAAGTAGAAAAGTTAATACTCTTCTTGTTTGTTTTGCATCAACCTTAACTTTATTATCATCCGTCAGAATTGTTAATTATTGTTCAAGCTGCCTACAGAAGACACCTTAAATACATTCCCATTTCAAATTAAGAAACACGTCAAATGTCTCTAATTAATGAGCTATTTACATCATTAACTTTAGTCATTTTAATCTTTTGCTAATTAGGTATGAAAACATGTGCATCTCAAATTTATATCTTCACTTACTCTATGGATACATTGAATTATAGGTGCACAATCTTTACTAAAATATAATACTATTGGTCTTATGTCTAGTTTAAATTTTATCATGGTCAGGACGACCTTGTGTCAGTGGTTTGATAATTTCAATGGGTCTAAATATATATATATAAAATTGATTTTCATATTTAATTTGTATCCTGGAGTTTTCTGATGAGTTGTAGACTCTCCAGTTAATTTAAAGTTAAGAATTGACTTCAGTCAAGTAGTTGACTAAACTAGCTCGGATTCATGACCAGAAAGTTCCAACATATTTGTCTGATGATGTAATACCCTAGAAGCTGGAAAGATGAATAAAAAGAAATTTTTATAAAAATAGTTCTTGTGCAAGGTTTACGAGCACCCATTTATTGACTGTAGATTAATTTATGGACCATAGATTAGGGTCATAGATGAGACCTGAAAATTTTGGAAAAACTTTTAGAATTTATGTTGAGATCCATGAACACAATTCATGGGTCGTAGATGTCACTCGTAGAAAAGATATGACACTTGAATAGATTCAACTTAAATAGGATGAGAGGGTTCTATGGGTCGTGGTTAGTTTTACGAGTCGTAGAAGGAGTTTTGTGGTTCATACTCAAAATTTTAGATTTTCAGTACTTTTGATTCATAAACGATATTTGAGTCGCTAAAGACAGTTGGGTCATAGAAATGAATTCTTAGATTGAGATTTCGATAATGACTTTTTCAGTACTTGGGTTCTATGTACAATGTTGATGGGTCATATAAGTTTCTACGGTCTATAGTCTTGGTTTCATGGTTTGAGATTAAGCCTAATTTCTACGACAATCATCCACAGTCCATATAAGGAATTCCATACCATAGATGGCCTTTTTGGTTCCTATCTCATAGCTCTTTCTCCGGGATAATTTAGCCTTTCCCCATCCCTTTAACTTATATACTACGTTATTTTGGATTATTTTAAATAAGATTTAAGGGTTTCTAGCAGTCTAATCCCTCATTCACTCAGTTCCCATCGTAATTAGAAATTCTCTCTCTAGAATTCTTCTCTCAAGGAAAAAGACAAGGTTAAACTCTAGAACTCTTCAATTCGAGCTCCTGATTCCATATTTTAAGCATGGATTCCACTTGAGGTATGTGAAAATTTTAGCCATGGATCCCCTTTCATCCATGGAGTTCTAATTTAAACTTAAATTCTCAATTTTTGATCATGATCCAAGTTAGGATTTTAGTGATTTCGTATGGGTTCTATTTAATTGCATTAAATCTTTATAGATTGATGTTCTAATGCATGATTTAAGCATGGATTGATGATTTTGAGGATGAATTTAATGAACCCATACTTTATGATTATGAATTCGACTTTGTTGACATGCATGAACAATGATTTAAAGAGAATTATGAATTTAAAATGCTTTTAAGCAATCATCATCATGTTTTCATGAAATTTAGGTTTCTTTCGATTGAAGCATTTCTATTATGAGTTTATAAGCTTAGGTTACATCCGATTGAAGTAAATCTAACATGATATTATGATGTAATTGCTTTTGATTGAAGTAATCCATATTATGACATAATGATTTTGATTCTTCCAATTGAATTTTTATCACCAAGACTTGATGCTTTCGACTAAGTATCTATTACTAGCTTGTTATGAGATCCTATCTTGACTCAGGAGCTATTGTTATAATATGAGGTTTTCATGAAGATATGAGTATTACTAGATTCGTAGCCTTTTTAAAAAATAGTTATGAAATATGATTTATGGATGACCATCCATATTGCAGAGAATTACCTAGCACCAACAAGTTGGACAAGCAGTTATCACCCAGGTCCTTGATTAGATGCCACAATAGTGTGTCTCGATTGGATAAAATATATGTAATGACCTTTCAAGTCATTTTCGTGCCATTCTAAGAATTCTAGCATTTCGATCCTTCATCTACCAACCCCAAGAAATATATGACTTGCTAGCACTAATAATTCGATCGCCTAGTCGCTCGTTTTGGTTTTATGCCCTTTTTTGCATTTTATAGCCCTTAAAGTTTAAATAGTTGATTTTGGTCAAAACTCTAGGAATATGGCCTCAACATGTAATTTTGACGGTCCCATCAGCTTCAAAATGGTCATTTTAGGCTAGGAGCAGGGTCAGCTTGGTTCCTGTGCCTATCAAATGTGATTTGTGCCATTAGGCATCTTCACCTTTAAATTTTGGTCTAAGATTGACCTTGGTCAACACTCTTGCAAATCGTGCCTAGATGAGAATTCTAATAGTATGTATAGGTTCAAAACATCGAGTTTGGTCTAGAATGACCTTTCATGCATGTTCTATGGCTTTTGGTCACGTACTGAGCCCTCTTGTGGATTTTGATTGAAAATGGTGCTTGGGCATGAAACCCACTTTTTCTCGAGATGAGCTTTATTGGAAATTTTGATTGAACTTTTAATTTTGAAATGTCAAACTAGATGGGGTAAAATAGTTCATTTGTGCACACAGAACTCTAAATGAATCCCAAGAACATTGTCAAAGACTTTGGAGGCAAAAAAATCAGCTATTGCAATTGATGCTAGTGCACAAGTATTTTCTACTTTATGATCGTGAGCCCTAGGCTGCATTCACAGGCCCTAGGTTTTGTTCGCATAATTCAACCCCACTGTTCTCTTCATTCACGAGCTACGTATTGCATTTGCGGAGGTCATCCTCCCTACGATTTGTATTCATGAAGGTAGGTCGCATTCGTGAGAGTCAATTTGTTGCACCTCCAAATTCGTGGGCCATATTTCTCCATGTTCATGGAGGTTATTTGCCTGATCTTTTAATTAAGACTGGTGATGAGTTTTAGCTATTCCTCTCTTTTCCCAACATCGATTTTTTTGAGCTATGGGACCCTAAATTGGGTGATTCCAATTGTGTTTGGTCGGATATTGGTGTGTCTATGTCTGGAAGTGATTGAGGAATCTTCGGTAGCATTAGAAAGAGGCAATTTCTATCTGAAATGGGTTGTTGGACTATCCCTCCTATAATTTTCTCTTTAATTGTAATTTTAATGTTGGGCTGATTTCCTCCATTTCGAGCATCAAATTATGTCCCATTTTGCGATAAAAGCACTATAAGTCATACAGAAGCTTTTTGCAGAGTCAATTTTAATATTCAATCACGTGTCTGATAATTCTATTTTAGACTCAATTACCAGGTACTAATGTTCAAAAACTTGGTGACAAAGAGCTCATTGATACATTGGTGAGTTCTAGTATTAAATAGTTGACTTCTCTTACACCTATTAATACAAAGAAGCAACTACAAGATGGTGGTAGTAATTCTTTTTCACCAATAGATTTGCTAACCTACAAGATGAGGATACCTTTGAGGATGGTGACAAAGAGGATATGTTAAGTTATTGTTTCACAAATGCAGCCATGGAGGCAGATATTTCTCCTAGGCAACATCGTAATAATAAAAAGAAGCATGAAAGAAAAAAATAGTTAGGATAGTAAGATGACTGAGGAGTTTGTTTCAAAGCATCTGCGGATGCGAATGGCAAAATAGAATCATCTGACAGTGTCAACAACTTCAACAAGATTTAATAAATCCAAGACGAATTGATGAACTATCAAGTATTTCTAGACAGATGTGAAGAAGAAGACAAGAGGAAAATACTTTAGGTTACCTTAGAAGGGCAATCTATCTTTTTTTAGTTTATACTTTTATAAAACAAAGTTTGAGTTTGATTACTCAAATTTCATAATGGCTTTTATAATCTTACACTACTTAAGCATCTTCATTTGTAATATCATTATAGAGTGTATTATAAACTCCGTGATGATCATAACATACATAGTTCTCTCTAGATCTTTTTTTCTTCATGCATCTTAATTAATAGATTTGCCTCATTAGAATTGGTAAAGTAAGGCCTAGCGGCCCTTGATTATACTTATTTCTCTTGAGGATCTTTTAATTATATTTTAATAAAAGGAAGCTAGACACTCTGTCTAGTGGTATAATTTTTTTAAAAAAAAAAAAAATTTCATCCCTAAAAAATACATTTTCAGTAACAAAACATCTGTATTGTCGTGGTGATAAATTATTTGATAGTATGGCTACATTTGAGGTAATTCAGGCATGGAAAGATATCATGAAGTGGATTTAGAGCACTCGTTTTCAACTTTGAGGTAGGTTGTGGTCTACTTTCTTTTAGATTGTGATTCATAAGATATTGTTTAGCATAAATTTCCTAGGTTTGAATTGTATATGATGGGTTAGGATTCATTACTTCATTCTTATTTTCTTTGTTTTCATGGAGCCTTAGGTTTATATAGGTCTTATGAAACCCTCATTTTAGTTATAAAAGTTGTCTTTGACTTAGTATATCTTTGTTGGCCCATTTAGACAGCTTGTTCCATGCTTTATGGTAGTAAGTGAGATTAGTACTCAAGAATTAGCTTGGGTTGATCGTTAGTTATTATACCAGCTTCTTAGGGGAATTTCTAAGATTTGGTATCCTTTGCTGTTGCAGGGGATATGAGATAGTCTTGTTATAGAGGTTATCACCTGAGTAGACTTGTGAGGTAATGTTATCCCTATCTTAGAATTAGATCCTAAACTCCACTATACTTTCTTATTATTCATTTGGTGGAGTTGATTGTGCTTGTATTCTTGGGCTGGTACTTTCAGAAGGTTTTTGGAGGTTCTTGAATTACTTTTTGAGCACCCTGTTCGTCATAATTTTTCCCCTTTTGTTATTTATTTAGAGTTGTGATCTTATGGTCATTATTGTTGAGTTTGTGAATAATTTTGAGTCTAGGCCTTGATTGAGGACCAGTCAGATTTCAGGTTATTTCTATGCTCTAGGTACAAGGTTTTGTAGTGTTTCCTTGTATGTGATTTATGTGTGTTGGTTGAGTGTTGGTAATGGCATGCATTATAGTGGTTTCTCTCTCCTGCATGATTGTAGTATGACCCCAGTGCATGTGTTGGTTCTCTGCATCATTTGAAGAAAACTATGATTTCTTTGCTAAATCATTTTTATATTAATTTTCTAGATGAGGGTCGTGCTACCTTAACTACTTAAAAATAGACTGGAGGCATTTGAGATGTGCTCATTATTGTACTAGCTCAGTCAGAGAGTCCATGACCCTTTCTATATCGATCTAGCTTTTTTATTTCTAGTCACCATGATAGGGTGTGTCAAAAATGTTATGGATATTGATATGACCCCTGGATCGGGCCAAATAGGTATATAGGGTCATTCTTGGGCCCCCCCCCCCCCCCCCATGATTCCCTCTATCCATATGATTCATTAGAAAGGAAGAGTAAGGGCGCACGGGTACTACTTCCTAGCCGGGATCAGAAGTACGTGTATATATTGTGCTATGAGGCACTTGACATTGATGATACTAATGATTTTCTGCATAGGTCTCATTTATATGCATTGCCTATAACTAGCAAAATAGTTTTACCAATTAGTAGCACTGGATCTTATGCGGATTTTGTTTGTTGATGTGTACCGTATAGGAAAAAAGGGGCTAGATAAGGCTATTGTTTGACTACTTGTGAACTTGTCATAGTATAATGGGTGGTGTCTTGTTTGAAGATAGTCATTTCCCTTGTTCTTCTTTATCTAGTTTTTTTATGCAAATATTCGTTGAGATGGTGTCACAATCTAAACTAGGCCCTAGGTGCCATACGACTATTAGGGTTCTCGAGCGAAATCACAACCAAACCCTTTTAACATATCATAGGTATTCATAGGTAGTGAAACAAACAATTACAACGTGAAAGATTATATAAATTATATAAAGGAACCAAAGCATCAAACCAAAAGGGAAGTGATTAGACCATATATGCTCTTACATATCAAGCATGTCTAATAAAGTCTAACATAGGAGGGAGCTAAAACATGTCCTTAGCTGACCCACCAAAGAAAGTAATACAAGTAGTCTTAATACTACACAATCTAACAATAAGAAGTAAAGGAAGAGTAGACAGGGGTTGCTCTCGAAGCATGAAGATTCACCACTAAATCTTCAAGAATAGTCACCAACTAGTAATGAAAGTAAGGTAAGAGATGATTGTACATCCCTAAATTGTAATATAATATAGCAAAGGAGTATGCATTAATATATTTGAATGTACTAAGTATATAGGCAACATAATGCAAAGTAAATCATGCAGTGCATGTGACCATGTGAAACATCGTGATTTTAAGAACAGTTCAAAGCACAAGTAAACACGTTAATAGCCAATTCACAAGTAAAGCCTAAGGAGAGTCATATAAGGCATCATGAAGAGTCAAACATATATGGGAAATAACTATAACTGACAATAAAACCATGCGAGCTATAACATAGAATTATGCAATTTTTCCTACATTAAAAAAAGGGGAATCTACTTGCTAATGTAGATCTCTGCCCCTCAAAATGAGTGTCATGAATTTGTGCTATATGTGGATCCATTAGCTAGACCACATTAGCAATAAATCTTGTAGTGGCAACGCAGTTATGAGACTAGAAGCTTCTACTAAGGCCCTTTTACCTTGGAATTTCTTATGATTTCAATCATTAACTTGTGATTTCTTGTGAAGAGTTTGGGATTTCTTGTGCTTAAATTCATCTTTCTAAGCTCTCAATTATGTTATCCCATATCATGATTCTTGCATCTATAATGATTATGCATAGCTAATCCACAACTAGGATTATGGGAACCATGAAGAACCAACAAGGTAAAACGGAATAATTCATAATTCTTGGAAAGTGTGCATGCATGTATTAATTAATTCTTTTTGTTTTGATTGCTTTATAAGGATGGACAATGTTAGAACTTTCCTAGCTCTTACTGACTGGATCAAGTTAGTAATAAATAGGAAAAGAGATTAATTAACAGGATTAGATCAACATCTTCTCATCTAATCAACCAAACTGGATCAAGGGGAGGTTGTAGTGAGACAATAGTTAAGGGTTCATAGTGTCGCACTGCGGTGATGGATCAAATCACGTAGTAAAATTTACTTCTCGCCTACTTAACCTACCGTTCTACATGCAACACACTATAAAAGATTACGGTTATCTCATAATACTATGTTAGGAAATCATGGGGAACACAATACCCCAGTTACTTTTCTTACTAATTTCTAAACACTTGTTCTAATTTTGGTTACTATCTGTAAATTACAAACCCTTCCCTTTTGAGAGATAAGTCTGTTAATTAACTCGAATTACTTGAAATTACTCTGAGTCTACCATATTCCCTGTAGGTTCGACTCTAACCTTGGTTAGATTATATATCTTGACAATAACCGCTTTAATAGTACCACAATGATCCACTACTACAAAAGAAAATAAGTCCCCTATTGGGGTCAAAATACATAATGAGGCTGCTGGCATAAAGTTGAAACGACTCCAAAAAGTTCCCGAAAATGTGCCTCAGAAGTGTCCGGAATATTAATTTCCATATATCTCAAAATTCATGCATGATATCGAAAATCTGACTTCATATTCTTGTTCAGGAGGTCAAATTAAGTAGGAAATAGGTCTAACCCTGATTTTAGAGCAAATGAATAGAAATTTCAAGTTCTCAAAAATCAATTTCCAGAGAGCTTTTTGCGACACTGGCACGACGTGCCAAAGCTGCGCCACAGTATAAATTTTGCCCAATTTTCTATCTTGGTCCAAGGCTTTGGTTCTTTGGCCTTAGTGCTCCCATGCGTGAAAATCTCTATACTTAGCCGTATTTCACCCTTATATCATTCAAGACATTCCCCAATACTCACTTAAACACTTAGCCTATATTTCATCTCTTAAAGTGAAGTCTCAAAACTCATGTGGATCTTATGGTTCTCAATCGTGCTTCAACTCTCCGTCTACAATTTTCATCAAGCGATTCTCCAAAGCTAAGGTATGTGAGTTTCTTTCATGGGTTCCTTTTACCCATGATATCCAAGCTTCCTATTTCCCTAAATTGCATGATTTAAAATTGATTTACTCATGGGTCTTAAGTATTATGAATTTCACTATACACTATGTTGGGATTTCATGAAATTGTGACTGTTTTAGCATGTTTGAAGCTATGAATTTAATATCTAATGTGGGATTTGATAAAGGGTTTTGACGTATATTGCTTGAGGGTGTTACTAAGTATCTATTGATGATTTTACAATGAATTTCCTTGCATGATGTCATTCTTGAATTTTATGGTTTTACATTAGCACTACACACCCACCAAGTGTTTGATAAAATATTCAGGTTATGATTTCTTGAGGAATTGAAGGATTAATGCATGTATTATGAGTTGAATGACTATATAATAATGAAAGGAATGTATATATACGATATTTTCTCTATGTTGTCAGGAAAATCACCAAGCTTCACTTGGGAGTTGTAGGCCCGGGAAACCATGTTGAGGAGTTTGTACCTCGATCGCTCGCTCGGGAGATGGCAGGCCCATTCAACCATGTCGAAGGGTTTGTATCTTCATAACCTTGTTGGGTGGTTTCTACTCCATCAACCATGTTGAAGGGTTTGTACCTCATGAACCATGTTGGGGGGTTTGTACCTCATCAACCACATGAAGGGGTTTGTACCTCATGCACCTCTACAAGAAGGTAGTAGGCCTTGGATATTCACTAAAGGGGTCTTTCCTTACACATGGATTATGCTCTATATAAGCATTGTTTTACTTTAAGAATAATTCATACATGCTATATTGCTATATGCTTATTCATTACCTATGTTATGCATTTTGATTGTGGTGCTTATCACTTGTTGCTTTGGATCCTACATACTTAGTACATTCAAATGTGCTAATGCATACTCTATGCCTACATGATGTTACCATGTAGGAACCAGAGCACTGCTTGAGCATCCCCATCCATGTGGCTAGTACGATTCCACTCAAGCTCTTTGGTGAGTCCTCCATTTTGGGGACGTTGCTTATGATCTCTTTTTATGCTCTAAGACTACATTTCTTTTATCTAAATGTTGACTATGAGGGTGAGCCCGGTTGAATGTCTTGGCCCCCACTCTTATCTATGTATTAGAGGTGTTGTTGGACATGCATGTGTAATGTTATAACCTTAACCCTCTCGACTCTTGTTGTTACAATATGAATGATGTCCCTTAGCCCTGGTTATCACTATTTCTACTCTTATATTGTTATTGTATTTCTTCTGTGACCCAAGATGTGTAATAATACAGTAGAGGCTTGGTTGGGGTTCCTTCGGGTTCCCCTTGTGCCCTGTCATGTCTACAAACTTGGTATCAGAGCACTAGGTTGTTAGATCCTCAGAGTCTAGCACACCGCATCAATTAGAGTCTTGTTAATGGTTGTGTTGTACACCATAACTATGAGGAAGAGGCTATGAGGTGTTTAGGAACTATTTCCCTTCTTGTTAATCTATGTCATGCTATAGAAGTTGAGGTAAGCTTTTCTCCTCTAACGATTGTCCTTTGCTATGCTAGATCATGCCTAACACGAGAGGAAGAAGAGTCTGCATGCTTGAGGGGCAACCGGCTAATGGAGAGCTTCAGATGCTCTCACTTTACTTGCACAAGTTGTGGCTAACCAAGCCAACCAAGGGGCCCAGGCCCCTCATGCTCCTACACCGGCATCTCGGGTGAGATATTTCATGAGGATGAATCCCCTGGAATTCCATTGTCAAAGTCGAGTGAAGAACTAAAAAAAAATTTCATTGATGAGGTTTACAAAATTTTGGCTATCATGGGTATGAAGTCGGAGGATAAGGCAGAGTTGGCGGCCTACCAGCTCAAAGGGGTAGCACAAATATGGTACAATCAATGGAAAGAGGATAAGGGGGTCAACAATATGATAATTTGGGAGGAGTTCAAGGTGGCCTTTCTTAATCGATTCTTCCATCTTGAGCATAGGGAGGCCAAATTGGTGGAATTTATGAATTTGAGACAAGGTTCTACGAGTGTGAGGGAGTATGCCCTCAAGTTCAACCAACTTTCAAAATATGCTCCACATTTGGTGGTCGACTTAAGGTCTAGGATGAACAAATTTGTGATGGGTGTTTCTGACATGGTGAGTGAGGAGTGTCGGTCCGCAATGTTGATTAGTGACATGGATTTATCCCATTTGATGACCTATAGTAGAGGAGGAAAAGTTGAGCAAAAGGAGGAGTCAGAAGGCCAAGAGGGCCCATCGGTCCAAGTTCAAAGGAATTTCATTGGCTAGGTTTTTCATAAGTACCAATAGAAGGATTAACTTTAAATGGTCATATCTCTTAGCAAACAATGAACTGGGTGACTTACGACCTATCAAATTAAAGCTTTTGAATTAGCTTTGCAATGCATCTAGTTTCACCCCATTCTGAGTTTGGAGTAAGAAGTTATGACCCTTTTTCTAGATTCTATCTGGGATAGACAGGGGAGCCTTCACGAATCATGAAGAGCTTCACGACCGTGAAGCCAACCGTGTCAAGTTCCTGGTAAAATTTAAAGGGCCATTTTATTGAGGTGTTCTTGATATTTTGACCCATCCCCAAGGCTTTTTAAGACCTTTATACGCCCCTCCCCCTCTCCTACACAAGTTCTAAACCCTCATGCAAGACTAACACTTAATTTCTAGAATTAACTCTCAAAATTCTCTCCAAGTCTCACCTTCAAGATTCAAGCTAGGATTCAATTGGGGTTTTAAGTCGAGTTAAATTCTTCTCAAATTCATCTTCCTAAGCAAGGTGTATGGGTTTTGATCCTTGGTTCCTTTCAACCAAGGAGACCCAAACTCTTTTAAGTGATTTTTCATGAAATTAAGCTTACTTTAAATGTGGATTTTCATTATTTTGATTTATTAAATTCAATTGATGTACAGGCTGTACTTTATTTATGATTTTAAGTTACTTTAAGCCCTAATATGATGGTTTGAATTGAGATTATGAAGTTATGAAAGTGCATGTCCCCTTTAAAGGTTGATTTATGAATGGGTTACACATATTATGATTTAGATGTGGATTTAATTATGAATTTTACTTCAATTTCATATTATATTGTTGATGTAAGTTTGAATCGCAATTACCAATGCTATTCTCACATCATTTATGGCATATGCATTCATGAACATTGAATTTTTATGGAAATTATGAAGTGGGTTAAGCCCAATTATGTTTTATGATATGATTTTGATAAGATATTGGTTATAACAAGAATGTGATCACATATATGTCTATTGGTTATGACTCTTTGAGCATTTTGGGTGCTTGTACCATTTTGTATATATGAATGAGCTATTCTGATACATGAGTATTATGAATTATAAACTATATTTTGGCATTTGAGCCTAAGAAATAATTATTATGAATAGTGTTTTGCTTTGGAGCCTAAATGTGCATTGAATAGATTTGAAATAACTATTGCATCTTTTGAAACTACGATTATTATAAGTATTCTTACGTGATGATGACTTAGCACTGATGGAATCCTCTCTTTCCTTGAACTATGTGCCTAACATAGGTTATGAGAATCCTATCCGAAATGGGATGTGTTCCCATAAGGAAGGTTGCTTCATACGAAATGGGTGTTGTTCCGTTAAGGTGAAGTGTAATGTGATATGATATTATGTGTAAACCCTATCCGAAATGGGATGTGTTCCCATAAGGAAGGTTGCTTCATATGAAATTAGATGTATTCTCGTAAGGTGAAGTATGGTTTATCTTTGGCAAGTAGACCACCTCTTTACTAGTGAGGGATTTTCATAGAGATTCCAAGTAATAGCTCACTTGGTCTTACTCATGTCGGTTGAGGTCACATCCCCACTATATATGAGTATTATTGTGATTCATGCATCATGGGTTTCATGACATATTGTTATACTACTCTTCTTTGGATATATATTTCTTTCTATATTATGTGCCCTTGTCATCTAACATTGAATGTAGGTTTGGTAAGGTATATGCATTGCATCCCGTATACTTAGTACATTCAAACATACTAATGCATACTTTTGCCTATATGATCAAACTATGTAGGAACCACAGACTACATTCATCCACCTTTGACAGTTAGATCGAATTTGAGACAATTGTTGTAGTGAGACCTATCTTACAAGGACAAGCCACCATTCCTCTACATATGGTGTTTTTGTTTATATTATTTACTTTGAGGGTGAGCCTGAGATGTGTCTTGGCCACCCTCCTATCTTATGAGTAGAGGCATTGTTGGATATCTTGTAGACTCTCGTACGGATATATGTCATGTGTTGTATTTGGAGCTTATAATTATAGTTATCTATTTGATATGGTATCACGGATTGAGTATGAGAATTATGATAAGTATGTGTGATTTGATGTGGAAAAGTGGAAGATCCTAAGTCCCGTATTTCCCTTATAGAGTGAGTCATACTTATGTGCCCCTTAGTTCTTATGTGTTATGTGACGTGTGAATCCATATTAATCCATTTCCCTATGATATCCCCATAGCGTGACTCCTATTTTTATGTCCCTTAGAACTATATGTTTATTATTTGTATACGTGTCCAAATCGATGATGTGAATTTGGATACTTAAGGCTTGTTTGGGGACTCTCGGGTTCTCATTCGCCATGTCACTCCTAGACCCTAGGTCCAGGTCATGACAAAGTGCTTCACCTACTAGTCTTATGAATGGAAATAGAGGGAAAAGATGGTTCAAAAGCATAATAGGATGATGTGAGATGATGATAACTCAAGAAAGTATAAGGTGGGTTAGCATTTCCAGTGGATCGTATACCTTTTTGAAGTGCACTTGGTTGGCTAGGAGTAGGCAAGTCCGCAGTAGGAGCAGGATTTGGCGCATGATAAGTCAAGATAGATGGAGGTTTGTTGGGTTTTTCAAAGGTGGCACTACAATTAGATATTCCTCAAAAGTAGGTATAGGTAGGACCTAAGGTAGAGGTAAGACCTCAGAGATATTAGGACGATCAAATGATATATAGTAAGGTTGAGATTCAAAGAGTATGACATCAGTGGACATAAGTTATCGATTAAGGTTAGGGGAATAAAAATGATATCCTTTTTGAACCTGAGAGTAACCAAGAAAGACAAATTTTGGAGCACAAAGGGCTAATTTATCTTTTTCCTAGAGCTAAGTTTTGAACAAAGCATGTGCTCCCAAAGACACAAGGAGGTATATAATAGAGATGTAACAAAGGAAATAGTATGAAATGTGGAACCTTATTTTGAATAAAACATAAGGGCATTCTATTAATTAAATAACAATATTCCAGGACAGCATCACCCAAAAAAAGCAGCGTAACATGGGACTCAATGAGAAGAGTGCGAGCAATTTCAATAAGATGCTTATTCTTTCATTCTTCTATTCTACTAAGGGGTATATGAACAAGATGTCTGGTGTATAATTCCATAGTGAGTCATAAACTCCTGAAATTGAGAGGACACGTATTCTGATGAATTATCACTACGAAGAGTATGAAAGGAAATACCAAACTAGTTTTGTATTTCAGCAAAAAATACCTTTAACTACAAAAAATAACTCCGAACAATCTTTCATTAAGAAAACCCAAGTACATCTTGAATAATCATTAATGAAACTAACAAAATAAAGAAATTCTAAGGGTGAACTAACACAACTAGGACCAGAAATATCAAAATGAACTAAAGAAAAAATAGACTCAAAATGACCCTCAGTACTACGTGAAAATGTACTACGTTGTGTTCCCAAGTTTCCTTGACTCACAATCTGATGAGGATTAACTAGACAAACTAGGCGCCATCTTTTGCACTTTAGATAGACTAGGGTGTCCCAAACGTTTGTGAATTAGGTCCAAAGGATCTGTAATAAAGCACGTTGTGAAGGAATTAGAAGAGGTAAGATTTAAAGGCCTTGTGATTCATGTCCTATGCCAATTATCTGTCCCCTAGTGCGGTCCTGCATAAGGAAAAAATCATCAAAAGAATAAATTCAACAATGTAAGGCTCATATCAAATAACTACAGATGTCAAATTAAAAGGAGAACCGGAAACATAAAGAACAAAATCTAAGGTGACAGAAGGTAAGGGTTGGGCTTTTTCAATACCTTTAAGTTTTGTTTGGATCCCATTGGCTAAAGTAATAGCAGGAAGAGATTATGAATAAACAATATCAGATAAAAGTGATTTGTTACCAGAAATATGATTAGAAGCGCCTGAGTCCATAACCCATAATCCAAGAGTACTAGACTGTGAAACACAAGCAAAAGAATTAACTGCAATAGGAATATTAGGTTGAGGAACCGACACTACTTGTGAAGACATTGCTTACTTGATCGATACTGAAGGAACACATTATATTCGGCCTAAGAAAAATGAGTATTATTAGATGATCGGTCAGGTGGAGCAACAGAAACATTAGGTTTAGCAACGGGTGCTACTTGTAAGGACGTTTGCCTATTTACTTGATTTTGAAGGAATTCATTATATTCCTTTATAACAACAGGATAAAAAATGGGAGATGTACCATGAAAAGTATAACATATGTCGTGAGTGTGTCCAAACTTGTGACAATAACTACACTTAGAGCGAGATCTTCCAAAATCACCTCCTCCTTGTCGATTCTCTATAGTAGATGTTCGTTTATCAATAGTTTGAGATGCAAGAATAGAGGATTCAATGATGGTTGATGAAACTACTTTATGACTGGGAGGCACTGCAAGACAAAGTAAACAAGAGAACAATTCATCCATTGTAGGGATGCAGGACTAGCTGAGATCTGGTCACGTACAGAATCATGATCAACAGGAAGTCCAGCAACTGTAAAAACTAAAAACAATGTTTGTCTGTGCTCTTCTTGTGTTGTCATGTTTGAGTGACTGGCATCAACATTTCAAATTCCTCCATGACTGCCTGCACTTTTCAAAAGTATGTAGACACATTAAATTCTTTTTTCTTTAAGTTGGTCATTTGAGACACTACATCATAAAATCGAGATGTAATAAATATGTAAAGCACGAGCCTTTTTCCATACTGGATAACATTTCTGGAATGGGCGAAACAAGGAGATCAATTTGGAATCAATAGATTACCATAAGAAACTACACAATTGAGCAACAACCTTCTCCCATTGTGCTTTGGTTGTTGTATACCTCAGTAGACTTTCTTTTTTCATCTACCATACAAGCATTGGCTGTTAAGTGATTATGGACACCTTGACCTTCACACCATAATTCAATCGAGGAACCCCATGCTTAATAGTTGGAACTGTCCATTAATGGTTCTGAAGTGATCATCGGATTTGAACTTCCTATTGCTGTACTTTTGGAGCCAAACATATCAATCCCAAAGGAATCTTCTCAAAATAAACATTTGTAGTCAAAAACTAGTAAAAAGGAAAAGGTGGTCACTGAAAATTAGATTTGTCCATCAAAACTGTCCAAAATTTAAAAATTATATGTGGTTTGCCTCGGAATAGAGAAGCAACCTCACTGAGGGGCAAAACTTAAAAAATTGGTCGGGAACACTGAAACAGTTGCTAAAAAGTACATGAAATCGTTGGAACCCTTATTTCGATGATTGGGTCTAGGAAAAAATTGCATGGATAGCCTCAAAATGAAGAGACAACCTTGTTGGAAGAAAATATGTTAAAAATAAACTTGCCGCAAACTACCACATGTGCTAGCACGTGAAACGCATGACAATGCAGATCTGGGCTTCAGGTGGCACATGATGCAATAAAACTCCGAGGAGCTCACTGGGGCTTACTCACTTGAGTATTCCACACCTTCTGGTGGTGTTAGTTTTGCACAACACTCACAAAACAAAAAAAAATGATGCACACCAGCCTGAGGGTTATCAGAAACCGACTAGTTCTCTTCCTAGTAAGCTTCTCACCAATGCTTTGATACCATGTGAGAAATATGGGAGAAAACTATTATTGAACTGTGTTGTACATTACTAAAAAAGACCTATTCATAGACAATACAATATAGTCCAAGTACAAGTTGGAAACCAACATACTATTCCTATTCCAATTCTTAATAGGACTATGTACTCCTATTCCGATGATTGTAAAGGCTGATTTGTGTCGGCATATTTTATGTCAGTATTGTGTGAAAATCAACATCACCATTGGGTCGCTCACCCTCCATGACCACATCGACGTCAAACCCACCAGAAAACAGCAACACATGCGTCTACAAGCGCTGACCTGAGTTGCAGGTTTTTCGGCGAGATCTAACCACGCGCAAGCGTGTGATGCCAGTTCCTACCACATCCAACAGCCAACTTTTTGGGGTTTTCCCTTAATTGTTTTCATAATTTTTATTTTTCCTTTTAGGAAAACGAAACAGAAATTCTCCATATTTGGTGAATTTTTTTCTTGTAGAAAAACGTTTATGACTCTATAAATATAAACTCATTCCTTCTAACTTGGTAGCATCCATAATGTAGCCATGAGAGCTTGAGAGTTTTGTGTAGGGGGAGAAATTGTGAGGCATGTCTGTGTGTTAACCTCTTTGTATTCCGAGTAAATTGGTGATGTTATTTCTCTCGATGTTATGTACTCTATTTTATATAGTAGATTGCTCATCTCCTCTTGTGGATATAGGTCAGTTGACATGTTAAATTATTGTGTCTCTTTATGGTATATTTCTTTTTAATCTTCATATTCATGGTCTTTTGAGGTTGCTTTGTTAGCTTTCGTATAACATCTGATTCCTGTCGGTCCTAACAAGTGGTATCAATAGAAGTATATAGTCCTATTTCTATTCTAACAGAATTGTTACAACATGTTGTTTCTACCATATACAGCAAGAAAGGAATTGGAGGGTTTTAGCACAAGACAGGAATGTAAAGACCTTATATAGATTCATTGTCCAAGAGATATTATTTAGAGGTCAATAGATGCTAACAGTAGCATCTGAGTTGCAATCCTTCAATTTTATCCAATGTAATAGTGTTAAGACAAGTTCAGTTATAACAGTTGTTTTCTTCTTTTTTTAGAGTGGACGATGATGTTTCTTTGTCTCCTGTTGTAGTCGTTCACTTGGAAAGTGCTTGGTCAGTTTGAATAAATGAGTCATGCTTGAAAAAGTATAGTTGGCCAATGGCCACCCAACTAAATGACACAATACTATAAGAATAGAAGCTTTATTTCATGATTGATTAATGATCAGAGGAACTAACATGCATTCCATTTTACAGTAATCATCTTGAAGTTCTTCAATCTTCACAAAACATTGAAGAATAATAAATGCAGATAATATCAGCCATAGATGCTTAAATTTTACAAAGCCAAAACTATGGATACTACTTGATAAGTTAATCATCCTCCAGTAGAATGAACAATAATTTGAAAATCTCAGTAATACAAACCTCAAAATTAGGTCCAACCCTCGTTTCATAAGACTGCAACTTCTTCATTATCACCTAAATCAATGACCCTGCTTCTGTGACCAGTCGTTCCTTTTTAATTACCATATAATACTTGTTGGGTTGTTCTTGAAGTGAAATCCCCCAAAACCTTTGGGGAAAATGCGATGCATTTGCTTGTTTTACAATGAGAAAAAATAATTTTATCAATTCTCCTGTAAAGGTTCAGACGTACTCACAAAAAATGGCATGCAATATTGCCCCAGATCTTTGAACTAGTGTTAAGAGGGAAACACGTGATAAATGATTTAGATGTATGTCACGGGATCAAAGCCTACTTCAAATAAAATTCAAGCATTTACGTAGAAAAGTAGAGGAGTGGATCCATCACAAGGCGAATTTTCAATCATGCATTACTAAACTCTAGAGATTTCTATTACAAGAAAAATAGATGTGAGGTTGAAGCAAGCTCACGATGTGCAC
The DNA here is from genome assembly GCA_025774065.1 of Solanum ossicruentum. Lineage (NCBI taxonomy): Eukaryota > Viridiplantae > Streptophyta > Magnoliopsida > Solanales > Solanaceae > Solanum > Solanum ossicruentum. The sequence goes on along the minus strand of JAOTQR010000086.1, from coordinate 17,249,006 downwards.
TATCAACTAACTAGCTTGTAAATGAATAGCTTAAAGTTATTACTAACATATACGTCAATGTATGTGTGCTTTTTTTATATAGACTATAAGGATTCAGGACAGGTACACTGTGCACTAAAACTTCAGCTATGTGCAGGATCCGTGGAAAGGTCCGACCACAAGAGCCTACTATACGCAGTCTTACCTTGTATTTCTGCCGTAGATTGTTTTCAAGGCTTGAACCCGTGACCTCTTAACTGGTTACTTCAAGGCTCCCCTTCCTTAGAAGTATTCTCTCTAAAAGATTAAAAGATGCAACACATTTTTCAGCCTCACTAGAGACTGCTCAACTCAATGGGAGTCCTAGCTTTTCTTGATAGATATTTTACCGAGTAAATCTTATCCTTGCCCGAGATCTTCATTTTTAATCTAACCCCAGAATATTTATAAACATCCCCCTCCCCCAAACATATACATATACAGAAGTTTTCTATATGAGTCTATAATTCTTCTAAAAGGCTGCTTTACGAAAGAGGACCAAACCAATTAATTTATATACAAAGTTGGGTGGCCAGACAAATCTTCCATAATCATTTTTTTCTATTCTTCTTAACATTGTTATTTCGCCTATTAATAATTTACCTTATATAAGCGAAAACCTTCCTAAAAATCCAATCCTTTTAATGAATCCATATAAAAAAAATTAAAAAAATAAAGCAAGAAGATAACCCCTAAAAAAATAAAGCAAGAAGACAACCCCTTTATAGTAAAGTGAATCACATATACAACAATACATACTCAATAAAATTCCACAGGTGGGGAAAAAGAATACTAGATATGCTCTATTGAGTTTGAATTCATGTCCAATGTTCTTATAGGTGGGTTCAGAAAAAATAAATAGTAGCTATGCTCCATTGAGTTTAAACTCATGTCAGATGTTCTTATAATGGATCACAGTTATAGACATAAAAAAATGCAAAGATTTTATAGGGTTCCAAAAATCCAATCATTTTAATGAATCTGGAGCGGAAGAAAAGATCATCCCGCTACACGTTATTAAGCAGTGAAATACCTTTGAATATGGGTATATAGGAGTTAAGAGTAGTTCTCCACTTTCCTGATTTTTAATACCATTAATTCTCTCAATACATTGAGATACTTTAATGAGTGTTTGAGTGTTGGTTGTTGTGCCTATATTTGGCTGCCAATGCAAAACTCTAGCGACAGGAAAAGTAACAAATGTTATAAACATCACATACACCAAAATCTATAAATAATGTTACGTTTAAAATCAAAGTCAAAATCACTATCATTTGATTGGCATATTATTGACTGCAGATATAGTTCCCGAATTGGAAAATTCTCCTGAGAAAATAGCATCCCAAAATCCTTTCTTCCTTTGGCTTTTTTCGGAGAAAAGAACTAAGAAAATCTTGACATATATAGGAAAAAGCAAATGTCTCAGAAGATAACATTATCAATACTTACTAAGTTGCTCAGACTCGGGCGCAGGTGTTCGATATAGGCGCGGATCTAGAGGTTGGATCCTTCATGATCTAACATCCAAGATTCAGGGATATGGATTCATACATGGACATGAGTGCTGGGATTTGCCTAAATATAATTAAAATATCTAAAAAAATAGAGTGATAAAATCTAAATTACACCAGCGCGTGGCAACGCGGATCTGGGGCGTCAGGTGGCGCTCGAGGGCGCGTGAAACAGTAAAACTCAGAAAAGAGCTCACTACGGTTTAATCGCCTGAGTATTCCGCACCTCGTGGTGGTTTTGATTTTGCACAACACTCACAAAACAAAACAAAATGATGCACACCAGCCTGAGGATAATCAGAAACTGTTAGGGAATAATAGGCGATAGCGAAAGCATGATATGGATCGGGATTGATATTGACAAGTATAAGTAAATTGGGCAAGATAATAAAATGGAGAAACAAATTTAACATGGTTCACCCAAAAATAGGCTACATCCACGGACGATGACAAGCAAAATATCACTATAATGGAGAAGTGTACAACAAAACCTCACTGGGCCTAAGCATTACGAGGATATAATTTTTGAGTATCACTCAGTGATATATGTAGAATGGAGTAATAAAAATAAAAGAAGTATTACAACACTCACAAAATATACAATATGTATCTCACAAAATTCTTAGGCTCCACTCTAATTCTGAATCTCTCAAATCTTGTGTGTTAAACTAAAGAGCAAATGATCCTTTTATAGAGAAAAGTTTGCAGCAAAGTTGATAACTTAAGTTGCCAACTTTGAATAGCAACAATTTGTATACAAGTTGGCAACGTGAGTTGCCAACTTTGAATAGCAATCTTCAACTAACAAGAATTGCCAAATTTGACAATTCTTAGCATTTGGGCCAGATCTCAACAGAAATTGACTAGTTTTCTTCTTGGTAAGTTTAATGTGAAAAATATGGGAGAAAAATATTATTGAATTGTGTAGTACATTACTACAAAATACCCTATTTATAGATACTACAATATATTCCAAGTACAAGTTGGAAACCAATATACTATTCCTATTCCTAATCTAAATTAAATAGGACTATATACTCCTATTCTGGCGGATGTCAAAGCTGATTTATGTCGGCATATTTTATATTAGTGTTGTGTGAAAATCAATACCACCACTGGTTCCCTCACCCTCCACGACCACATCCCAGTCAAACCCATCGAAAAACAGCATCACACGCGCCCACACGCGTCGACCAGAACTGCAGGTTTTTCGGCGAGATCTAACCATGCGCAAGCTCGTAAGGTCAGTTCCTACCACATCCAACAGCCAACTTTAATGGTTTTCCCCTAATTTTTTTTTACATAATTTTAAATTTTTCTTTTAGGTAAAGGAAAACAAAAATTCTCCATATTTGGTGAATTTTTTTTTTGTAGAAAAAAGTGTATTACTCTATAAATATAGGCTCATTCCTTCTGATTTGGTAGCATCCACAATGTAGCCATGAAGACTTGAGAGTTTTGTGTAGGAGGAGAAACTATGAGACACACGTATGTGTTAACCTGTTTGTGTTCTGAGTAAATTGAAAAGGTTCGATAGTGTGTATTCTCTTTTATCGATATTGTGTTCTCTCTTTATAAATTACAAAACTTTATAAACCTAACCTTATAAATAAGAGGAGAGAAGGGCAGTGGTGGATGGCAGTGCAACTGGAGGATGGCGGGGCGTCGGTTTTCAGAGAGAAGAAGAAAGAAATTAGATAGAGAGAAAAAAAAGGGGGCAAAAATCCCGTCCGCTCTGTGGGTTATATTTTAATAAAAGCGATAGAGAGCGTCGCTGTGTCTGCAACCTTTCAAAATAGTTGACCACGATTTTGACTAAAAAAAGTGATGGATTAAGCAGCATAGTTTGTTGCTCCATTAGAAAATAAATTTGAGTTAATTAAAAGCGAAGGATGTTGTCGTAAACAATTATGTTATAAATAAATATGTTTATTAAGAGTGATGGTTGGTGTCGCTAATATCTATATTAAATAATTATTTTATTAATTATATATATTTTGGCGCAAAAATCCGCCAAAAAAAAATGAAGGATGTAGAGTTACTATTTGTCGCATTTTTAAAAAAATTTGATAATGACGAACAATGTCACTTTGTATCGCTAGGGGTGTTCATGGATTGGTTATTGGTCAAAATCAAAACCAAACCAACTTAATTGGCTTTTAAATTCTCAAAACCAAACCAAACCAATTATAATATACCTTTATCAGTTTGGTGGTTATCAATTTTGGTTTGGTTCGATCATTCAATTACTAACCATATATAAAAATAAAGCAATGATACATTCAGAACAGAGAAAAAATAACAACGATCTATTAAAAACAAAAAATATTTAGAACGACTAATATTATAGAATACTCAATCACTAAATTTACTGTAAATAAAGTTTCGAAATTCATCATTTTGGCCTAGAAGGAAGAAATAATGACATTTATAGTCAATTGCCATAGACATTTATATATATGAAGTCAATAAGATAAATGTTCTCGTTTTGAGTATTTATACTTTCATAAAGAGATTAAAAAATAAAATTGATGAAAACGTATATAATATCTTTGAAATTATTTTTATAAATAATGTATTATGTATGTGTAATTATAAAATATAGGTATATAATTTATCGGTTCGATTTGGTTATTTCTTTGGTTTTATTGAAAAATTCAAACTCAAATCAAACACCGTCGATTTTTAAAGGTTTGATTTTTCAATTCGGATCGAGTTTTATCCAAAACTAGTTGCTATTGACAAGCAATGTCGTCCGTCGTTTTTTGTTTCCTCATTTTTTTAAACATTCTTTTAGTAGTGCTTATACAAAATGTATATTTGCAAGTTAGCCCCAAGGTGGGTTGTATAAATAGGAGACATTTATTTGTAAAGGCATCAAGAAAATCTTCCAACTCTTAAGCAATGTAAAAGCTTGCTTTGATGTTTCTCGTGTATCTCTTCAATTTACATTCTTTTAGTGATCTAGTATTAAAAATGTCTATTTGAGCTTACAAGATATTGGAAGATTCATGAGCAAGTTGTCAAGGGTTGTTGTGACACAATAAACTATATTTTAGCACAAAAATTTTGAAAAAATGGAATGTCAAAAAATCATATGCCCCCACCCCTCTTCATCCATATTTTCTTTCAAGGCAACCTGCATGGATTGATGTTCATATTTTATTTACATATGACTTGTTTAGATGGAAAAGAATAAAAGGAGTCATATTCTTTTCCATATGTAAGGAGTCATATTCTTTTCCATCTAAACAAGTCATATGCAATGAGTCATATTCTTTTCCATATGGAAATTACACATTATTGGGTCATAGCTATATCCATATGGAAATAATTTCCATAGCTTTTCTGCTGAAGCCATTGATGAACAATGTACACAGTTTGAAGGACATCAACATATAGCAAAGTTGATTCTTTATAATCAGTTCATCAGAGCAGATAAAAATGCTTTATTTTTATGTACTATATATAATATGGAGATCCGTGCACATCGCTGTCCTTATTTGGATAATGTTAGCTCAAGAGTAAATTCTTTTCCTATAAGAATTGATAGGCCTGACATCTCCAAAAAACTTGAGACAGAGTTTGTTCTTATTCTTGATTTAGTCTTCAACTTATATGCAGTAATTCTACTCACGACCTCTTTCTTCAATCCGAGAAAAGTTACCTTGTGGATGGTCCAATTCCTACTCACAGCAAACTCTTCATTCACAACCTTTGATTTGAGATATAACTTGTCATTTACTACACCACTGTGAAATCTCACAAAACTCCACTTTCCACCTTCTCCTCCCATTTTAATGTCTTCGCCATCGTCCAAGAAGACTTCCCCTGAACTATTTTTCTTGCTACTGATGGCAACAACAAGTTCAAATGGAGTGTCCCGGGCTGCCCTTGTTGTCATTGCTTCTCCTTGCATTGCCAGAATATTTCCCTCCCCAAGGTGTACATTGATATGATCAGGTGGTGCATCAAGGTTGATATAGCCTCCACGCTTCATATTCACATAGTTTGAATAGTTGAAGAGATTGAACCAGGTTCCGGATGGGAAATATGCATTAAGTGAAACCGTTTCAGGTGTCAGCACTGGTGATATCATTAACCCCTTACCGAGAAGAAACTGAGAGTCTATTTCATATGTATTTTTGTCCTCAGGAAATGAAAAGAAAAGTGGCCGAGCTATAGGGATGCCTCTGGAATGCGCCACAAACATTAGTGTATACAAGTATGGTAACAGCCTGTAGCGAAGCCCGAGCACTTTTCTGGCTGTTGCTGCTACTGAATCCCAGATATATAGCTCTTGATGGATACTATTTAATGTGGTGTGATCCCTTGAAAAAGGATAAAATGCACCTAGCTATATTCAACGAGATACGATATCAGTTTTAAAGGAAAGCAGTACAACTCAATTCATACATTTATAAAACCATCATATTGCAAAACTTTCTTCCTTAACAAGAAAACACAGTTAACAGAAATAGTTGACTTCCTTGGCCAATTGTGGCCTCAGAATTTTAAATAGGCACTAGAGGCGGACTATGATTTCTAGACATAATGGTTGCTGGATTCTGAGTGCTTAGGACGACGACCCCTAGTTGATATTCAATGATAACTAACGAGTATCAATATGCTACATATAGATTCAATATGTTATATATATTGAAAAAGTAAAAAGAACCATCTAAAGGACAAAAGGATTAAAGAAAATTGTGCGACTGGGATGGAACATGTACCTGAATCCAACGGCGACATAGTTCTTCAGTTGTATTTTTCCCAAAGCCACATATATCAGCTCCAACCATGGGAATTCCAAATAATCCAGAATTCAAAATGGCAGGAATACTATAAGCCAAGTCATCCCAAGTGGCATCATTATCTCCAGTCCAATGTGCCGTGTACTTGCCTGAACCCAAGAAAGTAGACCTGCTAAGAATGAATGGCCTTTTACCAGTAATGTTGATTAAAGCAGCATTCGTGGTTTTAGCTTCCAGGAATCCATAGAGGTTATGAACATTGTACTCTAACTTGTACCCAACATGTACTGTTGTTGCTGGGACGGTCTTCTCATTGATTGGTCTTAAACTTCCAGAGTTATTGATCTTATAAGGAGGGTTGTCAAGGGTAGAACTCGGGCTGGGAGGTGACGAAATGAAGTTAGATAACTCGTTCATGTCAAGCCAGAGCCCATCCACAGGGAGAAGGTCATGGAAAATTTTGATTTCATTACTCCAGAAGTGTCTTGCTTTGGGATTTATGAAGTCAGGGAAGTAGACTTTTCCAGGCCAAACTTCACCAAGATAAGGGACACCATCGCGTTTGATGAAAACATCTGCTTTCATCCCTCTCTTATAGGTATTATATGAGTTATTTATGCTGATCCCTGTGAAGAAAGGATTGACGTCACTAACAAAATATATTCGCATTTCAAGCATATAAAGAATCAACTATGTTAATATCTCGAGATTTACCTGGATCCAATATGATAACATATTTCTGGTCATTTTTATGAAGTTTATCAACAAATTTCTTCATCTGGTCAAGCGGAAAATTAATTGTATCAAAAGTAAAATCCTTATAGCCGTCCATGTAATCAATATCTGTCCACATGACTTCAAGAGGGATCTGAGCTTTTGCATAGCGAACAACAACATTCTCAACTTCAGTAATATTTGTATAACCATATCGACATTGGTGAAAGCCTGTGAACAAAGATTTCAATATATTCACAAAGAAATAATGTCAAGAACTCATGCCAAGAAACCAACAAAATAGAAAAATAAAAAAGAAACCAACAGAACACCACGAACGTTGGAAGCTATGCTAGTATGTCAAGCAAGTACATGGTGAAACCAATTTTAGTCCAGTTTATTTCTAATCTTAGGGTAATAATAAGCAGCATATGATGAAAATATTCATTTCAACATGAAGACTATGGTTATGTTCTTTTTTACCAGAAACCAGAATAAACACAAAATAAACAATAGGTAGTTCACTAGTATAATTTACGCACCAAAAGACCAGTATGGCATGGGCGTGGGTCGACCAATGAGCTCTGTATACTGCTCCATGACCTTCTCTGGTGCAGGACCACCAAAGAAATACAGGTCAATGACCCCACCGATCACCTTGTATGTAATTCTGTCGCCAGCATACATAATGTCCATCCCGTTGCTGTTGAATAGCAAAACTCCGTGGGTAGTTCCCTCGACAGGATGAGACCTGACATCCATGTAAAAAGGATGGGAACCATACAAGTTGAGATCAACATTGGCACTACCAATATCAGCATTCCAAAGAGTTAATGTCTGATTATGCTTGATCTTAAATGTTCTCTTTGTATGCTCCCCGAGTCCATAGATAAATGACCTATTGGCTGGCAATGCAGAGGACAATTGAAGATACTGGTCCTTGAAGATAAGGAATGTGTCCGGAGAGTCATGTTCAGGTGTGGTGTCAAAAAGAACGTCACCTGAGGAGGTACGGCTGATGGTAAAGCCAAAAGGGCTTGTGTTTTTTAGAGTGAATGTAAGGTCTGAACTGGTGCTTGTATGTAAGTGATGTGTGCCTTGTGACAATGGAAGTGAGGCAGATGAATGTTTTTCCAAAAGGGAACTGTAGGAGGGAAAATGAGTTTCGCGGGGAATAAATTCATGGGGGACTTCCCATCTTTCATGATCTGCATCTGTAATTCTGACTCTTAATCGATCTTTTGTCTCAAAACTGCAGAATCCAACATGTAAAACAAGAAAAATTGCTCATTGTTATTTCCTGCTTCAAAGAGTAATTCAAAGTGCTACATTTTGGAAACTTGCATACATGGAGCTATGATTTCACAATGATAGAACAGATTGATCACCCAACATTAATGTAACTGAAAGTCACAATGTGTTATAAGAAAGCAATTTCTTTGACCTCAATCAGTCCACAGCCACTTTACCAGCAACAAATTTGCCTTTTGAAAACGCAATAGTTATCTAAATCTCAAACTTATTCCTGCAAATGTGTCCAATTTAATTGAAAAAACTCTTGACACTGAATATAATAATGCTGATATAAATCAAGAAAAATACAACAACATACCTAGTGATCCCACAAGTGTGATCTTTTTTTAAAAAATAATTTTCTTTTAAAAATTGGGGTAGGAAAAGGGGAAATAGGAAGAGGATTATAACGTAGTATCGAATCCTCACCAAGAAGGTGAAAGTACATTAGCCAACTAACCCAACTATTACGATGATGTACGCTACCTCATACCTGTTTCCGAGAAACCCTAGAATCAAGTCAAAATCAAGAAAAATGTAAACTTAAAAAATATCCCAACAATAAGGAAAAATAACAATTTTTCTTTAAAAAATGATATCATTACGCAATCATTTCCTTAACCATAGTAAAATTTAGTAAAACAAACAGTCTTTCTTAACCTAAACAGGAGAAATAATCGAAATTAAAAGTGCTTAAACTAGCTTAAGAAAAGATTTTAGAAAGTACGAGGCAGTAAGGGTGAGATTATGAATGTCAGGCCCAAAAACAGATGAAGGTTTGATGAGATGAAGTTGAGCAGTGAGTGTCCTTCCATAAGTATCAATGGCTACTGATCCAATATTATACCCATATCCAACTTGTTCATCATCATCACCTTTGGATAATGCTAATAACAACAGCAGCAGATAATACTGAATAGTACAACAAAATTTAGCTTTGTCAGTAGTCTGTTTCATTGTATGGTGGAGAAGATAAAGAGAATATCCTATTAGGATAATAATAAATAGGGAAATACTATACTCATTAAGTCATGGAAAAATTAATCCAACCTATGTTGGTCAAAATATCAATTTTCTAGTGGGGTTTGCTTTATTAAAAAATTCAATTTTTAAACCATAATATGAAATCTCATAAACGACCCTATTTAAAAAAATTATCAAATTTGTAGGAGTTTGAAAGAACAAAGAAACTTTTCAATCATGTTGTCATACATTGTTGACACCCAATTTTGTCCGGCCTTTTCATAAATTAGTGTTAAATTATTTATTGAGTCTTATGCTTATTTTTAACATTTTTTTTTAAACAAATTTTTCAAAAAAAAAAAAATAATAATAATAATAATATTTCCGAGCGCGTGGGGCCACGCGCCCCAAATCATATATTCCCGAACCCTTCCCCTGTTCTCCGTTCTAAAACCAGAAGCCCCAAAAACCAGAAAAATCAAAACAACCAGAAAGGCCAAGAAATCCCTTCAACCCCCAAATCAGAAACCCTCGCCGCCGTCAATCCCTGTCGTCGCTGTCCCTCTCCCTTTCCCCGACCTCCGTTTTCTTCGGCCGACCAAGCACCAGACCCGACCAACGCCGTTTGTCTCTGACAAACGATGATCGAATCAGATCGCACCAACAACCCTCTGCCATCCCTGACACCGCACCATCCCTCGCGTGCCTGACAGACCCCGAACCCATACTCCCTTGTAAAAATAAATCCGTTGATCCATTATTCGATCTTTATATATATATTCTGTGATTCTTTGAAAAAAGAAAAGGGCGAAAATCTGGGTTAGAGGGGGATTGAAGAATCGGAGGGAGTTTATTCACTTCGTAGAAGTTTCGGAAATCGACGGAGTTTGATTTCAAAATAATCTAGCCGAGTTCCTGTTCACAGTGGT
>JAOTQR010000086.1:17223014-17234087 GCA_025774065.1 Solanum ossicruentum | reverse complement strand
ACTCAACAGCTTAAAAAATAACTCAAATAGATACAATATTATTAATGAAAACTCACTCACAGTTTCAAACGAACAAGAAGAAGAAGAAGACTCAAGTTTGTAAATCTTATGTTCAATCAATTTCTTAGGAGTTTCTCTTAACCGACATACCTCCCACCACCATAAGTTACGTGATGTACAACGAATCGATATCGTTGCCATACCCATTCTATACATGCCATGGCATAGGATGATCAACTCTCTCTTGGATCCAGGGTAAATGTCCACTTGCGGGAAAAGTCACCAGAAGATGTTGTATGACTATCCTACGCGGGCAACGTATTTCTGTAGATTTAAGTAAAAGTATACTCGCTCCCCGCTCGGTGTTCGATACTCCTCCGAAGACTTAAACATACTCAAATCATCATGTAACTCAATGTTCAATACTCAATCAATCAACTCATCCTCAACCTCATAGAGTTATCTCAATTCGTCTCAATGATTCATCAATTCATTTAATCACATACAAGTACTCAAATATAATAAACTCAATAATCATGTAACTTATCATGCTCGACTCAATTCAAACGGTCATTTGGACTCTAACCTTACTCATCATATTATGTAAACAAGTTTATAATATAATATGTTTTCATGTTCAACAACTCAAGTATTCTCAATTCGTTATATTAACCTCAACTTAACTTCATATAAACTCTTCACATAAAACAAAAATCTCAAGACATAATATAATTTCAAGTAGTAAAATCCTCGTATAATAGCAAGAGAATAAATAAAACTTTCTCATCAACTACTTCTTTTAAATCTCTAACTCAAATAAATAAAATGACATGTAAGGTCTTTCGATTTAACTTTGATGCATCAAAATAAATTTATCACTCATCATAAATAATTTTTTCATAATAAAATACTTAAAAGTACACGAAAATAAACTTATTTATATAAAGAATCTTATTATAAAAGATTTAGAAAATAGGAGCAACTTACAAGAATAAAATTGTCGAAGCTCGATACAATAAAACACCTCCCTTCAGCTAATAAAACTCTCAAAATTATTAAGCAAACAATATTTTTTATTTCTTAACTCTTATTTTATCTTGTTTCTGCCTTATGTTTTTCTCGTCTCTGTGCTCCATCGAAATGAGCAAAATTGCTCACTATATATATGTCGCAAAGTGCCTTTAGAAAAGTAACAAAAATTCTTTAAAAAAGAAACATTATGGAGAATAATTCTCCATTTGCTCTGAAGGAGCAATAATCCATAACCAATTGCCATCCAAAGATTTACAAAGTGGAGTATAAAAAAAAGATAATATAAAAATGTTCGAAGGTGCAAGTGCATAATGACGCATACGAAAATACTTAAAAAATGCTATAACAATTCCCTTTTTTTAAAAAATAAATCCTCCTTATACTATTCCAACTCAAGTAGACAAAATTTCGGGATAGTTACATAAATGGACTTGCCCTTCCCACAAAAGTTTTAATTATTTTTTCTCCCTCACTCTTTCAAAAAGAGTGAACTACTCCTTTTGCCACTTTAACATTTAAGGAGCAAATAATTTCACTTTAAAATAATCTAGGGGGTAATAGAACTCCCATTATAAATAAGTGTATATTTGAAGATTTGATAATAAATTAGGGGTGTATGACTATTTTCTCTAATATAAAAATTTATATGATGTCAGTACACATAATATTAACTTTATTATATATACTTGACAATATTAAAAATTTAATATAGTCTAATCTTTTATTTGTAACTAACTTTATTAAAATAATTATTTCCCTCGTTTAATTGCATTTTTCCATTTTTTAAGATTCAAACTATGTAAAGTTTGATCAGTATTTTAAATTATATTTTTTATCATATTAATATGAGAAAAGGTACAATTATATTACTTTCGTAATCTTTGAAAATATAAATTTTAATTTTAGAATATTGAGCTGATATAATCTAATTGAGCTCCAACGATTACTCAAATTGACTATTCAAAAGTAAAGAGGTCACATAAATTCAAACATAGGCAACTAGTACAATATTATTGTGAATAAGTGGTTAAATTAATCGTCTACAGTGTACTCCTGTTCTCAAAATGAGTGTATTTTTAGTTTATACAACCTCTTAAGAAAATTGCTTATATCAAAAAAATAGGAAGTGTTTTACTATCTTATCCCTCAATAAATACCTTTAAAGAACCACAAGGATTGGTGTGGTGGTTCAATATGTCACCCCTTAAGCAAGAGGTTGGGGGTTCGATCCCCATTCATCTCTGATGAATGAAAATTTTTGTGGCTAATTTTCTATTGTTTTAGTACAACTGCGGGCTATGAAAATACTTTAAAAAACCAACAAAATACAAGAAAAGCATGATTCTTTAATAGTGTAAAACTTCATGTATAATAACAAGGATAATTTTGAAAGGGAAAAAAATATTTTCTTTTATTATGTAAAATACTACTTATTTTTAAAAATAAGTAAAAATGAAATAAAAAACACCACTTATTTCAAAAGTGATAAAAAGATCAGCAGCAGCAGATCGGAGAAGGAAGATGAAGATGAGAGGCAGTTGAGAGAGACAGTTATGGGAAAAGAATTTTTGTGTATTGAATGTCAATCTGTACAGTACATGTACATGTATATATATACAACTATTGAGTCTTCATTCTATCCACCATGTGGTATTCCACATGTGATTGTAACTAATAACTAACTCAACTAACTTATTAACCAATTAATGATTAATGTATAACTAATCTAATTGACTAGTCTACTAATCTATTCTAACTACATTCCAATACTCCCCCTCAAGCTGGATGCATTGAAAATGTTCAATAATCCAAGCTTGTGTAGTAAGTAGTCATGTTGTGTTCTCCCCAAAGCTTTTGTAAGCAAGTTAGCTTGTTGATCTTTGGTGTTCACACAGATGGTTTTAATGAGCCCCTTTTGGATCTTTTATCGGATGAAGTGGCAATCGATCTCGATATGTTTCATATGTTCATGGAAAACAGGATTAGCAGCAAGTGGTAAAGCTGACTTGTCGTCACAATGAACAACAACTGGTTCTGTCATGTTCATTCCCAGTTCCCTGAGCATACCAGTTACCCACACAATTTCAGCTGTTAGTGTAGCTAAACTTCTATATTTTGCTTCAGTAGAGCTCCTAGAGACTGTGTGCTGCTTCTTTGACTTGCAAGAGATCAGAGAGTCTCCAATCTTCAATACAAAGCCAGTGATGGACCTTCTTGTGCTTGAGCATGCAGCCCAATCTGCATCACAATATCTTTTTAGTTGTGGTTCCTTTCTAGCACTCATGAGCAGCCCTTTTCCTGGTTCTAGCTTGATATATTTGATAACCCTCAGTGCAGCCTTCCAATGTGACATCTTGGGCTTCTGTAAAAACTGGCTAAGGGACTGAACTGCAAATGCAATATCTGGTCTGGTGGTATTGAGGTACAACAACCTTCCAACCATCCTTTGGTATCTTGGAATGTCTTCAAACAAGGTGTCTGGATCAACTTCTACACTGGTAAGTTTTTGATTACATTCCAATGGTGTCATGTTGGGTTTGGCATTCCCCAAACCTGCTTCAGCTATCAATTCAAGTGCATATTTCCTTTGATTCATCACAATGCCCTCTTTGGACCTCATAAACTCAATACCTAAGAAGTACTTGAGCTCACCCAAGTCTTTGATCTTAAAGTGCTAGTGCAAAACATGTTTAGTCTCTTCTATCAAGTCTGCATCAGTACCTGTGATCAACATGTCATCAACATATACCAAGACTATCACTAATCCACTACCCTTTCTCTTGGTGAATAAAGAGTAGTCCAGTTGACTCTGTGTGTATCCTGAATTTACCAGTACTTTAGTGAGCTTTGCATTCCATTGCCTTGAAGCTTGTTTAAGGCCATATAGAGACTTTGTCAGTTTGCAGACAAGGTTTCTACCCTTCTCAGCCATGTAGAATCCCTTTAGCAAGTCCATATACACCTCTTCAAATAAGTCTCCCTGCAAGAATGTATTGTAAACATCCATTTTAGAAGATGTTCCAATTGTGAGCAGCAGCCAATGCTATAATGGTCCTGACAGTTGTCATTTTCACTACTAGTGAGAATGTCTCTTGATAGTCAATTCCCTCTGTCTGATTGTATCTTTTTGCCACCAATCTTATCTTGAATCTATCAACTTGTCCATCAGTCTTATACTTGATTTTGAACACCCATTTGCTCCCAATAGCATGTTTGCCCTGTGGTAGTTTAACTAAGTCCCAGGTTCCATTCTCCTCAAGGGCCTACACTTCCTGCTTCATGGCATGTATCCATCTGTTGTCTTTGATAGCTTCCTTAAAAGTCCTTGGTTCCATCTCTGTGGAAAACACAGATAAGTATGCCTTGTACTTGGTTGAAATATGATCATAGGACACATAGTTGCTCTGAGAGTGCTGCTGAGACCTGGTTGTGATATAATCCTTCATCCAGATTGGGGGATGAGGATTTCTAGTAGATCTTCTCACACTAACTTCTGTATTCCCTCTAGTCATCAATTCAGCTGCAGGGGTAGCATCAGCAGGCTAAGAAATAAGTTCTGCATCTGGTTCAGTATGTATTGTATCAAAAGTGGCTCTGAGTCTGGTGTAACCATTGGATCACTGTCTGAATTTGTGTTGTCTGTAGGACTAGCCATAGGTAACTCCTTGTCTTCATCACAAATGAGGGAATCATCCAGTGTTGTAATTGGTTCAAAGTGAACAATAGTTTCTGACTAGCAAGTGTCTGTTTGAAAGGGAATACATCTTCTTGGAATATCACATCCCTACTGACAGCAAACTTTTTCTGAGACAGATTGTAAAGTAAATAACCTTTCTGAGTTGGTGAATATCCCATCAGTGCACATACATCTGCTCTGGAGGAGAACTTATCTTGTTTAACCTTCATAGTAGCATAACATAGACATTCTATGGTTCTCAAGTGATCAATGTTGGCCTTGTGTCCATGGAATTGTTCAATAGGAGACTTCCCCTTCAAAACCGGAGTAGGGAATCTATTGATCAAGTAAGCAGCAGCTAATACACACTCTCCCCAAAATCTGATAGGAATGTTCCCTTGAAATCTGATGGCTCTAACTACCTCAAGTATATGCCTGTGCTTTCTCTCAACTACTCCATTTTGTTGTGGAGTATATGGACAACTACTTTCATGAATAATACCAAGAGATTTCAACAAGTTGCAGCAATCATTATTGAAAAATTCAGTCCTATTATCAGTCCTTATCTTCTTAACATGCTTATCAAATTGAGTTTTAACCAATGCCAAGAAAGATTTCAATATTGAGAAAACATCACTTTTCAGTTTCAACAAGTACAGCCAATATATTCTAGAATGATCATCAACTATAGTGAGAAAGCATCTAAAGTAATTATGAGTAGCAACCCTGTAAGGTCCCCATACATCCAAGTGTATCAAATCAAAAATAGCTAGAACTTTAGACATACTCAAATGAAAAGGCAATCTAGTTTGCTTGGCAAGTGGACATATAGAACACTTATTACATATATCAGTTCTTGTGAACTCTTTGTCTGTGAGAAGATGTTGTAACATCTTCATAGAGGGATGGCCTAGACTATTGTGCCATAGCAACCTATCTGCACATCTTGATTGCTTTGTCATCAACACTGTCTGTTTCTTTCTACTGTGTTCTTCTTGCACTGCAGCAGGAAGGTAGTACAGCCCATCTATCTACTTACCAATCCCCTTCACCCTTCCATTGAAGAGGTCTTGAAGGACAAAAAACTCAGGAAAGAAGTTAACTGAGCAATTCAATTACTTTGTTAACTTAGAAACTAACAACAAACTATGCTTGAATGAAGGCACCACTAACACATTATCTAACACACTTCCACCAACAGTACTGCAACTACCAATATGTGAAGCATGTGCAGCCTCACCATTAGGCAAATGTACTACCTTATTGACATAGTTAGATGCATGACAAAGTGTATCTGGATTGTAAGTCATATGACAGGTAGCTCCTGAATTAACTATCAACATTCCATCCCTTTCTCAACTTGTGTATTAGTGCTATTTGCAGAGAAATCATTTGATGTGATCATACCTGTCATATTTGCCATATTTTCAATGTTTGTGTTGGTTATAGACCCTGCTTCTTCCTTTTCCAACAAATGTAGGATCCTACTGTACTGCTGTGGAGTAAAAAATGGTTGCATCTCAGTGTTTTTCCCTTTCATCATAGGAAATTCATCTCTTGACTCCATTTCATCCTTTGTGACAGCTGCTACATGATGAGCTGCATCTTGATACCTGTTATTGTGCATCACTTGTCCTAATCCTGTCTTCTTCTTGAACTTCCAGTCAGGAGGATATCCATTTAGCCTGTAACAATCCTCCCTTATGTGACCTTGAATCTTGCAATAAACATAGATTTGATCCCAATTTTTTTTCTGGACAGAAATTTCTTAAGGACATTCCTTCTTCCTGCATACATTGCAGCCTGTTCTGGTGTGATGTTGTTCGAGTTCCCTTTCCCTACATATAGAGCAATTTGTTCTGACATGCAATTTGCTGGATGAGAACCAGCAGTGGATCTCTAGCTCTCATTTGCCATAATCAGTACATAAGCCTTTCCAACACTAGGCAGAGGGCTCATCATTAGGATTTGACTCCTAGCATGAGCATACACCTCATTGAGTCCCATCAGGAAAGCAAACAACTTCAAACATGCTAAATGATCAACATAAGTCCTAGATCTATCACAGCTACATGAAGGAGGGGGAACAAGTGCATCAAATTCATCCCATAACATCTTCAGTTTAGAAAAGTATGTAGAAACTGACATGTTGCCTTGATTAATTGTGCAAATTTCCCTATGCAGCTGATATCCTCTAGATCCATCTATCTTATCAAATCTCTCCTTGAGATCATCCCATAGCAAAGCCGCACTAGTAGCATAAACAATGCTGCTGAGCAATTTCTTTGACACAGTATTCATAATCCATGCAAGTACATAAGCGTTATATTTTTCCCATTGTTCTGCCATTTCTCCTGTATAATCACTCCTCTTGCATGTTCCAAGAACAAACCCTAACTTGTTCTTAGCTCGAAGATAGATAAGCATAGACCTACTCCACAGTGAGTAATTTTCAGTACCTGTTAGCTGTATAGTGGTGAGGACACTACCTGAAGAGTCGGCATTGTGCAAATAGAGTGGATGATTCTGCCTCCTCAACTGCGGAATCAACATTACTGGTCGCATTGGCTGCAGAGTCAACCATTGAAGATAAGATCGAGCTGTGAATCAGTGCTTTGATTCAATCCTCTGATACCATGATAAACAGATCAGCAGCAGCAGATCGTAGAAGGAAGATGAAGATGAAGATGAGAGGCAGTTGAGAGAGACAGTTATGGGAAGAGAATTTGTGTGTATTGAATGTCAATCTGTACAGTACATGTACATGTATATATATACAACTATTGAGTCTTTATTCTATCCACCATGTGATATTTCACATGTGATTGTAACTAATAACTAACTCAACTAACTAATTAACCAATTAATGATTAATGTATAACTAATCTAATTGACTAGTCTACTAATCTATTCTAACTACATTCCAATAAAAAGGAAGAAAATTAACTAAAAAAACTAACTTTTGGAAAGTTGAAGCTAATGATGCTTTCTCCACTATGCTTTCTTACAGACGAAGTGGATATTACGGTGTTTCCTACTCTTCGAAAACTATGGTTAGGGAGGATTTTTTTTCACTTTTGATGATCGAAATTTATATTAAAAAGTCTCGATTAAATTTATATTACACAATGTAGAATTTATTCGAAGATGATACTCCTAAAAAAAATTTATATTCAAAGTTCGAACTCGATTGGGATCAAATTTGAACCCTTGACTAAGGATGAAGCAAGTTATAGTGAACTTTGTTATTAGCCAAAGTCATCAAATTCCCGTCAAGCCTTACCAAAGACTTTATTTTGTGGAATTGAATGAGTAAATTTTACTATCTAATATGTAAGTGTTAAATATTATACTATTATTATATATTTCTTCATAATGTATCTATTATAATATAGTATATTGTATTATATCATTTTAATAAATATAATATTTGATAGATTGTATCATTTTTTTCGTTACATTACGTAATTTTAACATAAACAATTAAAAGGATAAATCTATAAGTAAAGTAAGATGAAAAATAAGGTATAATAAAAGAATAACATAAACTTATGTAAAAAAATAAATAAAATTAAAATGAGAAATAAAAAATAAGACAAAACACGATTACACTAAAACGGTCTTTATGCTTAGAGTTTTCATCATTACCCAATACTTGATGATAAATTTAACAATATCATATAATAATGATTAAATTACAATTCAAATAAACATTATATTTAAATTAATAGCAAAATACAATATAATATGAAAAATCAAACAAAAGTTTCTGGTTGTTTAACTAAAGGAAATTGTACTAATAATTCGATTAAAAAAAAAAATTACCCCATCGGTAATAAATTGTTAATAGCCTAATACTAATAAGCAGAAGGTAGTCAAAGTCAAACCAGAAGAAAACAATTTTTTCAGTACAATCAATTGGTTGTTAATTTAAATTGGTCAAATACATTTTCTTTTAAAAAAATAATTCAAACTAAATCTCAATTTTTGTTTTGACGGTTCAATTCAAATTTGTTTCAATTAAACCTTTTAATCCATGTCAAAATGTATTATTTTGAGTCATTCTTGAATAATTAATAAATAAAATAAGCATGTATGGAGCGAGGACAACAAATTATTAAAAAAAATTCAAAAAATAATTAAATATTTTTCATACTAGAAAAGTAAAAGCACAACTGCTGCGCCTTACTTTTTTAAGTTAACAACCATCTAACATGGCAGTCAATCAAAAGGTAAGGCGCATTGACAGTTGTGCCTTACTCATATTTTTTCTTCCTTTTTTTTTTTTGGTTAAATTGTGCAATAAAAGGCGATTGTCAAATTCTGCTTTAACAATGACATATCAAACTTGCCTTTATTTTTTTAAAAAAAAAAATTATAAATAAAGACAAATCAAACAAGGGGAATTTTAAAAAAAAATTCAAAAAATAGCGCTGCTGATGCAGCGATATCTCCTAAATTCTAAAAAAAAAAATTATAAAAACTATAATTACAATAAATAAGAATTAATAATATAAAATCACATATGATATTTTCTTTAAACTTATTTTGTCCAACACATAATTACCAAGCAATGAATTAAGGGGAACAAGAAGAAGTTATATTTAAGACTTAAAGAGATATTATTAAGAGATATTAATTATAGTTATCTTAATTGATCGTTAGATATAAAAATTTAAAAAAAAAATCACTTTTAAAATCTCTTAATTGTATCTCTTAACTCTAATCACTCTTTAACTATATAAAAAGGTATATTCTAAAAAAATTGATATCTTTAAGATATTAATTATAGTTAAAGAGTTTGTATGCTATTGGTGAAGAAATAACTAATAAATCATAGTTTATAATTTTACCTTGTATGATTGCTCGAATAAATATTTTTTTATAAAAAGTGAATAAAATATCTAAATGTGAAATTACAACAATACCCTTATTCGTCCTTGGGATTTGATTTATTTTTTTTTAATTATATGTCTATTAGAATTTTTCTAGAATTTGGATTAACTTTTGTGAAAATCTCATGCACTCTTGGCGTAATGTAACGATTATTTTAAGCTTATTTGTTTTATTGATTGTACAAGATGTCTTTAATCATCTTAGTTATGGTTGTTCTGTATAATAAATATAATTTAAAAAAGAATTAAAAAATTTCTTGAAAAGGTTAATATATGAAATTTATTTTAGATGATTACCCACATATATTGAATTTATAGGATAAGTGTAATTCAAAATATAGAATATTTTAATGAATTAGGATAGAATGATAAATATATATTATTTATCTCTCGTGCTTTATCTTTTTATTAAAGATAAAGCATATAACTCAATAACCACACCAACTATTATACATCAACAATACAAGGGATCAAGTTCATCTATAACAAGTTTCAAAAAAACAAATAACACTCACAAGTTCATATATGATAATGAGGTGTAATGCAGTGCAATGTAATGTCAAGTATAATGATGCATGTCTGACCTAGTGATACACACCCGCTGTCTCACAGTCTGGAACTCATAGGGGATTTCTAGTCCATGCATCTGTCGCGGCATGCTACATGACCCTTGAATCATAGTATCCATCGCGGCATGCGACACGTCCCTCGAATCATAGTATCCGTCGCGGCGTGCGACACGTCCCTCAAATATGGTTCATCCTCTTTATTTCTCATTCTTTTTCAGTACACAGAATACTTGTCATTAAAGTCAATGCAAATAGGCGTGTTTGCACAATAATGAGAAGATGACTTATTTTAATACAATGCATAGTTCACAACATAATTTGGTACAACATCAACACTAACTCAATACCTCAAAATCATTCTCAACACCTCAGACAAGAAGCATAAGATTCTATATGCTTAATAAAGGTTAAGAAATTCACTTTCGTTAGCCAAACATAATCAATCAAGCACTTGAGTCTTCCCCTTCTGAATGAAATTCGTAGCGCTACAATCTAGTTAAATAAATTATCACAATAAGATTACAATACCCATGTTACTATACGTCTAGCTTAGACCCCAAAACTAACCAATTCTATAGTCAATTCCCAAGATTTTAAGCCTAAAAGTAAGTTCCAATTTCTCTAATATTACTATAAAATATATACATGTATATATACATCCTAAGACGCCTTAAAACGAAGAATCCAAAAGCACTGGGCAGAGATGTAAAGATGAGGAAAACGAAAAGAAAAACACTATGTATACACTTGATCGTGGATCCACATTGGTTCCACCCTCAATTCAAGATTATGCTTATAATATTTAAATAATAAGTTATCACCTAAGGCATAACATATGAAACAGTAGTAGTAATTATTTTCCCAAAAACGTAAAACACAGAGAATTGCCTAATGTCTATAG
>JAOTQR010000086.1:17206021-17222914 GCA_025774065.1 Solanum ossicruentum | reverse complement strand
CTATGGTTATAAAGGAATTCGACTTAGTATGTGTTTACGTGCTCCTATCGGGCACTGGTCACGACCCCAGGGAGGGGCGTGACATCAGGTTCTAGGGAGAAAAGAAAAGAAAGAGAAAGAGAAGAAGAGGAAGAAGAAAAGAGTGTTTTTATAATTTATTGATATCATATGCTATAAACCGTAATTAAAAAAAATATCCTAAAAGAGAGTAACATTTGATATATAATATATTGTTTAGGTAAATACTCCTTTTCTATTCTGAATCTTATTTTTTTTGATTCACTTATCTCGAGGCACGAGTCAAGATAAAGTTTGGGTCTCATATTTAAAGTCAAAATCTTGAAAGAATAAAATATATACAAATTTTGAGTTAATTGAAGATTATGTTCTCATTTTTCTCTATTGATCATCCATTCATTTCTGTGATCACAAAATAATTTCATATTGGGTTGAGTTTAGCCAAGCCAACCTAACTTATTTTTCAAGTTGTCTCCAATTTAGCCTACTAGCCCATTTTAAGATTTACATAATTAGTTAATATTTCAGATTTACTTTTATAGGTTGAGGATTAAATTTGCGTTCAAGGTCAAGTCTCGAATTAGAATCATCATCAAAATTGGATCTCGAATAGAGTCTGAAGTGTGGGTTAGGTTTGGATAATCTCATTTTTTGATTCACCTATCTCAAGACCCGAGTCAAGATAAAGTTCGACTTATTTGTATGAGCAACATAAATTGGAATAAAATAAGTAATATATATTATTTAAAATTAATATAAATATACTATAAGCTACAATATTAACAATTTAATTTTTTTAAAAAAACAAAAAAACACTATCAATGTTACATAAATCGAGACCAAAAATCATATGTGAGCCTCTGCTTGATTAATTTTTTAACCAAACTAAATATTGTCTCTATTTTAATTAATTTCTCTTATTTTATTTGGCAACAAAAATAATAAAATTTATAAGTTTTGTGATCTTAAATTAAAAATATGTCAAATTATTTGACACAAATGTATCAAAAATATTTTTTTATCTTATCGTAACATGTCATGTGAAAAGTTATTACATTTTAAAAGTTACCCCCCTCCCCTCCCCCCCTCCAAAAAAAAAAGAGGAAAAAGTATTATTTTTTTGGACAAACTAAAGAGAAGGACAAACAAATTAAAATGAATCAAATATCATATTTTAAATTTAAATTTAGAGCTCTTTTAGCTTAGCTGAAAAAATAGCTTTTTAAAAAGTGCTTCTACAGTACTTTTTAAAGTGCTGAAATTTATTTGAAAAATAAGTAGTTATGTGTTTGGATAATAGTGTTGTAACTAAAAAAAATTGTTGATGTGTTTGGCAAATAAGTGCTGTTAAACACTTTTTAAATTAAAAATATCTAAAATACCCTTCAAGTTGTTTATATTATAAAAACTGATTACTTTAAGATTTTTTGGTCTAAGAAATAAAATAAAGTAAAATAAATTTATATTTTGATTCGATATCAATATAAGCTTATTATTGAAGTAAATTTTATATACATAATTTATTTTTAATTTTTAAAATATATAATTTGGATAGATCATATGAAAATTTTAAGATGCCTCTTTTTTCATGATCGAAATCGAAACATGATTCAGATTATTGCCAAAATATACCAATTATTTCAATTTTCTCTTGCCCTCTCAAGAAACTTCGGACATCAACCAACCAATAATGTTTATTCTTTCTAACGGTATACACGTCGCTTCTTATTTCACATAAAGAATATAAAATATTTTTTAATTACAGTTATGAATAATAATATTTATTTAACATTTACGTATTTCTCTTACCATCATAAATTATTTCTTAAAAAAATAGTGAAAGGACAATATATGTAAATAAACTTACATTCATATTCCAATATTAGAAGAATTGATACAAATAGAAGTGTTTAGATAAATGAGAACAGTAGCTGCGAGAAGAGCACTGCTAGATGGTGATTTCGAAGAGCATAAGACCACTGGGCTATGATTTGAATAGAAATAATAAGAAATGAGATAGTAGTTAGAATTACTCTAGTTAAGGATATTTTTGGAAATATGAAAAATATTTAGAGTAAATAGATAATTTTTTTTGTCAAACTATAACAACTTTTAAGCTAAAAAATAAAAAGTTTGAGAGAGGGGTGTTGCTTTTAACTTTTAACTTATTTTAAGTAAATTTTAATTTTTTTTAAAGTTGTTTTGAAAATTACCAAGTACCTTTATAAGATAAAAAGAACTTAAAAACAAGTTTGATCAGTTTTTACGCTAAACCAAACTCTTAGTCATACATATAAGAGTGTAAATTAATTTGTCCAAGCTGCCTTTACTAGTATGCAAATATGTACTAGTGTGTTATTTATTGATAAAATTAATAGTTAGTTGATACTTTGAAGTTTGAACAACCATGACTAAAACATTGGACACTAAATATTCCAAAATGTTGAAAAAGAAAAAGAACATACATTCCTTGTGATGAGGTTTACTGAACCAACATCTCCTATAATACAAACCCCCACAAATTCCATGTTTGTGTTTGTGTTATTTTTTTTCCCTTGGAGAATTACCAGAAGGATTTTGACTGAGCCGATCCACAGTTGCCACTGAGAAATAAGGCACGCATAAAGCACGTGTTTCTTCTTGAAGCTTTGGTGATGACACCACCACTGCCACCTCAGCAGCAGTCATCATTGGTGATCGTGATCATCATAGTTTCAAGAAGAAACTCCACAACTGCCACTGATGCAACAACCTCTTTCGATCCAACATCGAACACTTTGCATGCATTACAGCCAAGTCCAAGTTTCAGTTCTATCTTGGACTCTACTCCAATTAATTTCACCAACTACACAAGGAACTCGACTTTTCCCTGCATCATCTCACTCCATGAGAACCTTCAGTTTCCGTTGTTCTTTGGTGGAACTTCTGCCATAATTGGACCATACCGGAGACTCAATAAGTGGAACAGTCTGAACTAGACCATATGTGGAATTACTGAATTAGCACGTCTTTAATTTAATTTAATGCATGTTAGTAGTATCCCATTGATCCGGATCAACTTTTGTCAAAATGAAGCATAAAATAAATAGTGTAACTGAAATATCTGCGAGATAGGGGTCACAATTTGTGTCAGTTAAACAAATTGTTGAACCTTGTCGAACTCTTTCTTTTTAAGAACCAAAAAGCTTTGTGCCAAAATAGGTATAAATATGGAAACTTCTCTGTCATTTGGATCGGAGAATTTATGGAGGAAATCGGGTTTTAAATTCCCAGAAACCTAATGAAAAAGTCATATATCAGTACTTTGTTTAAATTTCAAACTATCTCCATAATATAAAGATGTCGTTTCACTTGACCAACAGCTTCAGATATACAGACACAAATGTGGTATAGTTGTTACAAGACAAGAATAGACATGGATGTTTTTTATTCACCAATCAAGCCTCATTCGAAGAGACAGAGATAGATCAAAAAGACTACAACTATGCCTCGATTCCAAATAAATTCCTACTCCGCTACTGCCAGAATTCCCTCGTGAAGTTCCATCAGTGTTACAACTAGCCCAAGGATCAGTGGGGAGATAGAGTTAATTGCACTTTTGTGTACCTCAACCTTGGCATATAGGACTCGAGAGAAACATTGACATCTTTCCAGATTGTAGGCATACATGATGTGTTGAAGCACAAAGCATAACATTAGAACATAACAATTTGAGGCCATGGTACTGTATATCCGCAATATAAAGAAGAACGAACATAAAAAGATTCTTAGTGTAACAAACAAAGGACAATTTATTGGTCATTGGACGATTCATATTCATTTTCCAAATGGCACGCGTGTTCAAATTACTACGTCTCTGTTCCAATTACACACGGTAAAGCAAAATTACAATGTCTTCTTTGCTACTCTCTTGCTTTGTGATTCTGGTTTCCTACTTCCTCTGTTGGTTGTCGTTTTCTTCTTTTCCTTTTTGTTTTTAAGTTAAATAATCATCTAACTCCCGGCGCCCAAATGGCTCCAAAATGATTCTTGTGAATAACTCGGGAAAACTAATTAAATAGAAATCCAAACTTCTACAGACACCAACAGAGAGGTCAGCCACATGCTCTAGAAAACATCCAAAAGACAGATTAAAAACTGAGCAGAAATTTTGAGGAATCGGATGCGCTAAAGCAGAAATGCCAGAGAACACATTTTCCTGAAGCTTATCGCATTACCAAGTTCTACAGGAAACTGTTGAATGGTGCCAAAATTCTTTTTTGCAGAAAATAGGCGCGTGACTCCTTAACCTTAGCACTCGATACCAAATATGTGAAGACTACTGAAACATAGTGAAATAAATGTACAGTTCCATCCTATGCAATTATAGTTTGAAAGTGAACAGTAGGATGTTTGCTCTGTTGAGGACGAAACATATCAATCACCTGATTTTTGAGGTCCAATTTGCAAGTGCGAGCCTAATTGCATCGATAGTAAGTCTGTGCTACATTGTGCTGGAGAGAACTACACAAAGAATAATGAAATTATTAGAATGAATTATGTGAGAAAATTGGGGAAAGTTTAGAGAGGGATTGAATGAAGAGGGAAATTGTAACTGTATTCCCCAATTGGTAAAGCATACAGATGTACAGTAATGTGTATTTATATACACATGTGAGCCTCATGCTATTTACTGTGTGTCTCTACTCCATGGGATAAATTCCCAACTAACTGTTAACTATCCTAATTAATGAAGGTAACTAACCAACTAACTATCAGTTACAATTAATTAATCTCTAATCTTTAATACCCCCTCAAGCTGGATGTATTGAAGATGTTCAATAATCCAAGCTTGCTTAACAAGAAGTCATGTTGTGTTCTTCCCAAAACCTTAGTGAGCAAATTAGCTTGCTGATTTTTTGTGTTGATATAGATGGTCTTGATAAGCCCTCGCTGGATCTTCTCTCTAATAAAGTGGCAATCTATTTCGATGTGTTTAGTACGTTCATGAAAAACTGGATTAGCAGCAATCTGGAGAGCTGATTTGCTGTCGCAGAAGATAAGTGTGGGTTCTGTCAACTGCACATCTAATTCCTTGAACAAACTTGTAATCCATACAACCTCAGTAGTGAGAGCAGCTAAGCTTCTGTATTCTGCCTCTGTGGAACTTCGAGATACTGTGTGTTGCTTCTTGGATTTCCAGGAGATAAGAGAATCACCAAACTTCAAAAGAAAGACAGTAATTGACCTTCTTATAGTGGGGCATGCAACCCAATCTGCATCACAATACCCATATAGCTGAAGTTCCTAGACAGAGCTCATAAGCAGACCCTTACCAGGTTCCAGTTTTATATACCTCAGTACTCTTAATGCAGCTTTCCAGTGGGACATCTTGGGCTTTTGCATGAATTGGCTAAGTAATTGAATTGTAAAAGCTATGTCTGGCCTTATGATAGTGAGATAGAACAGCTTCCCAACTAATCTTTGATACCTTGGAATATCTGCAAATAAAATGTCTGGATCAAATTCAGCATCAGTCAGTGTCTGAGTACAGTCTAGTGGTGTCATCTGAGGCTTGACATCTCCCAATCCTGCTTCAACTATCAATTCAAGTGCATACTTTCTATGATTCATCAAAATCCCTTTACTAGATCTCATAAACTCAATCCCCAAAAAGTATTTATGTTCGCCCAAATCTTTGATCTTGAAGTGACTATGTAAGACATCTTTAGTCTCTTCTATCAGCCCTGTATCATTCTCTGTGATCAAGAGGTCATCAACATAAACTAGAGCTATCACAAGCTTACCATTCCTTTTCTTTGTGAACAAAGAATACTCTAGGTGGCTTTGTGAATATCCTGAACTTAACAGTGCTTCAATCAGCTTGGCATTCCATTGCCTTGAAGCTTGCTTGAGTCCATACAAGGATTTCACTAGCTTGCACACAAGCTTCTTGTCCTTCTCAACAGCATAGAATCCTTTAGGCAGTTCCATATAGACCTCTTCAAGAAAATCCCCTTGTAGAAATGCATTGAAAACATCCATCTGAAAGATGTTCCAATTCTGAGCAGCAGCCAATGCAATAATAGATCTAACAGTTGCCATCTTCACAACAGGAGAAAATGTTTCCTGGTAGTCTATCCCTTCAGTTTGGCTGTATCCCTTTGCCACCAATCTAGCTTTAAACTTATCAATCTGTCCATCAGCTTTGTATTTGATTTTGAATACCCACTTACAGCCCACAATATTTTTACCTTCAGGCAGTTGAACTATTTTCCAAGTTCCATTCTCCTCCAGAGCTTGTATTTCTTGTTGCATAACATGAATCCATTTGCTGTCTTTGGCTGCTTCAGCAAAGGTTTTTGGTTCAGTTTCTGTGGAGAACACAGACAGATAAGCCTGATACTTAGGTGATATGTTGTCATAGGAAACATAGTTGCTTTGAGAATAGGGCTTGGTGGTTTGAGTCACATAATCTTTGAGCCAAATAGGAGATGAGAGTTCCTGCTAGATTTTCTAGCAGTAACTTCCTTAGTTCTTCTAGGCAGTAGTTCAGTCATAGTGATGGAATTATCAGATTAAGCAGAGGTCCTTTCATTAGAATCAGCCTCTGATCCTGGTAATCCATTAGTAATAACCATGGGAGCATTGTCTATGTCTGCAACATCTGCAGGAATGGGCACAAGCAACTCCTTGTCTTCATCACATATAGGAATGTCATCTGATGCTGCAACAGGTTCAATAGGAAATAATGGCTTCTGGTTACTGAGCACTTGTTTGAAAGGGAACACATTCTCCTTGAACACAACATCTCTGCTGATTATAAGCTTCCTCTGAGACAGATTGTACAACAAATACCCCTTCTGATTAGATGAATATCCCATAAATACACAAGCCTCAACTCTAGGAGAGAATTTATCTTATTTGATCACCTTGGTTACATAACACAAACAACCTATGGTCCTCAGATGATCCACATTTGCTTTATGCCCATGAAATTGTTCATATGGAGATTTACCCCTTAAGACTGGTGTAGGAAGCCTATTAATCAAATATACAGTAGCCAACACACACTCCCCCAAAATCTCATAGGAATGTTGCCCTGAAACCTGAGTTCTCTAACCATCTCAAGTATATGCCTGTGCTTCCTTTCAACTACTCCATTTTGTTATGGAGTGTATGGACAGCTGTTCTCATGAACAATGCCAAGATCCTCCAGCAAAGTAAATTAATCATTATTGAAAAATTCTGTGCCATTATCAATTCTTATTTTCTTAACAGACCTATTAAACTGAGTCTGCACTAGTGTCAAGAAAGATTTTAACACTGAAAATACATCACTCTTCAATTTCAGTAGGTATAGACAACACATTCTTGAATCATCATCAACTACAGTTAGAAAGAATCTGTAATCATTATGAGTGAGAATCTTGAAAGGTCCCCATACATCAAGATGAAGCAAATCAAAGATAGCTATTGCTCTAGATACACTCAAGCTGAAAGGTAACCTAGTCTGCCTGGCAAGTGGACAAATGGAACACCTACTATATTCATCACTACTACTGAAGTTGATATTTGTGAACAAGTGTTGTAACACCCTTGTAGATGGATGTCTCAGCCTGTTATGCCACAACATTCTGTTAGCTTCAGTATGTTGTGTCATCATCACTGTTTGAGTCCTCCTGTTCTTGTTCTCCTCACATTGTAAAGCAGCAGGATGATAGTACAGGCTGTTAGCTTCTTTACCAATCCCCTTCACCTTTCTATTTGAGAGGTCTTGAAGCACAAAGAACTCAGGGAAAAAATTAACTAAGCAATTTAATTGCCTTGTCAATTTAGACACTGAAAGTAAATTGTGCTTGAATGCAGGCACTACCAACACATTTTCTAGTATATTCCCATAAGCTGTGCTACAACATCCAGTATGTGATACTTGTGTAGTCTCACCATTGGGTAAATGCACCATTTTATTGACACTTTCAGATGCGTGACAAAGTTTATCTAGGTTATATGTCATGTGATAGGTAGCACTTGAGTCAACTATCCAGCTTCCCTCTCTTTTCTCAGCCTTTATCTGTGTGCTATCATTATTTACGGATAAGGCATTAAATATGGTGATCATACCTGCCATGTTTGGCATGTTATCCAGCTCCTTGCTTGAACTTGATTCCTCTCTCTCCAACATGTGCAGAATCCTGCTGTATTGACTTGGAGTGAAGACAGGCTGTGTGTCAATGTTCTTCCCCTTCATCACAGGATCAGCAGGAGAGAAAGCATCCCTCAATTCTATCTCATTTCTATAAGTATTTACATAGTTCACTGTGTCATAATCCCTCTGCATCCTGTTATTCTGCATCACATTAGGCCCAGATTTCTTCTTGAACTTCCAATCAATTAGATAACCAACAAGCTTGTAACATATGTCTTTAGTATGTCCATTCATCCTATAGTGATCACTTTTCTACTTGTGGATATTGAAATTGCCTGTGTTACCATCTTTTCCAGCATATAGTCCCAACTAATCATTACTTTCCGCAGAATCACAACCTCCTTTTCCTTATAATGGTTTCCCTTTCCAGCGTACAATGCAATAGGCTCATTCACTTCTCCATTCATTTTTGAACCAGCAGTTACACGTTGACTCTCATCAGAGATGATCATAACGTAAGCTCTACTTACATTTGGCAGAGGATTCATCATGAGTATCTGACTGCGTGCATGACTATACACCTAATTTAGTCCCATCAGAAAGGCAAACAAATGCAAGTATTGAATGTGGTCAACATACACTCTAGATTTGTCACAATTACATCTTGGTGGAGGAACTAAAGCATCAAATTCATCCCATAACAATCTCAATTTTGTGAAGTAGCCTGAAACAGTCATGTTACTTGACTCAATGTGCATATTTCTCGATGCAGTTGATAGCTTCTTGATCTATCAACTTTGTTGAATCTCTCATTCAGATCAGCCCAGACCACTGCCGCATCAGAAGGATACACGATTCCACTTAGTAGCTCTTTGGAAACCGTATTCATGATCCATGCAAGCATAAATGCATTACATTTTTCCCACTGCTCCTCTAATTCAAGCTTGTAGCCCAATTTCTTACATGTTCCGAGGATAAAACCTAGCTTGCTTTTGGCAGGAAGTGTGATTACCATTGATCTAGTCCATAGCGAGTAGTTTTTAGCTCCTGTGAGTTGAACCGAAGTTAATACACTCCCAGGAGTTTCCGATGGATGAACATACAAGGGATGATTCCTGTTCTTCTTCACAGCGTCGAGTGTATCAATTGATTTTTTAATTGAAGTGGAATTCGCTTCTGTAGCTTCCATCTTCCTCAAGCTTCCTCAATCTTCGTTAATGGTGTCGGATATTTGCCGGAACCAACTGCTCTGATACCATGAGCAAATTGGGGAAAGTTTACAGAGGGATCGAATGAAGAGGGAAATTGTAACTGTATTCCTCAATTGGTAAAGCATACCGATGTACAGTGATGTGTATTTATATACACATGTGAGCCTCATGCTATTTACTATGTGTCTCTACTCCATGGTATAAATTCCCAACTAACTGTTAACTATCCTAATTGATGAAGGAAACTAACCAACTAATTATCAGTTACAATTAATTAATCTCTAATCTCTAATATTATGTTACGGAAAGCTAACCAATTAAGCTATAAGTGAATTTCATGGTGCTGAAACGTTGAAGGGAGATATATAAATTGACAAAGTGCAGAAGCTTTGATGTAGCATCGAAAACCTTAGCTGCACACCCGAACATCCCCAATGAAAAAACTAACGCCACACGTAGCTATCATAACAAATAAAATCTATAATTTTGTAATTTCATAGAATTAATAAAAGTGCAGCTCAAAGTAGGGATTAGCTAAAGCAACTGTAACAATAAGCTCACCAGTAACTTTTGTGTAGCCATGTAATGCCAAAATTATTTTGACTTTACCAAATTATATCCTAGTTTTATTACATATTTAAGATAAAAGGGTTTAAACTATGTTGAATTATTGTTTCGTTAAAATTTTGACTCAAAAATAATTTTTAGTTAAATTGTTAGCTTAAAAATATCATTATTAGAAATGGAGCAAAAATTGATATGAGTATGTTACCGTTATATCCACTTAACAAACAACAATTGATATTAGTAATTTACCACAACATTCATATTAATTGATGTTTAACCTTAAGATTTTTAGGATTGATTAAGGAAATAAGCAATTAGTATTTAAGGAAAATATGAAAAGAAAGTATTTTCCTCTTAATTTGCTAAAAATGATAAGGTAGAATGAATATTTTTAATATATTTGATCAAAAAATTTGAATGAAGAGAGTAACTACGCTGCTGATTTTCTAATATATACATATCCACAGAAATAAGACGGAGAGGAGAAAGAAGTTAATTGACATTCCTTAACTTTAATTAAAAATTCAGATTTGAGCTCAAAAAATTTAAACTTAGGATTGGAAACATTTTAACTATTATGGTGAATTGAAATTAATTGATGCCCAGAGCAGATAACAGGTATAGAGGGAAAAACCATTCTTTTAAAACTGACAATAGATTAAAATTAATAAGGGACTGAAAATGTATGTGTTTGAGAAAATCGAAGAAGCGAAACATCATAAAATACACATCCGCCGGAATCTAATATCAACACAAAACTAGAAAATTACTAATGTGACTGTGACTCTTAACCTATTATTACATATTTAAGATAAAAGGGTTTAAACTATCTTGAATTATTGTTTCGTTAAAATTTTGACTCAAAAATAATTTCTAGTTAAATTGTTAGCTTAAAAGTATCATTATTAGAAATGGAGCAAAAATTGATATGAGTATGTTACCGTTATATCCACTTAAACAAACAACAATTGATATTAGTAATTTACCACAACATTCATATTAATTGATGTTTAACCTTAAGTTTTTTAGGATTGATTAAGGAAATAAGCAATTAATATTTAAGGAAAATATGAAAAGAAAGTATTTTCCTCTTAATTTGCTAAAAATGATAAGGTAGAATGAATATTTTTAATATATTTGATCAAAAAATTTGAATGAAGAGAGTAACTACGCTGCTGATTTTCTAATATATACATATCCACAGAAATAAGACGGAGAGGAGAAAGAAGTTAATTGACATTCCTTAACTTTAATTAAAAATTCAGATTTGAGCTCAAAAAATTTAAACTTAGGATTGGAAACATTTTAACTATTACGATGAATTGAAATTAATTGATACCCAGAGCAGATAGCGGACATAGAGGGAAAAACCATTCTTTTAAAATTGACGACAGATTAAAATTAATAAGGGACTGAAAATGTATGTGTTTGAGAAAATCGAAGAATCGAAACATCATAAAATACACATCCACTGGAATCTAATATCAACACAAAACTAGAAAATTACTAATGTGACTGTGACTCTTAACCTATTTGTGTTAGTGACTTATTGGACTATATATGATACCCCGAAAAGTTGAAAAGTTAAAATAAGAAAGGAAATGATGGAAAAATTGGACTGGTGCATATGAGTCCACATACAAACCATAGATGAAATTATGGCTCGTAAATGATCGTGGTGGAAGGGAGGTCAGGATTTTGAAAATATACAGGTCTTAATACTTAAGTTAAGAATAGACAAGACGAACCGTAAAGTGATTGAGGAACCATAGGACAGGCTCGTCGATTAAGTTCTAAAAGTTGAAAATTTAGCTAGGTGTTGAGGGGTTTCATAAGGAGGTTCTATGGTCAGTGAAAAGGAAACACGAGTTGTAGAAGGTGGTTCATAGAATGGGGTCTAAGAGGTTTAAAAATAAGAGTTGTAAGATTTTTTCTATAGATCAACGCGATAGTTCGTAGATAATTTATTAACCCGTTGTTCATTGGTCATAGACCTAACTTCAGTGCTTAAATTTTGGCCTAGTTTTCATGAGCGAGTTGTAGGATTCATGCAAGGATCTGAGGGCCCATAGATCCCTGCTTGTGGTTCACTCACGCCAGATATAATGAATTCTAGACTTTTTCAACCCCCTAACTGCTAAACTACATAGTTTTGGTTCTGTAAATCTACTTATAACCATCTTTGTTTGTCCCAAAGTTTCTCCAAAGTTTCTTCTTTTTTGAGGCTTCACTGAAGGTTAAGCTAGTGTCATGATTCGAAATCGGGTGTGATGGCACTTGCCTTTACCCGTCGAGACAAGTCAGCCTTAATAGGTCCGAATAACATAGTTTAAGATAATGCGGCAGCTAAGACAACATAACATTAATAATAATAAGGCTAAAAGGCATAAATCCAACTAAACTATGCTAGAATTGGTTATCACAAGGTACAAGCCTCTAATACATTAGATAATAAGAAATGGTACAAGTCTCAATAGTCTTGCCTCTCAAATAGAACAAAGCTAGTAAAATATTCGATAGTCTTGAGGATATGCCGAGACTACAAGAAACTACTTCTCAGTTGTTAATAGCTCGATCCAAAAGGATAAGAAGAATGTCAGCAGGATCCGGGCTCACAACCTACACACATGTGTAGAAAGACAAGGATGAGTACCAAGGTACCCAATAAGCAGACCTAATCATAGGTAGCGAATAAAGAATTGAGCAGTCATTCCATCCCAACCACATACTTTCGGACTACAAAACCTTCATGTAGAAAAAGTCAACACACACAATATCAATAATATAAACATTTACAATATCATATCACAGTGCCTCAATAGTTAAATCTACACAATATACAAGGCCCAATTCATTCAACACATATCACAATCTTTCCATAGTTCAATCTCAACAATATCCACGATTCAAGTCATTCAATACATGTCATAACTTTTCAATAGTTTAATCTCAACAATATACAAGATCCGAGTATTCAATACATATCATAACACTTCAATAGTCACTCTATATATCACACTTAGTACATAATTTCACTTTCAAGTAAGGAATAATACGATATGAAATAAAATGCTATGAAATGCAAGCTATGTAATGCAAACGTCAAGTAATCATGATACATGCTATCCTACAATGCACATTCGTCGATATAATTAGATTGGAATATATGAGGCCACACATGGAAGATATGTCCGTCGGAACCATTTTTCTTTATCATTTACTTTCATAGCATAGTCGGAACCATTTTCCTTTGACTTTTCGGAACCATTTCCCTTCGACTTTTCTGTCACGACGCAAGCCTAGGGCCTAGACGTGACATGACGAATTAGGAACCCGAGGGGACCCCAAAAAAGCTTCTTAAAATATCATTACATATCATTGATCGCGGAAGCAATTAAATAACATAATTATATTAGAAATAAAGACAAAAGGGGCTAAAAGGAAACTTTCATTAAGCTTTGTTATGTTATATATAGGTGCTCTTTCTTTGTTAACCCATCTGGTGCGTAGCTGTATGCCTGTTTAGTACATAAACATCAAAACAAGAGAGTGAAGGCTCTATACATAATATGTCCAACAACACCTTTAAAACTTAGATAGGAGCGGGGGGACCAAGACAAGCAATCGGGCTCATCTTCATAGTCAATACATACACAAAAGAAAGACTGTCTTAGTACTTAGCATGAGATCATAGACATTGTCTCCGGAATAGAGGACTCACCAACTAACTTGAGAGAAATCGTACTAGACACGTGGAGAAAGATGCTCAAGTGGGGCTCCGGTTCCTACAGGGCGACATCATGTAGGCATATAGTATGCGTTAGTATATTAAATGTACTAAGTATGTCGATTGCAGTGGAACAAGAGATAAGCAACTTATTCGAAATTCATAAGCATAGGCAATGAGTAGCATATAACAATATGGCATGCATAGAAGATGTTTGAGATAAATCATGCTTACATATAACACAATACATGTGCAAGAACAAACCATCATTATAGAATTCATAATCTATTGAGGTACCAACCCCTCAATTGGTTGGTGGACCATGTCACCCTACCATCCATGGTGATTGAGGTACCAACCCCTCAACCCGATTATCAAGGTACAATCCCTCGATTTGTTGGTGGATCGTCTCACCCTACCACTCATGGTGATTAAGGTACCAACCCCTCAACTCGATTATCAAGGTACAAACCCCTCGATTGGTTGGTGGATCGTCTCACCCTACCACCCCTGGTAATTGAGGTAACAACCCTTTAACCAGATTATTAAGGTACAAACTCCTAGACATGGTTACCAAGGTATAAACCCCTTGACCTGGTTACCCGGGCTCACAACTCTCTGACTGGGGCATGGTCAATTCCCAACACGATATAGGAGAATATCATACACATATATTCCTTTCATCATCATAAAGTCATTCAACTCATAAGACATGCATTGGACTTTCAATTCCTCACGAAATCATAACTGGACATTTTATCAAGCACTTGGCGGGTGTGTACTTCTAGTGTAAAACCATGCAATTTAGGGATAAAATCATGCAAGAAAATTCAATATAAAGCCATCCATCAATATTTGGTAATACCCTCAAGCAATATACATCAAAATCCTTTATCGAATCCCACAAGGTATCTTAGATTCGTAGCTCGAAACATGCTAAAACAGTCACAATTTCATGAAACCCCAACATGGTTCATAGTCTAATGCATAATAAGTAAGACCCATAAGTAAATCAACTTGAAATCATGCAGTTTAGGCAAAAAGGAAGCTTGGGCTTCATGGGTGAAGGAACCCATGAATGAAACATACATACCTTAACTTTGGAGAATTCTTTGAAGAAGATTTGAATAGAGGCTTGAAGCTTGGATGAATTCCTTAAGTTCTAGAAGAGATTTGGACACTTGAATCTTGAGAGAAATATTAGTCTACGGGTTTGAGAGAGTATTGGGAAATGTCTTGGATGATAATGGCTAAGTATAGGTATTTTCATGTATGGGAAGACTTAGACCCAAGACCCAAAAGCCTTGGACCGAAGTGAAAAACTGGCACAAAAATAACACACTGGTACACCATTGGCACGTCGCGCCTGGGGCGTGCTTTCTCACTGGAAATAACATTTTTGTGATTTTTAAATTTTGCTATGGTTGCTCTTAAATCGGGGTTAGGCCCATTTTCCACTTAATTTTTCCCCCTGAACAAGAATATGAAGTCGAATTTTCAATATCATGCATGAATTTTGAGATATATAGAAATTACTATTTCGAGCCCTTCTAGGCACATTTTCGGGCATTTTTTGTGGTTGTTTCATTTTTATTTCTTTTCTTCTCTATTATCCACCTTATTTCAAGGTCTACAATAAACATAATTGAACAAACCACTCTATCATAAAAATGCAGAATTTCTCATCAATTACTATTTATCATCCAAGCCAAAAATCAATTTTTTCATAAAAAATAGTTGATAATCATTCATAATCTTGTGCTGAGCTAGCCCATCTTACCTTATACAACTTAAAATGAATAATTCATTCAATTATCAACTTTGAATCAAGGTTCTATATGTGTTGTCTCATCTTTTTCTCATTTCTTAACTTGTGTCCATACACGATGCTGCTAAAGTGTTCTAATGTTTAACCCTAGACTCATCACCCAATCCTCAATGCTCAAACTCTTTGATGCATAAGGTTCTTGTGCTTTTGCCTTAACCTATTTATCATTTCTACTACTTAGCCTAAACTCCACTGTGGATTGCCTCTTATTTTACACTAAATTACTCAAATGAAAACTTTATTAGGCTCTTTCATGATCATAAGTGATAGAGTTTACAATCGAAGTCATGCATGAGTCATATTAAATGCTCAATAACCAAAATAATCAATTAATTTATTACCTAGAAATCTATACCTTGACAAATCAATCTACCACGAATGCAATCTTATAATGAAAAACCTAAATTTTGATTCACCATGTAAACGAATTCCTTTTGAAATCAACCTTAGCCCATACTGTGAAGATTTTGGAGATTGTATACCTTAATTTATCATCAATCATTTTCTCATTAGTCTTATCATGCCTTTCGTTAGAAACCCAAGTCATGCTACTGATCAAATTCAAAACCACAAAAGAACACATCCCCATACTTGAACCGAATGTCTGTAGACTTCCTTCCAGAATTTTTACCAAATAGTTTTTAGTATATCTGATGCACATGTAATCATATTACTACAACTCGAATAAGACAAGCAAACCACTTTACCCTTACAAAACTAATCTTATGATTAATATGATACTTCAAACTTGAGATATACCAACCATAATTTGACGTGCCATCCAACGTTTCTATATATACTTACATAATAACATTCTCAATTGTTTTTAAGTCACCAAAAGAATTTAAATATCCTCATTTTCATAAGCCTACTATCTCAATTGTCATACACTCTCTTTGGCTTACAATGAAGTCCCCAGTCGCCAGATAAATTTTTGAGATATAATTCACACTTAAAAATACATTAATATCCACACCAAGATCCAGCACTACGAATTTTCTTAGGATCAATCTCAAACTCAAGCATCTATATTAATAATCGATTGGTTTCTCAAATGTGACTGTAACATCAAACCTCATTACCTGAGTAGGTGAAATAGCTTATGATTCCTTAGAAGCTATTTGCACTCAACAATTGATGTCTCCACTCTATATATTAACATATCAAAAGGCCCCCTACATACATCACTAAAATACATCATATAGACTGAGAAGTTCACATTCAACTAGTTCACACTTTTTTTCCAATTGAATAGCCTCCAAACATTATCAGATTAGTTTTATCTCGAACAAGGCATATGTACCCCTTCACAGACCATGTGTCACACCCCTCCCTGGGGTCGTGACTTGTGCCCGATAGGGGCACGTAATCACCTACTAAATTGAATTTCTTCCTAATCACAGCCTAGGATTCT